>OZ038489.1:33358871-33386371 GCA_964036315.1 Acanthosepion esculentum
CAAAATCGGCTCCAGAATTAAATTATTTATTTATTCCTAATTGGCCCTGAAAGGACACGTGGTATGTCTTCTACTACGTCCGTACGATATTTGGTCGGTATCTACCTAAAAATAATGATGACTAATACAACAAACATTCTGATTTGTATTCTATGATTTTATTGGTGTGTTTTAAGATGTAAGTGTTTTCTTGAGTGTGATTGGTTTATAAATATTGTATTTGATATTGTAGTGGACACGGCAAAGGCCCCCTCCAGGTCATTAGAAATTTATTCATAATGATATGTAGGAAACAATTATTTAATATCTCAGGTATGTTTTGTAATGTTTTGGCCAATGCATGTGTCTCCCAGATCTTGTTGTAATATTCTTCTCTGTTATTGCCTCTGGTGAGGTGTCATTTGTTTTGTTGGATGTTTGTTCATTGGTCTTTTCTGTGATATTTGAGTCTGGATCCTCATGTTTTTTCTTTTTGTAGTTGCTGTGATAATTGGTTATTGACATAAGCCGGTTTAATCCGATCGATAGCAATATTGTCATGTTTTCCATCTTTCATGATGGTGAAATACTTGTCCTTTCTGTTGATAACTTGGTATGGACCTGAGTAGTTTGAATGTAAAGGTTTTTTTACATCGTCATTTCTTATGAATATATATGTGCAAGTGTAAAGGTCATTTGGTAGGTATATATTTTTGTTTGCTTTCCGTGTAGGTGTAAACGTTAATGATGACATTCTATGTTTTAATTCCTGTACAAACGTTGTTGTTGGTAAAATGTTCGTGTTGTCATCACAGTACTGACCCGGTAGAGTCAGTGATGTGCCGAAAACCATTTCAGCTGGTGTACCACCCAAATCCTCTTTTACAATGTTTCTGATTGATAAAAGTACCAGTGGTAAGTTTTCTAGTCAATTAGTTTTGTTGGGATTGCTATGAAATTAGTGTGAAATCAGAAGGTTTTTTGGTTTGAGATAATAAGCGTGAAAAGCATGTTCTTCATATTAATCACAACAATATTAAGCATAGACATACAAGTTGAATAAATCTCAAGGCAATATTGAACAAAGAAACAAAGATAGTCGTGAATTCAATTAGAAAAAACACTGAACATTTATATACAATAAATTATAATACAATTTGGAAAAGGTTGTGTTTCAGTTTTGATTATTTGGATGGTTGACGAAATGTGAATTAAGTATTTTTATGAATTTAAAGTCCAGGAATGTTCCTTTGTTTAGCAAAAGTGTTCACATGTAAATTTAAGGAAAATTTATCGAGGGATAAATTTTAAAGTAATGTATTGCGAGATTTTTGTTGATTTTTGTATGTTCTTGTTTTGACAGAGTTATTCACCTTGGACTGTATTTTTTTACCTTAATGCTTGAATTGCAGTTTCTGTTTAGTAGTGTAGATAACACTTTTTTTTAGAAATGTGCAATGAATTCAGAGAGAGACAGAAAGAGGTTGAAAGTTGAGTCAGGTGTTGACGCGCGAAAAGTCCTTTAGTCAAGATGTAGACACGCGTGGATCTCTGTAGAAATCTCTCTGAAGGCGAATTACTGACAGGTGAATTGGACTGAGATTTGTCCTTTTATTTACTCTGAGAAGTTAGAACAGGCTCCAGGGACTTTTGGCGGCAACCCGATTCTGGGGGTCGTCTCGACCAATAATAAGCCGAGTTTCGCAATGTGTGGTGTTGATTGGTCGAAACTAGCTCTTATGGAATAGTCTATTTTTTTAACAGGGGTGAGTGGAAAAATATGGACGATTCTACAGTTTTGTTTTGTTTCATTGCTAGAGCTGCCTTCAACTGTCTGAGGAAACGTTCTACCATCTCGTTTGCACAAGGATGATAGGCTGTAGTTTTTATGTGTCGAGTTCCGAGTGGGTGGTTGAACTCTCTAAATAATGTAGACTGGAACTGAGCTCCTCTGTCTGTTGTGATTACTGAAGGTACACCAAATATTGCGATCCATTCAGTAAGGATAGTTTTAGATATTGTGGCTGTAATATCTTTGATTGCTATTGCAGCAGGCCACCGAGTAAATCTATCTATGATAGTAAGGATATATGTATATCCTTGAGAACAAGGTAAAGGTCCTACAATATCAACGTGTATGTTCGTGAGTCTTGCATCACGTGTGCTGAATGTGCCTGCTGGTAATTTGGTGTACTTATTTATCTTGTTCTGGCATGATAAACAAGATTTTGTCCAATTTCTTATGTCAGTTGACATATTTGGCCAGACAAAATGTACAGTAATTAACTTCAAAGTTGCACGTTTTCCTGGGTGAGACAATGTATGGAAGTGTTGGAATACTTGCTGTCTCAAATTTGGTGGTATGTAAGGTCGTGGTTGAGTTTGTGAAATGTCACAATAAAATTTAGTATCACTGAATGGAAGAGGTAGTTCAACTAATTTTAGCGATGTGCTTTGTTGTACTTCTTGGAGTGTAGTGTCTGTGGTTTGTTCTTTAGAGATTAATTCGAGGTTCAAAGAACTAGAATCTAAAGAAGCAATTGTGGCACGTGATAATGCATCTGCCACTATGTTTTCTTGATCTGATATCTGATATCTGAAGAGAATTGGGAAATGTAATCTAGGTGTTTGATTTCCCAAGGATTATATTTGTCTGTATGTGTGTGTAATGCATATATTAATGGTTTATGGTCTGTGTATATGGAGAAATCTCTGCTCTCCAGGAGGTGCTGAAAATGTTTAATGGAAAGATATATTGCTAATAGCTCTCTCGAAAATGTGCTGTATTTAGTTTGTGCTTTATTTAGTTTAGCGGAGAAGAAAGATATAGGCGTGACTTGTTTGTCCAAGATTTGGAGCAAAACCGCACATACAGTTGTTGACGAAGCATCTGTTGTGAGGGTAAGCTTAATTTCCTCGCTATCCTTGATTTAATTCAGCTTAGTAAAGTTAGCTAAAGCTGTTTTGGCATTGTTGAATGCTTCTAGAGTGTCTTCCTGCAACATAATCTTTTTGTTCTTGTTCTTTAGTAGGTTTGTCAAATGTAACAGTACCGCTGAACAATTGGGTATAAATCTCCTGTAATAATTGATAAGGCCTATAAATCTTCGCAATTTTCTTAGTGACGTTGGTTGCGGAAAATTGGTAATAGCTTCTAATTTGTCTGGTAAAGATGAAATACCTTCGTGGTCAATTTCATGTCCGAGGAAATTTATTTTTGGTTCTCCAAAAACACACTTGTGGACATTGATTTTGAGTCCAAAATGCGAAAGTGTTTGGAAAGCTTGCTCCAAATGCAGTTTGTGTTCTTCTCGGTTTTTGCTGGCGATTAAAACATCATCTATGTAGGCATATATGAAAGGTAAATCTCTAAATACCTCGTTGATTAGTCTCTGGAAGGTTTGAGCGGCGTTACGTAACCCAAAAGGCATTCGCACGAACTCGTATAATCCGAACGGTGTCGTCAGAGAAGTTTTGTGAATG
This sequence comes from Acanthosepion esculentum, assembly GCA_964036315.1. Classification (NCBI taxonomy): domain Eukaryota; kingdom Metazoa; phylum Mollusca; class Cephalopoda; order Sepiida; family Sepiidae; genus Acanthosepion; species Acanthosepion esculentum. The sequence continues at coordinate 33,362,334 of OZ038489.1, forward strand.
TCCTCTTCGGGAACTGGTACTTGGTAATATGCCTTTACCAGGTCTAACGAGAAAATGCGTGCACCTTGGAGACCCATTGCAAAATCGTGTATATGCGGAATTGGGTATCTGTCAGGTTAGGTTTTGGCATTCAATCTACGGAAATCGTCACATGGACGCCATGCTGTCGTGTTGGATTTTTGGACTATGTGCAATGGTGATGACCATGCGCTCTTGGAAGGGCGTATGGTTCCCAACTGTAGCATTTGCTAAAACTCTGCCTTGGCTATTTTATATTTGTCCGGTTTTAATCGTCTCGGTGTAAAGTGTACCGGTTGTCCTGTTGTTTTATGTAGTGTTTGGCATTGTGCTTAATTGTGTCTGTGTTTTTAAATGGTTGAGTGATTTCCGCGTATTTTTGTATTAATTCCTTAATACCGCTAACTTGTGGTAAGGTAGAACTAATTCCAGTTGACTGGTATCGGGAGCAAATTCCTCTCACAGAAAGTTCTGTTAGATTGTCAACTAAGGAATGAGTGGTTATGTTAACCGATAAATTAAATTTAGCTAGAAAATCTGCACCTAATATTGGTGTGGTAACATTAGCTTGAGTAAAAACCCACAGAAAATGTCGTCGCATACCCAGGTCTATGGTTACTGCTTTCTCGCCAAAGGTATCAATTTTTGTACCGTTAGTAGCTTGAAGTTTGTAGAGTCCTGGTTTTAAATTATGCTTTGGGTCCGGTAGCAAAACACTCACTTCGGCCCCGGTGTCTATTAAAAAAAATTATATCCGTGATTTCTATCAAAGATATAGAACAGACGACCCTTTTGTGAGAGTCCAGTAACAGCCGTCGTCTCTACTGGCTGGAATTTAAGTTTTTCGATGCCGGGTCTACAAAGGAACAAGGTTTCAAACGGCATCTTGCCTCTGCACCAAATTTATAATGATAGTAGCAGATGTCGAATTTTCGTCTTCCTCTATCATTGCTGAAACTCCTGCTGTTACTCCTTCGTCTGTACTTTGGTCTGGTAGTGTCACGAGAAGTTCGTTGTTGTTGTTGTAGGTTCAAGATGGACTGCATCTGTTTGGCTAAACTTGCAACCGTTGCTTGCAGCTTCTCAATTTGCTCGTTTTGTTGTTGGTTTGTACGTTGCGGTGTCAATGTGTTCACCTCCCTGTCTCTAAAACCAACGTGGGTCCGGTCAGCAGAATCCGCAAGTTTTTCCAGTTCCGTTTCCTCTGCCATGGGTGCTAAAATTTGCGTCATTGTGCTGGGTAGTTTGTCCAACCACCATCTCCGTAGAATATTTTCTGCCATGACATTAGTACCCAACAGAGTCTTCATATGCCTTAATAACTGGGAAGGAGTCCGATCACCTAGTTCCACTTGGGTAAACAAATAGCGTAGCATTGTCTCATTTGAAATTCCAGTTCGTTTAATTATGGCCGTTTTTAATGTATCGTAGGGGTTTTCTTCTGGCATTGTTTCCAGTAAGTCCGTCACTTCTTCTACAACCATCTTATATAAACAAAAATAATAGTAGCAGTAGTAGTCTTAGACGTTGGAGGAGTAATTCGCTTCTTCGTACATATATCAACAAAATATGTAAGCGGGCGCCTGGCTCCAACCTCTGACGTCACTCCCAATCTCCGACTTCTCTCTCCAGCTCGACTGCACTCGACGACAGACCAGCCAACCACTCTCTACCTCATCCGTCTGTCTTTCTCGTCGGCCTTTCTCGTCGCCTTTCTTGTCGGCCCTTCTTGTCGCCTTTCTCGTCAGCCTCTCTCGTTGCCTTTCTCGTCTGCCTTTTCCGTCTGGCCTATTCCGTCTCTATTCTGTAGCACCGCGACCCGTAACTGTCGCTGCGGGTGCCCACGCACGTGACGGCATGAAGCGACGTCGATGTGCCGACTGATCGCGGTCTCTCCCGTCTCTTCGAGAATTCTCTCCCGACTGCTACTTTTTCAGCATAACTACGCTTTTATATAGATAAATCTGACTGATCATAAATCGATCCTTAGTCCTCACCGATTATCATGAGTCTCGCTGTCAACCCAAAACCATGCGAGTTTCAAAGTTCTCATAGCCTGAGTAAGCTCTATTTCAAATTTGAATCGATCATCATTGTCTTCCTAATGACCCAATTCCAAATGGCCTAGATTCCCATCAGTAAACAAAATTGTTCTGATCTAATTTCGCTGTTCAAATCTACTCCGATTTCAATAAAGAAAAAATATGTGTTTGTGTGTTTCCCAAACTCTCTCTGTCAGACTTTGTGAGCTCCGGTACAAGTATTTCCCAAATCTAAGAGACGTAACTCTATCAAACCGTCAGCTTATAATATAAGCTGACGGTTTGATAGAGTTACGTCTGCATATACATGCATATAAGCTTTATATGCATGTATCAAAACAAATAAATTCAAATGTTATGTTTTGAACCATTACGTTCTGTCTTGTATTATTTGTTGTGGATCAAAAATTATCGAACACCCATTTCTGAATCTTCAAGCAATTTAACCTTCTGATACCTTCTAACACACCACACATCCCCAACATACACGTGGAATAAAATTCCAATAACCAAAAACACTATTCTTAAGAGTGTGCATTGTCGAATAGAGCTAATAATATTTATTCAAATTTATAACGTATGCATGTTATAGTGATCTTAACATGCATATGTTATAAATTTGACTAAATAATTGATAATTCCGTGTATTTAGACAGCAAATGATCTTTAAAAGAAATGCTATTAAAATTGAGACATTTTGTGTCGATTAATTTTAATGATCGACTTTTCCAAGTTACGAATAATCCTTCTCAGACAAGGAGGGAAATTATGCCAGAAACAGAATGGTTCAAGCACACGACTTTCTCAAATCATCATCAGGCAGGTAGAGACAACTGGGGCGTTTAATAAAATCTTTAAATGGTGTAACAAAGCTATTTTTTTTAATACTCTCGAGCGCATTTAGGAAACTAAAGTCATAGAACTGATGAGTACAGTGTAACCCGGATATAAGAGAAACCCGGATATAAGAGAGATTTTCTCTGGTCCCAAATTAGAGCCTGTGTTAATGTATATATAATAGACCAAACCCGGATATAAGAGAGATTTTCTCTGGTCCCAAAGTAGAGCGTGTTAATGTACAGTGTAACCCGGATATAAGAGAGTTTTCGGGGCCGGATAAGTCTCTTATATCCGGGTTTATCTTATATCCGGGTTTGGTCTATTATACAGTGTAATCCGGATATAAGAGAGTTATCGGGACCGGAGAAGAAGTCTCTTATATCCGGGTTTGGTCTATTATATATACATTAACACAGGCTCTAATTTGGGACCAGAGAAAATGTCTCTTATATCCGGGTTACACGATATATATAATAGACCAAACCCGGATATAAGAGACTTCTTCTCCGGTCCCGACAACTCTCTTATATCCGGGTTACACTGTATTTTGGTGTGTGTGTGTGTCTTAAGTACATTTAAGGATGCGGGTTCTTAAGTTAATTGTTTTTATTATTGTATGAGTATTACTTCAAGGATCATAAATGTATTTTTACTATTTGATTTTGCTGGTGTCTCGGCATTGTTTGAGAGTAAATGTCTAATATTACTATGATCCTTGTGCTGCTTATTAATGGGTTGCTTGCGTGCACTAGTGTTACATCAATGCAGAATTTTACTTTACTCACTTTCGTCTACTGGATTGAATATTTGAGAAATCCTATCAAAGAAAAAGCCACCCCCACCCGGGCAGGTTTCGAAAGTAAAGTGATAAAAATATCTCGGATTAAAAAATAAAAATCCATTATTCCTTTAGTTGTTTTGCTTACGTTTCGGCTACGAAACAGAGGCATTATGAACTATCAGGAATCAAAACGAGAAAGTTGTGCTTTACTCTTTGAATCCTGACCATCAATTTACTGGTGGTTGAGGAAAGTGATTTAATGCCCAGCCACCGGTTAGAACTGTGGCTAAACAATGGTAACTATTTTAATATCTACCGTGAAACATTACATACCAATTATTTGTGAATTTCGACTCAGGAGCCCAGGCAGAAGGGTTAAAATTGTTCACGAACGAAGGGCTCAAAGGGTTAAAAAAAATGGTAGTATTGAACCTTGTTTAATCGACAATAATACTCTTCGTAGAGTATTCGTAGGTTAAAAGCAAGATCTAATGACGGTTTCTCTTGCAAAGGGGAATGCAGGTTCTAATTCTGCCAGACGGCGCATTTTTCAATAGAAATTTAATATTAAGTAAATAAAATATTAATTTAGAAATATTAATTCTTCGTGAAAGATAAGTGATAATAAATTTTCAGGTTTTTTTTTTATTGAGCACCCTGTATATATATATATATATGTGTGTGTGTGTGTGTGTGTGTGTGTGTGTGTGTGTGTGTGTGTGTGTGACTGTTTATGTATATGTATATACAGAGTGCTCAATAAAAAATTAAAAAAAGCAAAAAAAAAAAAACGGCAAATTTATTATTATTGGGAAATTATTATTCTTTCAGGAATAATTGACCGTTTATCACCTTGAATAAATTTTGTAAAATTTTCACGACCTTGAATAATCATTCAACTCTCGCGTAAATACTTTACTGATTGGTTCTTTTATGATCGATTAATTTCTGATCGATTTTGTGATTTGTCATTTAAAGGTTATAATTTTTGTTTTTTTATCTGCCCGTCTCATATGGCTAAACAACTCACTGATTTTGAGCGTCAAGTTATCGTACTTTTCAAAGAACATCCTACGTGGGGATTGACGAAATGTGCAGAAATTCTTCCTGTATTTCTCAGTCACATCAGTTGTCACCAGTTTTCAATGGTTGTCTCACGTCCTTCTGAATTTACCGCCTTTTTACTGGACACCAAGTAATAATTCTTCACTTAAACGGTGTAAAAATAATTGCTATTCCCTGGATAGCGTAAAATCAAAAAGACCAAAGTATATACGATTATTACAATTAAAATATGCTTTTTCTTGTACTGCTGACGCCAAACGAATTCGTGGAGATGTGACGTGAACGCCTCATAAGTTCCAAACTGCCAACGCAGTTTACGCTTGATGCGCATCCAAAGATTTCCGATGTTTCGACTATGGATGGTGTCATCATCAGGATCCACAAAATGTTGCTGCTGAAGGACATTTATAAATTTAAAACATTTAAAGAAAGAAAATGACACTTTTATGACATTTAAGGGAAGCAAAAATTTGACAGATTATTTTACAGTGCTTATGTGAAGGATTTTTTTTTTACACAAACCTCAACAAAATGCAGAAAGCACTGGACGGCCGTTTCGTCCTATATTTGGGACTCATCAGCATTGTGCATCCACTACCGAGAATTGAAACCCGAACAGTTACGATAGGAGGTAAACGCCATACCAACTGTACCAACGGACCTCGGTAATGAAGTAGCGAATTAGACTCGATATAGCGCCGCTCAATCACATATTCCGTGGTGGAACTCATCCGAGTTTCCCTTACCCATAGTACTGTGCCCCCACCAGCCACGACTACTATCCCCAAGCTGTTCCGGTTCAAGCAAGGATATACAAGTGATAGTAATTATTAGGATGATTTGAGATAATTGTAATTAATTCATCGAGTCTAGAAGATAGCTCAACAGAATGCAGAAAGCACTGGACGGCCATTTCGTCCCATATTTGGGACTCAACAGCATTGCGCATCCACTACCGAGGATTGAAACCCGAACAGTTATTATCACGTTTATTTGATAACGTAACTGTCCGGGTTTCAATTCTTGATAGTGAATGCGCAATGCTGATGAGTCCCAAATATAGGACAAAACGGTCGTCCAGTGCTTTCTGTATTCTGTTGAGGTATCTTCTAGGTTCGATGAATTACTTAATTATTATTATTATTATAATATATATATATATATATATACATACATACATACGTCAACACCCAGTGGCGACAGTCTTTTTAAACGCCATCGTCAGGCTATGTGCGTTGTATTTTGATCCGACTATTTATATGTGGTGGCCAGTGATACATTAAGGGCATATTTATTATATCATTCAAATCATTATTGGGTGGGCGTTAACGGTTACATATCAAATATTCTAAGAGCTACTGAGTGGATATAATTGTCGATCCGAATGCAGTTTTGTGGGTATTCCATAGTATTTTTTGTTAGCTTTATCATTGATTGCTTTGTTATTTTTTGCTGATTGTTATTACAATAGAACTACCCATAATGCATCACTGACCAACCAAAACACAATGCACATGTCCTGACAATTGTGTTTAAGTATGAAACAGACTGTTGCCCTCAATGTCCACTTTCATACTTACATATGATCTATCCCTGATATCAAGCCGTTTAACACATATACTAACATATGTATATATGTGTGTGTGTGTGTGTGTGTGTGTGTGTGTATACATACAAACAGGCTGTTATATAGGAATAAAGTGTCATTGCCAACACTGGAGTTTGAACTCAGATCAGCAGAGAGCAAACACAGTTGATCCCATTTTGAATAAGTAGCTCGCGTGATGGTAAAAAAGGAAATGTATATATGGGAATTAGTGTGGTGTCTAAGTGATCCCTATACGGATTACTATTCAGATCAATATACGGTTATTATTTGAGCGAGTATTATCGAGCAAATACTATTAGTGCGAGTATTTTTCAACAGTGTTACTATAGTTGTATCTGCAATTACAAAGTCTCTACTTTAACAAGGATTACGAAAGTGACAACGAGTATTTATTGACATCACAAAACAGGCAAAAGTCTCTAAATCTAAGGAGAGATAACAAAACTAGAACTCACATTAGTATTCAGGTGACATTACAATGTATCATAGAAACTGGCCTTGACTGTCATCTTTAATTTGAAATCTGATGTTTTACAGACAATTATTCCATTAGTGCTTTTGTTTATTTTATTTCATTTTATTGTACATGTATGTATGCGCACACTGTTCTATAATCATGGCTTTTTTAATTTTTTTTATTGCTGTATCAAAAACATTAGACATTGTAAGATAATGACAGGTTTTTTTTTAAATTTTTTTTGTTTATATAAAAAGAAATAAACATAAAACATGTAATAAAACAGATTCTTATTTTATTTATTTTATTTTCCTTTAAAAAAAAAAAGTTCTAGTCAAAAGTAGATGTTTTTCTGCAAATAAAAAATGGATAAATAAAAGGCAAGAAGGGAGGGGGGGATCAATAAATAAAAATTGTTTGGAACAACGAAAGAAGAGAAAACAATTTTCTTTTCATTTTGATTTGAATACTTCCATTGTTTGGCTTTTTTCTTCTTTTTTTTTTTTTTTAATTTTATTTCTGATCCAGAATATACAAGTTTATTTATACAGTAGGTTGTCAAGATTAATATTCAGGTCACCCACCATACATTTGAATAATAATAATAATAATAATAATAATAATAATAGCAGGAGAAGGAGACGAAGAATGTAGTGATAGGTAGCAGCCATAGCTTGACATGTTAATTGGCTTGTGAAGTTGGTAAATTGTTCTCTAATCAAAGTGTGTCAGGTGGGGAATCTGATACGCTCTAAAGAAAAAGAAGAGTTGACTAATTTCCAATATCTTTTTTACCTAGTGGAAAAAAAAAATTAATTTTGTTTCATCTGTACACTCATAAAAAAGAGATTATTTATTTATTTTTTTTTGATAATGAGGCTCCGATCAATAAATCTATTTTTATAGTTTGTCAGAACATTTGAGACATTGCCAAAATCTGCATAATCTTTGGAAAAAAAAAACAAAACAAAAAAAAAAAACCAATCAATATAGCTCCCTTCAATAAGATAGTCAATGAGAGAACCAATGAGAGAGCTGCTAACATTAGGGTAGCTATTAGATGGGAAGGAAGGGGAGGGGGGCATCTTTAAACCATCAAAACAATTCCTGCCCTGTTGCAAGGTCATCACATGTTATTACGGAGTTATTTCACTTACGAGATGCGGGTGATGCAAGCTAAGAGTGTTGAGTTTGCCAAATGAAGGAAAATCTGACCCCCCCCCCCCCCAGGGGAGACACTCCCAAACTGAAGAGAGCAATAGTCAGGTAAATCTTCCAAGTTTAGTAAGGGATCAAATAGCAATGTGAAAGACTTGGCAAAGTACAATTGGTCAGGTAGAAAGAATCACATGACCGGACGTGACTTGGAGTCTCTCTACTGGTGGTCATTAGGGCAGAGAAATTGAGCAGCAAGACAAGTCCTGCTCAAGCTGTCAATGGACACAGATTAAAAAAAAAAAGTGATGTGAAAATCTCACTATTTGAACAGATGAGAACAGACTCCTGAGAGGATGCTTCCCCAATCATTACAATCTTCACCTCTTCAAGTCAACAGTCATCTATCTTACATATCGTCATGATCTGTACTTACTTCTTCATACTATGTTCATACAACCCCATTTATCAAACCTCTAATTTGAGTGGCTCTTGGGCCTTGTATTGTGTGGACAAGTAGAAAGAAAGATCTGAGGGTAGATGAGGCAAAGTTTACCAGAGCAGAGCTAAAATAACTGGGAAATGTCAGTTATGGTGTACTGGCAAATCAAGTTTTCAATAAATATTCACTAAAAAGGGGGGAAACTATCAAAGAGCATGAATTCATTAGAAATGGAACCCATGGAAACAATGTGAATGTCATCAGCATGACGAGAGAGAGAGAGAGAGAGAAAAAAAAATCTATGTTGGTTGCTTATAACAGAAGTTCAGCCTCATTTAAAATTTCCTCACTTGTAACCCATAAACTGGTTGGCACATGAATAACACACACATGCGCACCACCACGTGCACGCACACACTTCTCACATTGAATTCATGGTTGTAGCTTAGTTCCAGATTTTCATCTTTGGGAATTATCTTTGTTGGGAGAAGTTTTGTTTTTAAACTAAAGTATTCATCTGTTTTCATATCCATCTCCACCATGTTTCAAGTCTGGCTCATGAAATTTAATTCCTTATTCCATAAATTATCTATCTACTACTATCCTCATCTTTGTTGTCTATATATTTACAAGAAAAGCAAAATGAAAGGGATTTATCTCAGAAATTTACACAACAGATGTACATCTTCATAATTAATAACTGTCCTTTTAATATTATTTTGCCAAATCATCTTTTACTGTGGATTAAACTCACACTATCAATGGCCTGTTAGACTAACTCGTTAAACTTTATTCTACAACAGGTACCCAAATTTGTATTTGGTCTAACACACAGGTGCTTAATGTATTATATTTAACAGCACATTTTTGCAACAGGTTATGGTCCTATGTTCAAAATGAAGTGTAGATATTAAACATGGTCATAGAGGGCAGAGCACATCATCTGCTTATGTGACTTACATTTTTGTCATGATTATATAGCTTTAGCCATGTAACATACCAGCTAGCTGCCACAGTGGTTAGCAGAAGAGGCAGCAGTCAGAGAAGAGGGTCTTTTGCTCTGATACTGGTGCTCTTCTATGTGTTCAGACAAAAAATGGACTCCTTATTTGGCTAAAGAAAAAAACTCATCCTTTATTCAAGTTTCGCATTCTTTCACATTTCCATGTTGGAATGAAATGAAGAATAAACAAAGTCCAAATTGTTTATTTCTACATCCTGCCACTAAGATGGGGGGAAAAAAAAACAAAGAAATCGCCAGCCCTGCAAAAAAAAATAATAAAACCTTCTTATGCATTTCTGTTACAAAACGAAGACTGAATATACACTATTAGAGTGATGGTTGAACGAGTGTACAGTTTAAATACAAACAGCCAGTTTGGATCTGTCCGCCTTCTCTGATGCTGTCAATCGTCTTTATCTTTTACTTTACACCCACCAAAGCCGAAAGGAAATTTGTTACATACAGAAAGTCAAAAAGTCTGAAGAATAAGTGTCAATACACTGTCAGGAGAAAAAAATAAAATAAAATAAACACATACACACAAGCACACTCACTAACACAACACACCTGCATGTGTTGAGAGATGTAGTATGTATGCATATGTGTGTGCGAATGTACCACATGGCAATACACACAGCAAAGGGTGTAAGGGAAGCAGCAGATTGGGAAACTGATACAATATATTACAAAAATATTCGACGTAAATCAGATGGTGACGTAATCATGTTGCATTGAGGACACAGCTTCTTGGCTCCCTAAAAAAATAATTAAAAAAAAAACAAAACATAATTAGCATACAAGATACGAGTTAAGAATATTTGGATATTTAAAAAGAGTTGTACAATCGCTGACTTTCACGGTTCAGCTCAATGTAGCCGTGCATGCGTTTATACGCACGCAAAGGCTTACAGCAATATTACAGTAAAACACGGGTTCTTGTACTATCACCAAAGTTAAGCAATGTAGAGTCTGGTCAGTACCTAACTGGATGACCACTTGGGAATACCAGGTGCTGTAATCTTAGATGCATTGATGACGTAATGGATAATGGCCTGGACATATCCTGGTCGGGTTCATTATATTCACATGTGCAAATAATCTTGGGAAAATATGTGAATCCACCTCTTCTCTCCTCCAGCTATGGATTAATTAGTACAATTTGTATCAGTAAATTTGTATCAGTAAATCATTATCTCCAAAAAGAAATTCTTACAATTTAATATTTTCTGGCTTTAAATAACCTGCAAAGGGTTGATAAACCACAAAAAAATAAACACTCAGTCAATAAACGTGTACAAGAAAAAAATTGCGTAGATGATGTCTCCATATAAACTGATGGAAAATAAATTGCTATACGCTGAAGGACAATACCAATTTTGGCCTTTGTACAGCATGCATATGTTAGAGTGTGAGGATGGGTTTAGATATTCTGACAAAAACATCTGACAACTGATCTAACAGAACTTATTCTGCGTTCCATCAGCATGGTTAATGCTAACCTCCCGGAGAGCAACACTGTGCCTTCTTGGTCTAATGTTTTCAGTGACATCAAGTGGAATGATTACATTGAATATTACTGCCACATCTGGTCTGGTGCTTCTGCTATGTATCTAGAGATTCTTGACAAAATTCAATGAAGAATCTGCAATGTTCATGGGTCATGCTCTGGCATCTCGGCTTCAGTCACTTTCCCACCACTGTCATATAGTTTCCCTTTGTCTCTTCTAAAAATATGTTCATGGTAATTGTTCTGATGAGTTTTCCTCTTTGGTACCTCAACTTCATGAATTTCAGTGCCATACTAGATTGGTAATTTGGTCTCATAACCTCATTGTTGAAATTGCCAGTTATAACCATAAGTTCTATGCTGAATAGTGTCTTCTCTTCTATGATTTTCAAACATTTAAATGCAATGTTAATCGTCATCTTCCATCTCCTTGAATCCCGTACTTTCATATTTCTCATGGTTTCTTTCGTTTTCAGTAGCCATTGCATCCTAGTGGCTTTTATTGCCTTGCTTTGAGTGAAATGATTACAACAAAAAATAAACAAGTCTTCCACTTGTGACAGAGTAAAACTGATACCAATGCATTGTCTGTATCTCAGCTTCAGGTAGTGAATCTTTGTTAAAGATACAGTGTGGTGAAAAAGTCCAGCACAAAAAGACGTCATCCCAAGAATATACACAGGTGCTCCATTTGGTCAATTAGAATCACTTGAAATTGGATTGTGGGCTTTCCAAAGGCTGGATGGCCATTTTGAAGAATTGCTGTGTATATTAGGCATCAAATATCAGTGGTGCTTTGATGCTGGCAATGGTCGCCCAATGAACATTCCTACATCTGTAGACCAGGTTCTGGACAGCCCCACAATACAGATACTTAATCATGATCAATACATTTTAAGGGCAGCAGAGGTAGACCACATGACATTCACAGTACAAATCAGAGCAGGAGTGCCAACACAGGCCGTTGTGAATTGTTTACTTGCAGCTGGATTATGGGCAGGCATCCTACTAGCCAGATTTACACCGATGGATCAACAAATATATTGCACGTGGGGGGGGGGAGTCCAGTGTAAATAGGTGTTATGTGATGGAGATGCCCATTTGTTTCTTTCGTTCCATTAGGACCACTTGAGAAGGGATCAGATCGTGGGCCTTTTATAGGCTGGATGGTTATTTCAAACAATTGCCGCATGTTGTCAACAATGGTCAAATGACATTCGTTCATCCACAGACTAGGTTCTGGATGACCACACAGTACAGATGCTCAACGAGACCAATCAGGGCAACACTTGTAGAATGCCCAGCATACGCAATGTAGCTATGTACAAATGTGGGAATCACGTACTTGCAGCAGGATTTCCAGGCACGCATGCCTTTAACCAGACTTGCAATAATGCCACAACACTGTCATGCTCATATCTCTAATGATGTTGCAAGTGGGTCAAATGGTACTTTGTAATGCTCAATCAGGTTTTGCCTACTGCCAAGTAACTATCAAACCTGGCCAGTGACATCTTCTAGTATGCACTGTCCCACAACATACAGACCCAACCACTGGCATCATGGTATAGGGTGTCATAACTTCCAACTCTCACTTACCTTTGATTGTAGAGGAAACAATGAACAAGACTATGTGCACCCATTAGCACTGTTTGTGAGAAGATCGGGCTATACTACTCAACATGCTAGAAGAAAGGGCTAAGCTGTTCTCGTTGAGTAATTCCCACCCGCCCGATGCCCATACTACTCAACATGCTAGAAGAAAGGGCTAAGCTGTTCTCGTTGAGTAATTCCCACCCGCCCGATGCCCATACTACTCAACATGCTAGAAGAAAGGGCTAAGCTGTTCTCGTTGAGTAATTCCCACCCGCCCGATGCCCATACTACTCAACATGCTAGAAGAAAGGGCTAAGCTGTTCTCGTTGAGTAATTCCCACCCGCCCGATGCCCATACTACTCAACATGCTAGAAGAAAGGGCTAAGCTGTTCTCGTTGAGTAATTCCCACCCGCCCGATGCCCATACTACTCAACATGCTCTACAAGATATTTAATGACTTCTCTTCATTAATCCCCAAAATGACATGCAGTATATTAATATCACATTTGAATACTGTTTATACTTTTTGGAACATATGCAAGGACTGATCAATTGATTTGTATTCTATGGCCTTGCAAGTTATTTAAAGCCAGAAAATATTTTTAGATCGTAAGAATTTATTTGTTTTAAGATAATAATGGTTTAGTGATACAAGTCTTACTAATTGGAAGTGGATTCATACCTTTCCCGAGAGTACTGACACGTAAGTGAATATAACAAACCCAAAAGGAATTGGAACTTGGCTCACTGATTAACAATTCTGAGCCTTTATCCATTACACCACCTGCACATCCAAACTTACAGCAACTGAGCAGTCACCCATCTAGGTACTGACCAGGTTTAATGTTGCTTAACTCCCAGTGTTCCAACATTATATGGCCATAAGCCATGTGCAAATACTGATCTTTATAAGGGATCGTATACTGTGCCATTGATCTCGAGTGAATTGAATCACATGTCTAGGCTGCAGCCTATTAAATGAAGATATTCAATGACTTCCCGTCCAGTACAATCACCAGACCTGTCCCCCACTGACCATTTATGGGGGTGATGCTTGACATTCAGTTAGCCCACCTGTGGCAGATAGGTGTTCGAGGCACGGAATAATTTATCACAGAATAGTATTTTGACATCTCTACATGTGTAAAAGTATAGACCTCTATTAAAGTCCAAAGAGGATTTTTTGTGTATTAATTATGAGGCCTGAGGATGATTGATACACTCTGTTATTTTGGAAACCAAGTACATATTGATCTGCATTTGTGATCATTTATTGGAATCCATTTATATTACTTTTATGCTTAACCTTGAGTAAACTGAAATGCATAATCGCCATGTTGCAATCTTATTTTTTGTTGGTGTATAGAGAGATTAAATTAATTATATGAAGAAAAATGTCAAAAACTCTGCATAAATAGTAAAATGGCATTTCAGCAATATTGTATGATTTAAAGAACAATTCTATTTCAAATTAAAAAACAAAGTTTATAATCACAAATGTGTATTTCCCTTAGGGGGACACATGTTCAAATCCTGCTGGAGAGCACATATTTTTCTCTTTATTAAAGTGAAACATGTTAGATTAAGATCTGTTTCCTACTTGAACTTTATCGTATCACACACACACACACAATTATTTATATATATATATATATATATATATATATATGCATATACATGCACATCGCCTGATGATCATAGTAGCGTAAAACATGGACAGCAGTCTGATATTATATATGCAATTTTTATATATATTAATTACATATTATATACGTGCAGTACTTATTGGAAAACGCTCAATATCAGTGATAGAGCTAGCACATTTAGTTTGATTGATATGAGTTTGTGATGAGTTTGTGATCCTGGGTTTCAAGCTATTTGCAATCGCCTGGCAAATTGATTCATTTTTAAATTTTGGATTTATTTATGGTTGCATATATCAGTGTTTTTATGGTAGTGGAAGGAAAATTTGTTGGATATATATACATATACATATTACCTTTAATATATAAATAAATGCTATTAATACTGTTTATAAAAAAAACAAACAGAGCATTTACTTAAATATTTGTATCTATAAAAAAAAGAATGTATAAACATAAAAATGTCTTAAAATATATATATATATATATATTTTAAGACATATTTATGTTTGTACATTCTTTTTTTTTATAGATACAAATATTTAAGTAAATATTTGATTCCATGAGTAAACTGGTTCCTCCATCAGGCTTTTCTGGTGAGGAGGGTGGTTAGACACCCAGCAGGATTAAAAAATAAGACCTGTCGAAGGGTCTACATATCCTTTCAAGGGATCAACAGCTGGTGATCTAAAAAAGCTATGTGGATGTAGAATTAACCCGGGTTGGTGTCCAGGCATATGATAAGGTCACTGGGAATGTTGGGTCCCTTAACCTTTGTTAGGGGTTATATGACAAAGAGAAAGAAAACTCTGAAGTAACACCTGCAACTTGACTGCATTAGTGAATGCATATAAAAGTTTGTGTGAGGGTGTCATTCAGGTTGCATACAAGTATAAAATTAAATGCCTAACTTACCAGTGTCTTCAACCAGCACTGTTCACAATGTACATGCCAGCATTGCACAGATGTTAAAGGGACCTTGTAAGATTCCTAAAAAATTAAATAAAAAAAACAAAAAAAAATTTTTTAAATGTAAAATTCAGTTAGTTATCAAAGCAAATCCTAAATTTTTAAATGGTAAGAACATCTAAGATCTTCATTAATCCTTCATCCATAGTTAATTAGTAACACTAATTGTTTAGTTGAATAGATAAATTTGCAATACTACAATTAAATGCTTTAACTATTTTTCCTTGAATCATAATCCCAAACTTGTTGAGTACACAAACACTATATAACGGTAACAACTCATCCAAGTGTTTGCAATTTATTTGTCCTCTGCATATCAGTGAATGTTGAAAAAGTTATTGGCACCTAAGAAACCTCTCAAAAAAAAAAAAATTTTTTAAATAAATAAATAAAAATAACATTTGATTATTTGGGCAGATTTTGGAAAGCGGATCAGGCCGACAACTCATCCAAGTGTTTGCAATTTATTTGATGACACTTTACTGCTGCTCTTTAGCTTTTATCTTTGAGTTCGAAATCAATTGGGCAGTGGATGAGCAAGTCTACCCAGTAAAAATCTACTTGCTATGGAAAGTGTAGCAAAAACACTGAGCTGTGGCCTATATTCAAAAAGGGGAGTCTACAGAGTTAACATAATAAATTTTACTGATAATTTTATTTTCAATGTTTCAAGTCACTCAAAATAATTTGCATTAAATTTAATCTTTTTATTAAAGCCCAGCATTCTTGGCTTCTGTACTTTCTACTTCATTATCGAAATTCTAAACTTTTCTCAAATAATAACTTCTACTATTTGCATTCATTTGTTTTTTTCCTGTCATTATTTTCTTCTTATATCATTTATTATTATTATTATTATTATTATATCAGGTCATTCCACAAGTGCTACTGATACCATGTAAGCCAGTACTAGCAACCACATAGTTCAGTCATCAGTGTTTCAACCAGTTTCTCCACCAGGATTTGCTGTTGAAGAAGGTGGATAGACACAGCTGGAATAAAAACCTATCAGTGGGTAGATAAACCTTCTTGTAGGGCCAACTTCTATCTAGTACAAGGGGGTAAACTGGGATCCCTAGCAATGGATGCAGCCAGTATGGTGATGACAAAGCATCACTGGGTCGAGTGCTTCCTAGCCTGAAGTTAGGATGGAGGGTTACCCCCCAGTGGAATCAATGGCTGAATGTATGTGATCAAAACAAACCTTCAAGTTGATCTGACCTAGAGAGGAATTGGTTCCACTAGGTCTACTTGTCCAGACACATACCTGAATGAATACTTCCTCTGGCTTTCAACCCAAATATATGGAGGGAACTGGTTAGGTATTCACCTGCACAGTGACCCTATGGCCACACCTAGTCATGGGCCTGCTGTCATGTTAAGGTACTGTTTTCGAGTATTCTTTGTTGGATATCTGTGCACCGTAACCCGTTTATGAAGGCATCTCAGATAAATTTGGCTCAATATTGTTCCACTGATACCGAAGAAAATGAAAGACTTGATAAAATCCATCAACGGAGTCTGAGGGCAGTTTACACCTCGTAGCCAGTAAGTGTCTAGAGACCATTTCATTTTTCTTTTTAATGCAGGTCCTGTCCAGTCTTGTTAAAGCCTCTTTATAGGAATATGTGGCCGCAAAATACTCATAAGCTTGTGCTGAGACATATTTGGTGAGATAGTGTCGTTTAGAACTTTGGTCGCATTATGTGCTCAAGTTCTCCACTGATGATATTCTAGTTTGGTTTCAAAAACATTGGGGTCAATAAGTTTCTCTGTACAGAGTAAATTAGCCATTTTTAAAACAGTTAACAACAAGAGTATATTAAATTGTAGTAGAATACTTCTAGACAATACATATCACTTATCAGTAAATTTTAATATACTATGCATATCAGCAGAGTTCTCCTGAATATATGCATTCAGGACAGATCCATTAATGGGGGAGATGGATCATACTATAATATTATCTTTACTTTTCAAATAAATTTTAGTTTTATTATTGAATTCTTTAGAAATTTTTATTGTGAATTCTATTAATATTTCAATATGATTAAAAGAGTATGTAAATTCTATAGAGTCATTTATTATTTCTCTTATTAATGTAATCAATACTCAATCTTCCCTTGTGCAGGTTGCTATGAAGCAATGATTGATTGTTACTGTAGTGAATTCAATGCTCATTAATCAACTCCGCTTCTGTAGCCTACAATGCACAAAGCAAACTTAGTATTTACTAATTCTCTTCAAACTATTATTATAATTGTTACTTAGGACTGATTTAATGAGTATTCAACTGTTTATAGTATTAATGCGAGGCATTTTCACCAATGTTTGATTTGTATTAATTTATCCCTATTTTGTAAGAATAAAATTCTCTTATTCTAATTATTTCTTTAAAATCTCTGAGAAAAAAAAAAAAAAAAAAAAAAAAAAAAGAGAGAGAGTCTCTCTGTCAAGTACATACCATGCAAATCAGGCATTTGTGTTTCTCTTCATATTTCTCTTCTTTCTCTTTCAGGCGATATTTTAATGCGGAAATTATACTTTGAGAAGAACTATTCATATCCCGGGGGTCACTGCAAAAAATTAAAAAAATAAATAAAAAAACATGTCAAAAAAATAAATAAGAAAAAGAAAAGACGTGTACTGGAGATAATATTACCAAAAATGGGCGTAGAATATCAAGGGCAGTAACTCTGCGGAACGTTGATAAGGAGTAGCCTCCCTTACACTATAATCATCCGTTTAGAAATTTTCTATGAGCGAGTGTTGAAAAAGTTCTCGACGAGTAAGAACCCTTTACAAACAATTTATGAAGTCTGATTATTTGATCAGATTTCATCACTAACGCGTATATATAAAGTGTTGTCTGTCTCGTGAAAAGACGAGTGATTTTCGAAAAGATTTTGAGATATCGATTTTCTTTCAATATATATTTTATCTGCCATCTTTAACTTGACTGTAAGAATTGACTCCAATGAGCGATGAATGAGAATATATTGTATAATCGCTAAAGTCAGATGTGGATTCCTTAAAAGTTGAAATATTCACACAGATGATCAAATGAAAATGTCCTTTCTTTTATAAATTTGTTTTCCAATCATGTAGCACCAACTTCATGTAACTGAGACTAAATTGATAATGTTAAGTGTGTACAGATAGCATAACACTTATCATTGTTGAAAATGGAAATAGCAGACTGTGTTTAACTTCCAGCAAAAGCTGTTGTATTCACTTTGCCATAATGCTCTGAGGTAAAGCATGAATCCATCTCTTTTCTCCTTAGCTATGGATAAATAACAGGGCAGACTGGAGTCTGTAACCTTAAAGTAATCAGTTTAGCAAAATAGGTGACTTTAATCCCCACCTGCCAATATGTCTTGGGGAAGACTGGCTGTGTAAGGTGAATTACTTCCAATGTTGAACTGACCTTGAAGAAAGCACAAGTCTTACAGGAAACGGAGAAAAAGATTAAATAAAAGCTAAAACAAATTTTATATGTTGTTTATTTTTTTAACATTAGAAATCAAAACTATAGAAACATTTGATTGTTTTTAATTCTGAACTGAAGATTCATATCTTAAATAGTAGGATATTATATTGATAAAGTTTTAGATATCACATGAAAATGTTTTATTGACTATCTCTAGATATCACTTTTTTAATAATAAACTGGTGATTGGTGAAAGAGTAAAGATTTTATGAAAAAAAGAACTTTGTTGTCTGTAAATAATTTAAAAAGAAAAGAAAAGTGAAGAGAAAGAAAAAAAAGAAAAGAGGAAAAAGAATAAAAAGAAAAGAGGAAAAAGAAAAGAAAAGAGGAAAAAGAAAAGAAAAGAGGAAAAAGAAAAGAAAAAAGCAGTACTTACAAGTTCAAAGATGTATTTTCTGCTTCAGGACTTTGATTATAAGAATGAGAATTGCTTGCATCTGTTTCATAACTTGGTTCAGAAACTGAAGAAGAAAACAACCACCATTTAAAGAATCAAGATCATTTTTTTCATTTTTATGCACAAAATTCATATTGTTTTTCTCTTCAGTAATTTATTAACTGCAGATATTGAAAATCTCCATAATTGCATTACCTATTGCTCAACTGGGAAGGAGAGAAATTTTTGCCACAGTAAATGAATTAAAAGGTAAATGAGCATAAAAAAGAAACTTCAATTCACACACGTTTTTAATAACAACTTCGGCTCTGCCAAAGAATACATTTTCTTTAAGATTTCTCAAATGCACCGACCATTAAATGTAATACATACTGTTTATTTCAAATACAAGGGTCCACTATAATAACATATGAAATAATAAAAAGGCTGGATTAAAAATAAATTAATTTATATACATAATTTCTAAGGAATCAATGGATTTTTGATATGATATTATTTCCTATTCTAAATTTTTTTGTGGATGCCGATGCTTGAATAGACAACCTGTTTGGGTTTTTTTTGTATTTTTTTTTAAAACAGTGTGAATTATGTCTACTGACCTGCACAATTGAGAGAAAATATGGTTGAAACCTGTTTCTCCACTTGTAGTACAAACCACTGTCTGATTACATACACACACACACACATATATATATATATATATATATATATATATATATATTACTATGAACATTATTTTAGTGGATACAAGTGTTTGAGTAGACGTCCCTATTAATTTACAAACATTAAAATTTACTTCTACTGGCCTAGATCATCAAAAGTCTTACGGAAAATGTACCTCCTGACTGGAATTGAACCTACACTTTTTTTTTTTTTTGGGAAACCACTTTAGCTATAGACTTTGTCAACAGACCAGAATCTTCTCATTTTTATCAAGAGTTTTAGAATCTTAATTGTGAAGCCTTAACAAAAAAGAAATTTAATGAAATTCTTTTAAAATGAGTCATTTTGTAAACCTCAGATGGTCAATATTATTATTTTACTAGCTTTATTTCATTTTATTATTGTTGCTTTCTATTGCAGAATTCTTGGTTGAAAAACTCTTCAAATATTAAAGCAAATAACTGTAATGGTATCAAATGAAGTAAGACGTGGCATAAAAAAAAATAGTGAAAAGGTTTTGTCAAAAGATTTCAAGAAATAATATCAAATAGGAAAATTTTATAGACCTCTTAAAAAGTATATTGATACTTAAGTTTGTAGATTCCTGAAACAAGTCATTTTAATATTAAGAAAAAAGTGCCTTAACAAATGCAATTTTACTTACCAGTTTCTCTTTTGCATGATGTTTCTGCCAGTGGTCCAACTGTTCTACTAGAAAACAAAAAAAAATCAGAAAATTAAATAAAAGCTGAGAAACTTTCAAATTATATCTGATTTGGTTACACAAAGGCAACATTTCAATTTTTCATCTCTGTTCTTACCATTCTGATGAAATACACACGCAATGCTTTTAATTGTTTGCCATTTACACCAGATTCCCATAAAATATTGTATGTATGAGTGACAGGCCAATAAATTGAAAGAAAGGTTTATCCTATGCCTACAAGGATGAAGAGGGTGAGAAAGTGTACGGATCAAAATAAAATAATGAAGCTAATATTTTGAATTCATCCCAAGTGTTATCTGTTCATTTTAAAGAGATGTCATATGTATTTCATCAGAAAGCCAACTACAGAAACGAATGGTAGAATCCATGCCAATTTTAAATGTCATATTACAGGTTAAATATCAGAAACATGTAATATGCTTGAATTGGTCTTCACATTGAGGTACAATAACTGAATTTAAAACTATGGGAAACGTAACAGGAAACTACTCCATTCTTTCTCCCAAGTAGAATCATGGCAATTTACAATTTGCAGATATTAAATAAAAGGAAACTGTGGAGACCTATGATCATCTATGTCCTGAATAGACATGAGAAAAAAAAATATGAATTGTAACCTAGTGATTCCACAATCAGTTTAAAAAAGAAACACCTTTTCCATATTGTGGTTGATATTGCAGAGGTGAGGGTTCCCAGCCTACTGGAATTCCCTGAAAAGTTCCAATGAAATTCCTTGATTTTGGGATGCCATATAACAGACAATAGTACGTATTTAGCTAAAAAGATAACTAGACAAAGATGCACACATTGTAGAAGGCAAGCTTTCCCATCATATACAATGTCACTTCTTTTGCCCTTAACCCCGGAAAGAGGCATTGGGCATCAATGTGATGAGCTGTTCACCATTCTCCTGTTATGATTGTATGCCAGAGCCTGGGTCTCTGCAGATGGTTCCTTGGGGTGCTTATCATGTGATGTGTCTACTTCAAATCTAATGTGGTCAAATTAATTACTTTCTTAGCTTTGTAAGTTCGGCAATGTCCCTGTCAAAGTTTGTTATTTCTTTTCTGATTTTCTCTTTCAACTTTAAATGTTTCTAAGGTTTTAATTTCTTCAGCTGCCTTTTTTCTTTCTTTTGCCTACTGTTCTTCAGCCAATACTTTTTCAGCTATATTTGACATATTCTTGATAATGAGACTGACTAACATAGGAAGATGACCAATGAAATTGTCTTTCCATAAAAGCAGCAGTTTTAAGAAGATTGTCTTTCACTGGCAAAACCTATGAAACAATTTTAAGATTAAGACTTCAGTTCATCCATTTAGGAGTGAAAGAAGTATATATTTTTAATCAAATTTTACAAATCCTAGAAAACAAATATATATTGTACTAGCAGCCATACCCAGATGGTTGATCAGAAAAAGCATTCAATTAGAATGGAGCAAAAACAGCATCATGTTTAGATGTAACAGTCTGACTTCTTCAATTACTTTAAAGTACTTTCATTAAAAAAAAATTGAATAAATGCAGTTACTGATATAACAGAAGTAGTCTGTATTTATTCAATCGAAGTTAGCCAAGGACATGAAGGCGTAAAACAGGCAACATGAAGACCCACTTCAGACCACAATTATTTTGGAGTTTTTGAAATTCAATTTGTCAGTGTGCTACCAGGGATGTCAAAGAGGATACATTTATAAAGCAACTGTTAAATTTGATGAAAGATCAATAAAAAATAAGAAACAAACCAGTAAAAATTTCCATTTTTCACTATTTATGCGGGTTTGGGTGGACTCATTTATCAAGTAAAATGACTGTTAATCAATTTATTGTTGGCTACAATTGAATGAAGTTTGCACTAGATTGCTTGAAAATTGAGGGAGTTTTTGGTTTAAAATTTATGTTGAAATTGATTTATATTGAAAATCAATTTTTTGGCTTTTGCATTTTTTTGCTGAATGCAGTGGCGTAGAAATAAAAATGAGGTATTGTTGAGCTTGTCATGATGTAAGTAACCCACATATCGAGTTTGAATGAAAACAGAGGAAAAAAGTTGAATTTATAGATTTTTGATCGGCTTAATTGATTATTGATTTTTTTAAATTGATCTTTTACTCTAAGAACCCATCTCTTTCATTGTACAATGTATGTGCCAAGTTTGGTCAAAATCAGTTAGACGGATCTCAAGTGAAAAGGTATCACACAGACAGACATCCTCTGTTTTATATATATATATATATATATATATATATAGATAAATAACATTTATCATTTGCTTACAAACAATTTTCAATATAAAAAAGCATGTCATTTGATGCAAGTCAAGTTCCCTGATTTTCCTGACGTTAAACCAAAATCTCGAATTCCAGGTTGGCTATGAATGCTGCGAAAACAAAGGTTACTCGCTGCTGAAGAAAAACTATTTTCTTTGGCATCAAAATGAATATCAGGGGAAAAATATAATAATAAAAGTTCCCTTACCCAAGTATAGCACCCCTCAGCGCTTGTCTCTGCCTGTCTTCTTCAGGTTCATCAGCTGAACAAGGAACAACATCAACTTCACTGTATCTAGTGATGCAGTTAAAGAAAGAACACCTAACACAAAGCAAAGACATTTGTTTGCAGAAAAGAATTATAAATTATTTATACAGAATTTCTAAAAAGATAGTAAAAGAGAATCCTTTTTTTTTTAAATTTATTTTCCACTCAGCAACCTCTTTTCCCTGCAGATGCAAAGCTGCAAGCTTCTATCACTACTTTATTGCTATTTGCATGGTTAACGTTTAGATGAACTCCATTCTTTAGCTATGCCAATTCAGAGATTTACAGCTCGGGTACACCCTGCCACTTCCACAGTTGAATCACCTTCATTTCCCCAGTATTCCAAACATAAGACACTTGCACTCGGACAGCTTTCTCCCTGAGAACTGACACTTTGTGAACAAGCGAGAATTGAAAAACCCTTTGAGCTATTCAAGTAGAAAGAGAACAGGTTAAAATCATTTTATGTCAGCCCCACTATGTCTTCCCAACTGAGCAGTGGTGAGAGGAAAAAGATCACTCAGGCCTTCAGCAATGGTACCAACATTCATACTCTGGCTTCCATCTTCAAAGTCCATTCAAGAATGGTGAATAAGTTTAAAAAAGAGGGAATAGTAGAGAGGGAAACTGGATCACCAGGTCACAACAGCAAGAGGGATCATCATTTCAACTTAGAGCTAAATACATTCTTGTTCAAAGTAGAGTCTAATAGTGTTATAAAAACCTCAAAGAATTCCAGAGAATTACTATCATTTCTCTGTCCAAAGCCTAATCTAACAGATGGACAATTTTGCTTTTACATGATTTGGACAGTTTTGCTGTTATACCTGGCATATATATATATATATATATATATATATATATATATATATATATATATATATATAAGAACTTTAAAACAGAATAAAAATATCTGACAAATAGCTATAGATTCAGTCGAGTCTTGAACCTTCAATCTTCATCTCAGGCCCACAAAGCTCTCTCCAAGCAAGACATATATGAAACCATAACCAATTGACTTTTATAATTAAACTGGATTTATATTTGTAATTTTCAACCAGTCTTTTAATTGAAGTAAAATGAACTTT
>OZ038489.1:33393871-33456371 GCA_964036315.1 Acanthosepion esculentum
ATATATATATATATATATTCATTATATATATATATATATTCATTATATA
Source organism: Acanthosepion esculentum (assembly GCA_964036315.1). NCBI lineage: Eukaryota > Metazoa > Mollusca > Cephalopoda > Sepiida > Sepiidae > Acanthosepion > Acanthosepion esculentum. The sequence goes on from OZ038489.1 coordinate 33,393,921, forward strand.
TATATATATATTCATTATATATATATATATATATTCATTATATATATATATATATATATATTCATTATATATATATATATATATATATATTCATTATATATATATATATATATATATATTCATTATATATATATATATATATATATATTCATTATATATATATATATATATATATATTCATTATATATATATATATATATATATATTCATTATATATATATATATATTCATTATATATATATATATATATATTCATTATATATATATATATATATATTCATTATATATATATATATATATATATTCATTATATATATATATATATATATATTCATTATATATATATATATATTCATTATATATATATATATATTCATTATATATATATATATATTCATTATATATATATATATATATATATTCATTATATATATATATATATATATATATTCATTATATATATATATATATATATTCATTATATATATATATATATATATTCATTATATATATATATATATATATTCATTATATATATATATATATATATATTCATTATATATATATATATATATATTCATTATATATATATATATATATATATTCATTATATATATATATATATATATTCATTATATATATATATATATATATATTCATTATATATATATATATATATATTCATTATATATATATATATATATATTCATTATATATATATATATATATATTCATTATATATATATATATATATATTCATTATATATATATATATATATATATTCATTATATATATATATATATATATATTCATTATATATATATATATATATATATATATATTCATTATATATATATATAATATATATATATATTCATTATATATATATATATATTCATTATATATATATATATATATATATTCATTATATATATATATATATATATATATATTCATTATATATATATATATATATATTCATTATATATATATATATATATATATATATATATTCATTATATATATATATATATATATTCATTATATATATTATATATATTCATTATATATATATATATTCATTATATATATATATATATACTATATATATATATATTCATTATATATATATATATATACTATATATATATATATTCATTATATATATATATATACTATATATATATATATTCATTATATATATATATATATATACTATATATATATATTCATTATATATATATATTCATTATATATATATATATTCATTATATATATATATATATATATATTCATTATATATATATATATATATACACATTATATATATATATATTCATTATATATATATATATATATATATTCATTATATATATATATATATATATATATTCATTATATATATATATATATATATATTCATTATATATATATATATATATTCATTATATATATATATATATATATTCATTATATATATATATATATATATTCATTATATATATATATATATATTCATTATATATATATATATATATATTCATTATATATATATATATATATATTCATTATATATATATATATATATTCATTATATATATATATATATATTCATTATATATATATATATATATATATTCATTATATATATATATATATATATATTCATTATATATATATATATATATTCATTATATATATATATATATATTCATTATATATATATATATATATATTCATTATATATATATATATATATATATTCATTATATATATATATATATATATATTCATTATATATATATATATATATTCATTATATATATATATATATATATTCATTATATATATATATATATTCATTATATATATATATATATATTCATTATATATATATATATATATTCATTATATATATATATATATTCATTATATATATATATATATATATATTCATTATATATATATATATATATATATTCATTATATATATATATATATATATTCATTATATATATATATATATTCATTATATATATATATATATTCATTATATATATATATATATATATTCATTATATATATATATATATATATTCATTATATATATATATATATATTCATTATATATATATATATATTCATTATATATATATATATATATATTCATTATATATATATATATATTCATTATATATATATATATATATATTCATTATATATATATATATATATATATTCATTATATATATATATATATATATTCATTATATATATATATATATATATTCATTATATATATATATATATTCATTATATATATATATATATATATATATTCATTATATATATATATATTCATTATATATATATATATATTCATTATATATATATATATTATATATATTCATTATATATATATATATTCATTATATATATATATATATATATATATTCATTATATATATATATATATTCATTATATATATATATATATATTCATTATATATATATATATATATATATTCATTATATATATATATATATATATTCATTATATATATATATATATATTCATTATATATATATATATATATATTCATTATATATATATATATATATATTCATTATATATATATATATATATATATATATTCATTATATATATATATATATATTCATTATATATATATATATATATATATTCATTATATATATATATATATATATATTCATTATATATATATATATATATATATTCATTATATATATATATATATATATATTCATTATATATATATATATATATATATTCATTATATATATATATATATATATATATTCATTATATATATATATATATATATATATATTCATTATATATATATATATATATATATATTCATTATATATATATATATATATATTCATTATATATATATATATATATATATATATATATATATATTCATTAATATATATATATATATATATATATATATTCATTATATATATATATATATATTCATTATATATATATATATATATATATATATATATATATATATATATATATATATATTCATTATATATATATATATATATATATATATATATATATATATATATTCGACAAAAGGAAAACTTTTCTTTACTGGTGTATTTCATCCTCTGATAGATTTTATCTAAACAAATGTCAGATTTTTATTTTGCAAAATGTATTCATAAACAGAAGAAAAAATATTGTTAGGTTTTCAAAATTTTTAAATTTAATAATGCTCAAAAATATTCTCATGCTTAACTGTGAAAATAAAGGTAAACGATTACATTTACCATGCTGAAGTTTGTCAAATGATGAAACATGTTAGTTAAGAAAAGTTTTCCTTTTCTCTTTATTCATATTGTCTTTTTACAGATATAGTTTATTTATATCTGAATTTATACATACATACATCTACATATATCTAAATGTTATTTTTAGTGGATATTCATGTTTGTTTTTTATAAACAGCATGAATTACATCTACTGGACTGTACATTTGAGAGACTTAATAGAGAGATAGACATAATTCAAACTGTTTAAAAAAAATAGGCCATCTACTCATACAGGTGTATGGTCTAAAAAATAATGTTTAGAATAATAAGAAATAATGTTGGATTGAAAATAAAATCCATATCTATATATATATCTATGTTTATTTTTTTAGACCTAATATTGTCACATACTAATTAGACTACAATGTAGATGCAGTGAACTCTCAACACCAAAAAAAAAAAAAAAAAATGATGCAACTAACTTTATTTTAATATTTGCATTTTAGTTGCACTGATCAAGAACCAGCAAAACTGCAATATCTCCAAGGTATGTCAGTGAGAGATTTTTTAAGTAATGGAAAGGAAAAGTCATCAAAATAAAAAGACAGGGTCTAAGGTAAGACAAAGGTGGAAAGAGGATAAGGAAATGTGGAGAGTGAAAAAAAGATAGATATAAAAGTAGAGGGAGAAAGACAAAAAAAAGAAAAGAAAACAAATTAAGACGGTAGAGAGGGAAAGAGAAAGAAATGAAAAAAGAAAGGAAATGTGTCTGGGCATTTTTAGAATTTTTTTTTTTTTTTCCAAGTATTAAATAAGCAATAAAATGGATATGGACAAAACAAAATTGAAAAGATTTTTTGTGGGGATGGGTAAAGAGAAGATGGAAAGAGACAGAGAGAAAAAGTGAAAGAAGGATAAATTATGAGAAATGTGGCTGAGGAGGTTGCACAGAAAATAGGAAAAGTAATATTTGTTCTACTGACCGAGTTGCCGATGGAATTCATACAAATATCTTTCCCCTATGAAGTTACCAACAAGAAAAATAAAATGTATTTCTACCCAAGAAGAAAAAGCAATGAGAAAGAATAAGAAAGAATATGAGTAATGAGGGAGAGGTGGAGACATGAAGAGTGAAGGAGAGAAAAAGAGGTTGGTCAGGGTGAGAGAGAGATTATTTAAGTTAATGAATTTACTCTGGAGGTTGAATGCATTGCAAGTGGAAGATAACTATTGTCACAGCTTTTCAAACTTTCCAATAAAAGAATTAAATTAAAAATTGTAACAGGTGCACACATACACATGTAAGTGCAGGTGTATAAAAAGCATGTACACTTGGTTATAAATGCAGCCTAGTAGTTAGAATCAAAGACTGAAGGTTCAAAAGTTTAAGATTTATGTCTTTGTCAGCACATCACTAGAGATTTAAAATAAGTAAATTTAAAAATTACCCCCCCCAAAAAAAAACCTTGATTTCAAATTTTTTTTTATTTAAATATTTCACCCCAACCAAGGTAATAAAGCCACTAAGACACAATGGTTTACTGAGTGTGAAAGAATAAGAAAAAGAAAAACAGTGAGTGAAAATAATAAAAGACGAATCAAAATGATAGTAGATAACAATTGACATTGCATTTCAATTTTTGAAGATCAAGTTGGAAAGCAAGAAGCCTAAAGAGAGTTCCACAAGCAAGAAGTGTGAGAAAAGAAACTGTTAGCAAAGAAGTTATAGTTACATCTAGCCATTCAGCTATAAAATGATGAGACCTTGCTGCCAATAGGATAAAAAGCTTTTTCATAAGACAAAATCTGTGATATCTCATTTCTTGAAGAAATAATATTTGATGCTAAAAATAATTGTTTCTTACCTTTACAAGCATAAAGACAATGGAATTGGTCACTTTTTCCATGATGCAGTCAAGAGTTTGATCAATTTCACATTCATAGAATTTTCACTGTTCTTAAACACTTCAATTATTGGGTGCATCACAGTTTCTAGTTGTATTTCAGATAAAAGTATTTTGAAGAAAAATCCTTTAAATCAGCTAAAAATACTAATTTTTTATTTCACCAACCAGAGCAGGAAAGAGACTTATTTCCGATTACAGGTGCTCATTTACTTTTTCATAAAACTGTCACATTGTCATCATCAAAATAAAAAAATATTTTTATTAGATAAGTTTCACCATTCCATAAAGTTTCAGTTCTCTCTCTCTCTCTCTCAAACACACAGCACTTTTAAGGTCTAAAAGAATTTGGAATGGTTTAAGTGAATGTTTGATTAAATGTTGATCATAATAAAGGATACTGTGGTCGACCATAGAGTTCAGTGTCATCTCCATCCACATTCAAATCCAAATCTTCATCAACTGATAATCTTCTGCTTGATAACTGGAATCCAGAAGCTAGATAAAGCAAACAAATTAAATCAGAACACATAGCGTTATAAATAGTCAAGGGAAACAGACATGCAGCTAACTTTAGAGGATATTCCAATAAACATCATATTTAGTCAGTACATGTGTGAGTAGATGTCCCTGTTTTTACTTCTTTTGGGGATTTTTTTTTAAACTGAAAGGAATGTCTACTAGCCAAGAGATGGTAAGTTTTAGTAATGAAAATGTGCCTCCTGACAGGAATTTTTCTTCTATTAAGAAATAATGTCAAATTAAAGAAAAACATTGATTAATTGTTTAAAAATTACTTTAGAGTATCTACTGAAAAGGTAACCCTTATGGAGCATTGAAGATGCAACCAACTCATCCTCAAAAGCCTGCAATATCAGCACAAATTATTATGGCGGGGTTTATTGATATTTATATTTTTTAAGATATTATGTATTTGGAATGGAGATGTTTTTGTGAAACATCATAGTACCAAAATATTTCATCAGTCATTCCAGAAGAATCCATCTACTGGCCATTTCATATTGCAACAAAAGTTCTTGTATCATCACCAAAGTTCAGCTATGTCAAGCCGGGTCAGTACCTAGATGGGTGACAGCATTGGAATACCAGATACTGTAAGCTTTCATGTGCCAGTAGTGAAATGGATAACAGCTCAGAATTGGAAATCAGAGAGCTGAGTTCCAATTTCAATCAACTTCATTATTTTCACTCATGTACAAATACTCTTAGGAAAGGTATGAAACCACCTCTTCTCCACTTTCAGCTATGAGATAATTAGTAGGACTTGTATCAGTAAATCATTATCATCTCCAAAAGATTCTTACAATATAAAAAAAATTTCTGGCTTTAAATAAATTGCAAAAGGTTGATAAGCCGTAAAAAACAAAACAATCAAACAAAACTCCAAAATAATCTTTGCTTTCATCATCATCTACAAATGGTTTTGAATTCAAACCCAATTCACTGTCAGAGTGAGAAGACTAAAACATACATTAACCTAGTAATCTTAAACTCATTTGTGCATCATCTTACACACCATTACATCACAAAAGAAATGTACCGACTGGACTGGAATCAATTGTAAAATTTTATTACATTCAAGCATTAATAAACAGTTGCTAAATTTCATCCATAAGTAACATTTGAATAAAATATAAATTAGATGCCAGTTTTTATTCATAAGAGTTGAGTAAAAAAAAAAGAAAAGAAAAAAAAAGTATTATGTATGGACACATTATAATGATGAAAACAGAATCTTGTCTCAAAATGTTTACAGAGAAATTATTTAAGTCAAGATCAAGTTATTATTGGCATCTGTCGGTCTCGAGAGACCACTGATCTGCAACTGAAGAGTTTAGGCCTGGGCAAGGCTTTTTTTAATTTTTTTTTTATTATGAGAGATTGGTAGTTGTCTGTGCAAAACGTTTCCCCTCCCCACACCTCCAATGTTGTCCAATGGAAAAGCAGAGATGAATACAGCTTGGCACTGGCATCATTGCAGGAGCTATCAGAATGAAATATGACAGACAGCTTCAGAATTTGAATTCAGAGTTGTCCTTCTCCTAGTCTGATTGCCAACCATGGCTACAGAACCTAATCTGTCCTGCTATTTACACATAGCTGGTGGGGGAGGAGAGATGGATTTTTAGCATGTAAGTGAATGTAATGAATTCACCTGGAATTGCAGGCACAGGTGGGTAATAGATTGTGGCATGGATTGAGGAAGTCAAGTCAATTACTTTCTAATTCTTTCAAAGACTATTTGCTTTTAGCGGAAGAAGATACAAGAGAGCGGTGTAGCTTAGAAATCTTTATTCAGCTTAGAATTATTAATGATTTAATGCACCAAATGTGCTACCGGGCTTAAAATTGGAGAAGATCTTCATCTGTCCTACATTCAACTTAGCTAAACGCAATCACAAATCCAATCATCCATTGATGTTCCTTGCACCAGAACAACACAGTCTTGCTTACCATTCTCACTAGTCACCAAAATACCACAATTTCTCTCTGAAGTCCTTAATAGTCCCCATATGTACAATATTTGTTTTAATAAAAATAACAAGATTTTAAATCTCCATACCTTTTCTCAAGGGTATTTGCACGTAAGTGAATGTAACAAACCTGACTGGAATTGAAACTTGGCTGTCCGATTTCTCATTCCAAGATTCTCTCCATTACACCACTTGCACATCCAACAAAAAACAGAATAGCAAATGCAAAATTTCCTTTGAAATCGGTTTTGATAAGAAAGGATTTCTCACCTGCAAATCCTCCTTCCAACATGGTGGTGGCACGTATTCTCGTCTCACCCATCCAAGTATACTCCTCATACTGTTCTCCACTGTCGTCTCCTTCAACATCAACATGATCATCTTCAGTTATCTGCTCTTTCTGGCAAAAAGAGAGAACAAGAGAGAAAGCATGTCAAAAGACATTAAAATTGTAACACTTATTATAAGTATATTCTTGGAAATCCTACTTCCACTAAGAATTAAAAGAGAAAAAAAAAAAGAAATCTGAAATTCCATCTCTTTAAATTCTATATATAATTCCTAATATATTTTAAGACATTTTTTATGTTTATACATTCTTTTTATAGATACAAATATTTAAGTAAATGCTATGTTTATAATAAACAGTATTAACGACATTTACCAGCTTGAATGTCCAAGAAATTTTCATAGAAAATATGCATCCTCCGACAGGAATCAAACCTGTATCCTATACGGAACCGTCATATAGCCTGATGTGCTTTTACCAATTGAGCCACAGAGGAGTGTTTCGGTTAGCAAGGTCGATTTTACTGTTTTTAAATCATGGAGAATTGTAGTTTAAAAACAGTAAAATCGAACTTGCTAACCGAAACACTCCTCTGTGGCTCAATTGGTAAAAGCAAGTCAGGATATATGATGGTTCTGTATAGGATACAGGTTTGATTCCTGTTGGAGGACGCATATTTTCAATGAAAATTTCTCAGACATTCACGCCAGTAAATGTCATTAATACTGTTTATTATGAACAGAGCATTTACTTAAATATTTGTATCTATAAAAAGAATGTATAAACATAAAAAATGTCTTAAAATAATTGTCGGACTTTGTCCATTTCATTATATATATATATATATATATATATATATATATATAAAGACAAAAAGAAAACTTATCTTAGCCAACATGTTTGGTTTTCTGATGGACTTTGTCAAATGTAAGGATTTTACTCACTCACTTAAATGGCAAATTCTCAAGAGTGCCACTGTCAAATCTCAACAAAATATAAATCTGCTCCCGGGATATTTTCAAATATCTCCCTTCCTGAAAGAATTACTTCTTTCCCAAGCCAACATACATGACTATAAAAATGTTAAAATAATTAAAAGAGAACAGTTAAATTCAAAATCCCCTTTTATTTAAAATATATAATGCATAAAATAATTTAAATATTAATTACGTTATATAAAATTTTTTTAAAAATTCAACATCATTTACTCACCTCTGTTTATTAGACATTAAATTACATCACTTAGCATCCTCCATATTTTACCAAAACTTTTCAGTTAGCCTGATGAATATTTGTGAGAATTTCTTACATTTAAAAATATTGAAAACTAACAACATTCATTTTTACTTTTGTTTATAAATACTCGTTGCACAATAAAATCCTTAAAGTTGTCTTGATATAATTCAGAGGATGAAACACAAACTAAGATAAGTTTTCCTTTCGTCTTCATTCATATTGTCCCTTTACAGATATATTTTTAGTTATATAAGAAAATGTGTGATTATTACCTCATCTACGATGGGATTTTTTTTTTTTTCATTCTCTACACAGAATAAAGTGACACAGAAAAAAGTATAAGAGAACACCAAATTTAATTTAGAACAAAATCATTTCATTTTATAATTCAGATACAAATTTCACAAGGAGGGGGATGGAATTAGCAAAAATTGTTTCCTATGGTTAATAAGAATACAAAGATTTATTTGAAGATATACAACACGATTTGTCTTAGTCATACAACCTGATCTCCCCTAACACTACAGTCAAAACTTGCTTTCCAATATATTGTTGGTTGTTTCATTTAATGTTCAGGAAATACTGAACATAAAGAAAATATGGAGCAACATTTTTGGCATTTTACTAATATACTTGCAAAATTACCCAAATATTGCTAACCTTTTTTGATTGGTCAGGTATTTACAAGAGTAGCATTCATACATAAATAAATTATACAACTATCCAATATATATTGTAGGCATCTTTTAGTCAGGTAAAACAATGAAGCATGCAGCAGATGTTAGTGTAGTCTGATGGAAGTGAATGCAGATAGCAGGGGAGGAGGCAACAGCACCCACAAGGCCAGTAGCAGCTTTTACATGCAGCAATTGAAACAGAGCCTGTGGTTCCAAGATCAGGCTATACAGCTATGGCAAGTACTGCAACTTAATCACAGACTAGACAAATGTGTGTGTGTGTGTGTGTGTGTGTTTAATACTACAGTGTAACCCGGATATAAGAGACCCGGATATAAGAGAGATTTTACTGGTCCCAAATTAGAGCCTGTGTTAATGTATATATAATAGACCAAACCCTGATATAAGACAAACCCGGATATAAGAGACTTATTCCCCAGTCCCAACAACTCTCTTATATCCGGTTTACACTGTATATAAAGTGCACACATTGCACTTTGATCATCAGCAAAGCACACAGATAATATGATCCCAAGCCAATCGATACTTAAGTAGTCTCATTATGTTTTGATGGGTAGTATGCTAGTAACTACGGAGGTTTCAAAAGATGAATGCATGAGGAAAAGGAATGGAATAATACATGATAAAAAAGAAGGCATAAAGTAGATATTTGCATCTTTAGCGGATGGTAAATGTCAAAATAAGTTTATAGTTATGGTGATTTTCTAAGTGTAGCTTAGATGTGATACAAAGCTGAAAGAAATGGGCACCCAGTGAGGATCAAACTCGCTACTCAGTCATAATTGTTCTAGTGAGACAAGCTTGCTAACCGTTACACCATGTTGAGGTGCCCTAAGTTCATAGTTAGGGATGTTAGACCCTTAAGACATTTTCTTTTCTACTTTCAGATTAACAATGATGAAAATAATTCATCATTAATATTACAAAAGTATTTTTATCGGTATGCAACAATATTGGTCAGCATTGCCAATATCTAGAGAAGTTTAAAATCAGACTGCAATTAGAAGAAAGCAAGCAAAACAAAAGTAATTTTGTTCAAAGCTTTTTAAAGCTTAATTTCATTTCTAAATTGGAAATGCTTCAAGAATGCTAACAAGCACTAATTCAAATTCATTACTGATATTGATTTTGTATTTACAAAAAAAAAAGAAACAAAAAACCAATAAATGAATAATGAAGGCATAGTTATTGTTGAATATGCCCAAGTTCCAATTAAATGCATTTCCTTTGTTTTGAGACGCTGTAATTTCAATGCTTTGATGGCAGAGCAGGAGGCAAATTTTGAAGGTTTTTCTTGTGAAGAGAGAGCAACAACAAGAATGGAAAAGAGGCAAATTTAATCAGTGTACAAACAACTATAGATCAAGTGAGGATGTTCAGATGTTTATAGGATTTTGATTTGATTGGGCCGCATGACAAATCAACTCAATGGAAGAATTGAAATTACAGAACAATACCAGTTTTGAAAAAAAATAGTATAGGAAAAAAAAACCTAGAAAACAATCAATATTGGCAGATGAAATGAATCCTCATTCATTTTGGTGTTCAATGAGCAGAAAAAATATTTAAAAAAAAGAAAAAAAGGCACTCATCTAAACAATTACATCATAAGTGCCAACAGCACAGAAAGTTATGTCGTTAAAGTGTGAAAACATTTAATTAACAAACAGAAAAGATAAGTTTTGTTTTGTTATTTTTCTCTCAGTTAATGCTGCCCCCTTCTTTTCCTTACAATTGTGTATCAAAGCCAAACAAAGTCAATATAATTTTGTGGCATATTGACATCAACATGCATCATTGTATAACAACATTGCTTCTTGTATGGTTAAAGCTTTATATTTTTCTTCAGTAATTAGCAACTAACAATTTTATTGCAAACAAGACTGTGCTTTTGCTGTGATTAATAAACTTATATAATGAACAAGTTTGGTTTGCTCACTTGTATTTCAATATTAACTAAAAACACCAAAAAAGAAAAGAATTACATAAAATACTAGAATTATGTGGTCTTTTCATGCTCCAGTCAACAATGATTAAGCAGTATATTTTCGTCTATAAATTCATAAGTTTTTAAATAATATAATTAATATGAAAAATGAACAGGCAACCTATTTCAGTATTATCCTATTCTCTTTTTTATTTTAACATCTGATTCTAACACACAGGAGGAAATCTTGCAGATCTGCAGTGAATTAAAAAAAAAAAAAAAGGTCTCAAATGATTTTAAACCACACTGATATTGGTGTTAAACAATGAAAAACATAAATACACTTTATATTAGAAATAACTATAAATAAATAGAAGATTTCAAAATATTGATGAAAGAATCAGGAACAAGAAGGAAAATCTTTATAAATTTGACACATTTTGCCATTTATTTAACTTCATTAGAAATTTTGACAAATGGGATAATGCAAAGTTAAGCTTCAATTTTTAAATTTTATGTTGTTTTGTATTTAAAAATTGAAACAGAATTCTGTATCATTCTACTTCTAAAATTTGTAATGAAGCTAAGTAAATAGCAGAAGATTAACTTTATTTAAACTCTCTTACTCATTCCTTATTTAATCATATATATATATATATATATATATATATATATATATATATAAGGACAAAAGGAAAACTTAGCTGATGCATTTCGTCTTCTAATGTAATTTATTTTTTTGTCTTCATTCATATTGTCCTTTTACAAATACAGTTTTACAATCTCTCTCTCACACAATCAAACACACAGAAACAAAAAATATATATACATTTCCACATGTTCATGTTTTAAGATTTACCAGCTTCTATGTGCCCATGAATGTGCAAGTATGTAGACCTAAAATCACTTTCTGGATAATCAATAGCATTAAAAAGAACACGGCAACCTATTCCAATACTATCATAATAAAAAAAGAAAAGAAAAAAAGTCGTCATTTTCAGCTGATGTCGCTGAATGAAGGAAGCACAAGATGAAATTCAAGTCCTTTGTTAGATTTTTTCATATCTAAAAATGTTTAAAGTAAATGAGGCATGATGTGTGAATATTTTGAAACTATAGGCAAGCAGTAAATGTGAAAAATTATGCACATATGTCAACAACTTATTCCTCAGTTTATTACAAACGTGGCTAATAAAAATTTTGTATACGAAATGAATAAGCAAAAAAACAATAAACATGATTATTGATGCTTTTCAATTGGTTTTTATGATAAATATTTGAATATTTGCAAATACCAACCTATTCCAATACTATCACACTGACATAAACCAAACAAAAAAATAATAATTGTCAAATATTTCTTATACAGATGAAGAACAAAGTATGATAAAAAAATGGGTGAGGAACAAAAGTGTTTCAAGATAACAAGATTAAAAACAATTCAAAGGAAATGTTATAAATGTAATTTCGATAGTATATAGAAACTTTTTTTTAAGTTTCTGATAAAAGATTAGCAGTTATCTCCCTTATAACAGAGCTTTATTTTGAAGCCGGAAAGAGTTGGGGGAGGGGAGCAAGCAGAGGGCAGTTGTAAAAAGAATGGAAGATATTCTTGGGAAATAAGACAAACTAATATAATCTGTGAAAGAAAAATGCGGGGTCTTATTTTCTGCTAATAAAAAATAAAATATTCAATTCATATTTATTTTATTGTTTTTAATATAAGTTTGACGTGGTTATTGAGATATAAAAAGAGAAACTGTGTTTAGAAAGAGAGAAAAAATGAATTGGAAATAAGATAAAAATTTTCAAAATTTTAATATAAAAATAGATACTTGGAGATAGATATCTAAGTTATATGACAGGTTATTTTAGGAGATTTTATCAATCTATCATATGTGTATGTCAAAGAATAGTTTGTATATTTACAGACAGAAATAAGAATCCAATATGGCAGAGATTAACTAAATGCCAAATTAGAGATTTTTAAATGCTTGGTCTATAGGAAAATTCAAGAATTAAACTCTGAAAATGCATTGCACTGGTTACTATCTTGGGTTTTTGTGATAAAGAAAATAACAGAAAGAGTGAGAGGGGAAGAGAGATAGAAAAAGTGAATGATGCCAAGAGTGAGAGATAGAAAAAGGAAATAAAAGAAGGAGAGAAGAGAAAGAGTGAGGGACAGGGTGGAAGAGAAAGGGGGAATGAGATGGAAAGGAAGAGAAAGGGGACGAGACAAGAGGGAAAGAAAGGGGGTGAGAGGGATGGATGAATCTGGATGGGAGAAGAGATGAATTCATCTTTTGTGTGAGAAAACGAAGCCTTAGCTGCAATCTGAATTTAACATGCCAATCAGATTTTCTGCACCAATAACTTTGTACACATCTTGATTAATATATGAAACCAGTTTAAAATAACACACTTTCTTCAGGTGTATGCAATATGTATACTAATAATCTTGGGAAATCCTTCTTTCATTACATCTGTGTCGATTATGTATTTTCTTGTGTTTTAATTTAATCAATTTTTAACTACAAAGAACTTTACAAATATGGAAAAGAAAATCTGTTATTTATCGATTTATTCTTTAAAGACAAATAAATAAAATGTTTGCTATTATGTTCCGTAAACTTTAAACTGTTCTCTGCTTAGCACTAAGTCTTTTGCTATTGTTTTTACTTAGAAAGATTCTTGACTGTTATTGTCACAATGTTTTGACCACTGTTCCCTTTGGTCTTCAGAGTGTGTCATAATTGATGTGGTCATCAATTATGACAGGTAGATTGTCCTCAGTCCTCTATCCATATCAATTAATTCTTCCTTGAGACATTGCTTGTTTCTATAATAAACCCAACCTATGAATTGAACTCACAACCATCAAGTAATTCTTTCATCCCCTAGGACATGTGCCCTGTAGGACTACCTAGTGGCAGAAATGTGGGGTCATAAACTTAATGTTGTTTGTCTGCTTCTTCAACTAAACTTAGTGAGCAAGTTTTGAGCCTTAAATCTAATGTTTCTTTGCTGTTTTTTTTCTAATGACTTTATCCCAAGCAAGGCAATAAAGCCACTAAGGCACAAAGGTGGGTTACTGAGTGCAAGAGAATATGAGAAAAAGAAAACATTATTAAAGAGAGAGAACAATAAAAATTTTTAAAAAAATTAATTAAAAGTGTTCATTTCTTTTTTAATTAGTCCAAACTAATTAGCAGACAGTAATTCCTCTCAAATATCCAGACAAAAACATTTTGGTTCTGGCTTCAGCTGGATTTGAACCGATTTTTCCTGTGTTCAGAGGAGAAAGAATATACATTTTTATTTTCTTGAAAATTAAAATTTACAGCAAAGAAAGATCATCTTAATAGGCACAAAGTTAATGAGAAGTTTATCATGTGAGCAAAAAATTTCTTTTTGATTTACGTATAAAAGAAATTTTAACAAATAACATATTTTTGGATCATTTGTTTATTTATCCATATCCTCACTACTGTTCTTGGAAAAAGAATGACTCCATCTTCCTCCAGCTATGGGTTAAATAACAGGCTTATTTTGCCTTTGGTGGCAACCAGTCTAGGAGAAGGGATACCCCTACAGTCTTGTGTGTATATCCAGGAAAAGAGAATGCATCACTACCAAACTGTATAAGTTTATTATTTTTTCCTTTGCAATTCTGTGGGCAATGTTGAGAAGGAGATCTTAACGTATAGACAGCCCAAGATCTCTAGATCACCTGCCCAGGCCTATAACACACTGTAATATGCAATCATCTCATAATGCATGTTTATTTTTGTTCCCTTATTGTTGTAGCATACCTACGGACGATAATGGGTATGTTCCCATTCACACAAATACTGTAAATATTGTATGTTGGTCTGCAGTTGGAGATTCATTGTGGAATTCACTTGACTCAATTCTAGCAGTTGACTACTAACTAGCGATGGTGAATCTTATATGGGTTGTTCTTGTTCTAAGTATTATCATTCATTACCAACCTTCATTTAATTATTCTATTCAGTAAATTTTTTTTCTTAAGGAAAATTAATTTCTGCAAAACAGAACTTCACAAACATACCCTTGTGCTGCAAAGCAAATACAATGCTAACATGTAAAAACACTTACAGAGTTAGAGAAAAAATATTAGTAAAAAAGAAAAGAATTTGTTAATTCCCTCATCAACTATTTTCTGTCCCCAACTTGATTTCTTGTTTCTATTTTGAAATAAGAAGTTTATCTTTCACACAATATTTTACACCTTCATTTCTGTTTTCATTTCAGCAAAAAACTTTTCTTCCTATTCTCAGCCCTTTATTTAGTGTTTCTGTCCACATACTCTGATGTATTGCGATTACTTCAATCCATACTGACATTCCAAACTACTTCAATAAAAAGGTTAGGTAGGAAACTGTTGTATCGTCGAGTTGAATGATGCAAAGAGAAGAATGAGTGCTTAATATATTTATTCAGCACCAGTATCCGGTGCTAACAGATACATACAAAAAACACAGAACAATAAGTTATAAAACAAGACAACTTACAAGGAATAGAGGAGGTTCAAATACTGTAGAGCTAAACGAAGTAAGATCAGTCTGAATATTAATCAGCTTAGTATCAACTTATTAATCAACTGTTGAAGTCCTTAGACTATTTAAGGCTATGAGCCAGGTGCTGAAGGGGTGCTAGCTATTCTACAACAGAATCCCTCATCAATACTAGAAAGACTGATAATAACTACTAAAGAAACCTATTTTCCTGAAAAATTGTTTTTAAGAGAAAGATTTTAAATTTAAATCAAAAGCAGTACTAGCTGCTCGATCAATGAATACCAAATGTTTCCTTATAAGGAAACAGTTAATATTATCCTGAGCATATCCGCCTGGATAAAATTCCATTGGGATAATACAAAATCACCTATTTCTTTGGTGACCAGGCAATTCAACAGATATGGCATCTTCAGATTACTATTTATTCTGGTCTTTACAAAAATATCTTGATGAAAAATACTTCAATTCCCTGAAAGATTGCAAAAAGGTACATAAAGCAGTTTTTTTTTTTTTGCCAAGAAAGATAAGAATCTCAAGCAGGACAGAATTATGAAATTACCAGAAAGATAAAAGAGTGTGAAACAGAGCAGTCAATATATTGTTCATTAAAGTTAACTAAAAATCAAGTTTCTAACATTAATATACTGAAGAAACATTTTGCTGAACCCAATAGAAAAGCTTCAGCAAATGGTAAAAGTTTTCTTTTATCAAGTCCTCCTCATCGAACCATCAAATAATAACTTACCCTTTTCAAGCAAAGGTCAGCATGTTCATTCAATTCTTGTACTGTTCCAGTGAGCTTTTCATTACAAATTGGGCAGATTGCCTCCTCAGGTTTTTTTTTCTTGTTTCTGCTCCGTGCTATAAAATAGAAAAAAATAATTCAATCATTTTTTCTTTAAATAGAAATAAAAACATCTGAACAAGATTATTGGGAGGGAGGGCACAGAACTATAGGTTTAGAACACTCTCAATGGCTTAAGAAGTACACATTACTACCAAAAAGGTTCCTCTTACTGTAAAGAAACAAAACAATACCAAAAAAAATGTTTTTTTGTGACTTGAGGCAACAGACATGTTTTTTGATGGCTCATCAACTCTTTGTTGTCTATTAGTTGTCTTTGTTGTCTAATAGTCAAAACATATTTTAAAGTGTAAGAATAATTATTTTCTTTTGTGAGTGAATATTGTAATATTTTTTCCATAAAGAAGTCCTACTGTTTAACCCATATCTGGAGGAAGGAGATGGATTCCAACCTTTCCCATGGGTATTTGTGAATAAGTGAATGTAACGAAGCCAACTGGAATTCAAACTTGACTCTGCAGTATCTCATTTCAAACCATTATCCATTACATCACCTGCACATCCAGCAACATAAATGTGGTTCTACAGAAGGATGCTGAGAATGCCATGGACAAAACATGAGAGTAACAAGGAAATGTTAAGATAAATGGAAACAAAAAAGACACTTATACTTAGAATCAGAAAGAGACAGTTGAAATTTTTAGGATACATAATGAGGAAAGAGGGCTTGGAAAATTTGAAACTCACAGGACATACTGAAGGCAAGAGGGATAGAGAGAACAGTGAGTAACCTACTTAACAAGCAAGTGGATAGCAGAACAGAGCTGGAGGGATAGTGAAATGACAAACTTTACTAAGTGCTACAAAAGTTAGGAAGTTGTGGAGAGCTATAATTGCTCATACTGTAAAAAGACATGGCACATAGAAGACATTAAGCTTTTTGATCTTCAATTTATTCAGTTTGGCATACTGATCAAATTTTTGCAAGTAAATTTCTATGGGGTAGGGTGGCTTTGCTTTTTGCTATTTTTACTTATAGTTGCGGGAGGAGTGGGTTCCACTCCCAATTCTGATTTGGCCCTCTTTGACTGGTTTCCACCCAAGAATAGAGTGCAGAATCTTGTATGCTATTTTACTCATAACTGGGAGGATTTTTTGATTTAAAAAGAAAAATTTGAAAAATCATTTAAGATTAGGATTAAAAATAATGAAAAAGTTAAGGTTCATTCATTTTTTTTAAACTGCTCAATTTCATCAATTTTTTTTTTTTTTTTTTGCAAAATTGATACCTAAGCGTTTTTCAATGTAAATTCAAAAGTTGTTTCTTAAGTCAGTGTTATTTTTCCCAAATCCACAAAATTTTAAACCCTATTCCAAGAAAATCTGGACTTAAAAAGAATTTAGAATATTTTATATGCTTTAATACAAGTAAATCTAACTTGAATAAGCACTTGAGCATTAATGTAAACTTGACTGAATAGGTTAAAAGTTTTTATTGGTCATCATCACAAAAGTATGGATCAATGACTGACATACTGACTTTTTTTTTTCTTTTTGCTTTCAAAGTAAATATAAATTAACAATTTGAATATATCTATGACAACTGACCAGAGATAACATCAGACAAAAAGAATGAAAATGTAACAATGACCAGCAGAACTGACTGATAAACCAGTCAGTGTCAATGGCAGATTTTATCTCTTAATTGATCCAATGAAATACAAGTGCTGAAAATGGCATCTAAAGTCACAGTTACATAAATCATGCTTAACATTCTAACTATTTTCAACATGGAATGAAGACAGATTACATCAAGTACAACCATCATTTTAGCCCAGAAATGTACAATATAAACTTTGGAACATGTAATTGTTTTTATTCAAATCAAGAATGTAAAAATTATAATTTAAGTAACATTGGTGATCAAAGAGATGGTCAAAATCATTATAAAGTTGGATCACCAACAGTCAGTGCATCTTTTAACATAAGAAATGGATGTATACAAGGTTGTAAAGCCACTTGTACATATTTAAGATTCTTGTTAAAAAAAAAAGAGAGAGAAAAGAAAAAACAATCTGCTGTTCAGTTTTTTCCTTCTTCACTTTATATACTGTACAATATACCATAAATATTGTAGCAATCAATGTCAATGTATCTTTGAATAAAATGACAAGATGGCGCTTACATAGCAGGCACTGATACCATTAGTGAGCTCTCCTTTTTTTTTTAAATTAGATTTTTAACCTGATTTACTTACAGTTAACTCTTGCATTGGTTCTGAAAGAAATCTCAGATTCAGTCACTTTCCCACCAATGTAGCATAGCTTCCTTGTGCCTATTTTATAAAGATTGTCATAGTTATTGTTCTGATGAGCTTTCCTTTTTGGCACATAAATTTTAGGAATTTAAGTCCAGTACTAGATTGGCAGTTAGGTCTCTTTATTTTAGAGCTGAAATGGCTAGATGTAACCGTAAGTCCTATGCTAATAGCTTCTTTTGCACTTCTTGTTTATGAAACTCTCTTCCAGCTTTTTGCTTTCCACTTCTTGAACTTTGATCTTTAAAAATTTAAATGCAATGTCAATCGTTATCTTCTGTCTTCTTAACTCCAGTTCTTTTTTTCATATTCTTTCACACTCAGTAACCCCTTGCTTCTTAGTGGTTTTATTGCCTTACATGGGGTGAAATGATTAAAAAAAGTCTATATGAATGAAAGAGAATATGGAAATGTTGAAAAATAACATAATAATGATTGACATCTCAGTAAACAGAGTGTACTATATAATAGCATTAGTCCATCTGATAGTAATAAGAGAAAGAAACAAAAATATTAGAATTCTGGTTGGGTAAGAATCTGAAGAAACAAATGAGCAACAGAAAAATTATAAAACTTATAAAATGGGGATGCTGGATCAAAGAATTTACTTGACTGATCTGGGAACAGTCATTTGGAAGGGATTTAGAACAGTTGGTGCCAAGGAAGTGACATATATTTTTTTACTATTTAGCTTTCCAGAGTTGAGCACATATGCTAACTGGGTCAAGATTAAAAAAAGAAAAAAGTTCATTTGTCATTACAAAAGTGTTAAAAAAATAATTACTTATCAATATACAGAAATACACACTTAAAATCATATACAGCTTTTTTAGAATATTGAGTTGAGTCTCTATATAGATATGGTGGAGTAATAGTGGCTAAGATTGAGGAATCAGAGAGCCAAGTTCATTACACTTACATTTCACTTGGGAAAGGTAGAAATCCATCTCTTCTCCCCCCCCCCACTATAGTTAAAAGAGTAGGACAGACTGGGTCCTATAGCTTTGGGTAGCAACCAGTCTAGGAAAAGGGAACTCTAAATTCAAACCAAATCACACTATGCTGAAAGTGTGTGGAGACTGCTTGTGAATCCAAATTCCCACCGAAACTCCTACTATGAATTTGAATAGCACCTCTTCTATGCTTGGTCAGTTTTCATTTGGATGCTTGATGTAGCTGGCTGAACAGGTGAATGCTGCTACATAGAAAGGTTTGTTTTTTGTTTTACATAAATAATTCAGATACTAGCAGAGGTGAACATCAGAAATTTTCCATATCAAGAAAAAGCAGATATTAAAAGGATTCTCCTTACCAATAGTTTATTTTTAGATCTATAAAAGTATATATATTTATACTGTATGCTTATATATTTGGTTAATTGAACAACAAAATAGAAAAGAATACCATGTTATGCATTGTCTCTTGAAGGGACTTCTTCAGAGTAAATAATGTTTTGCTTGATGGAATCATATATCTAAGAGAAAAAAATGAAATACAAAAAATATTGGTTACAATTCTACATTGAGAAAACATTGAAGATACCAGGACACTTAACTTTAGATTTAACTTTTTGGTGTCCAGTGTGTCTAGATGGGTAACCTAGTCACTCTCATTAAGTTTAAAAAAATTTTTTTTTTTTTAATAAATATATAAGTGTACAGCAATGGATATAAGGTGAGAATAAAATGCCTTAGGTGAACATTTCTATTACTAATCTCTATTTGCAAAACAAAAAAATGTTTTCAGCAAGTGCTTTATGAAAAGCCAAGTTAAACAAAATTGATTTATTAATTCTTTAAAAACAGACATTTTAAAAGTATATATAAATATATACAAAATATAAAACAAGGGACAGAAGAGAAAGGATAAGAAAAAAATTACTCGGATAAAAAAATCCAATAACTAAAAAACAAGTAAGGGGCTAACCAGTTATCACTCCTTGCTATTCTAGGACAAAAATCTATGCACAACTAAAAAAAGTGAGAAGAAAATGATTACTGCCAGGGAATCAACAGTAGAAAGTAAAGACAGATTAAATTTAGATACAGCAACAATTCCTACTGCTTACAGAGAGAAGGCTGCTTAGACTTAATATAAATGACCTGCTGATTATGGTGGAAATTCCCTGGTGAAGATTGAAGCACATCTTAAATTAAGAGCTCTGTAACAGCATTAATAAAAAATTAAATAAATGAAAACAAAGGTGTTAAGAGCCAGTTTACAAAAAAGACAAAACAAAAACAATGTTAATGATTCTTTTTTTTTTAATCTATAGCATCAGACCTGGAAAAGTTGCATAAAAAAATAATTTGGTTTATTCAGGTGAGAAGCAAAATCATGTGTGTGTGTATATATATATATATATATATATATAGGGTGATGTTTTTTCTATGCCTGGTGGCTAGGAGTAGGGGCGTGAGCCTGTGGATTGATTTGATGTTGTTGGTACATGTGTTAGACCATCAACCAAATTGGTTTGTTTATGACAATAAAAAGTGTCATACAAACAGAAGACAAAAATAAAATGGTAAAACAGAGGAGAGAAAAATGAAAGAAATAAGACCAAAGCAAGGCTGGGTTATGTAAGCTATCATAGAACACATGTTTCTCTGGTAAAGATACCCACCTATGAATGTATACATGTATCTGTGTGTGTGAATATATACATAAAATAAATTCAGCAATCTATATATGCACACATGCCACCCATTAGGCACACAAATATCTATACCCACACACATACTTTATGTATGTGCATGCATGTATGTATGTGTGTGTGTAGGAGTCCCTGTGTGCTATGTTTACAGAAAAGTATTGCATGGTATAAGGTGACCCAAAAGAAAAACAAGAAGAATATTTTATTGCTGAGTGAAGACTTAGTAAGGGCTAATGAAGAGAGGTACAGGATAAACTCATAAAAGTTTTTTTTTTCTGCTCTTCAAATAAAATAGTTAAGGTGTTACTGTTTATTTTCCTCTATTTCTGTTTAATTGCTTGAAGGAATTTCCTCATGGGCTCATGTAAAACCTTAGTTTAATTCAATCTGCTCTTTGAGGAAAAAAAATTCTTAAACAGTCATGTTTGCATAAAAGTAGTGTGAAACAAATTATCCAATAGAAACTTAGAGATTCAAGAAAAGAGAAGAAAAACGCCTAAAAACAAAAAAACTGTTGCTGTTTTTCTTGGAGCTTTGAACTGTGAACAAGATTTAAGTCTATCCAGGACTGCCAGAACTGTCCTCTGGCCCTTCAGGTCTGCAATCAGTTGTGACATCAGATAAAAAAAAAAAAAAAAAAAAAAAAAAAAAATCGATAAAGATGTGGTGCCTGGTCCTTGGAAATTCCAAATTTGGGACAGCACCTCCCTATTGCACTAAAAGGTGAGTTTAACACGGATGTCTTTGTGACACTGAACGCAGAGACTGAATGATTTTCACCTCTTCCTGCAAGTATGCATGTCAGGTTCCACATCACATTTGTCTTTTGTGGTAGGGAGAGGAAGAAGACAAATAAATATCAATATCAGAAATATCATCAAAATAAGTCATGTAGAAACAATATATTAAACCTACACCAGCATTATCAAATGCACAAAAAATAAAATTTAAGTTATAACTATAAGAGAGGAAAGGATTTAAAATTTAATTGTTTAAATATTTATGAAAAAACTATAACATTCTAGAGAAGATTTTGGTGAAGACCAATTAAACTTAAGTATTGGGGGTTTTATCATTAGGTGTGCAACAGCTCTTGCAGTCTGACTCCATTATTTTCAGTTGTGCTCAATTTAACAGACTTCTTTTAGTTGAGTTTTAAAGTCTTCCTGTTTGAAGAGTTAAAGTTAATACCTAACTGGCATCAGAAATAAATTAATTTGATCTTACAACCAGTAGTCTATTGTACTATCATCTGATAAGGATTTGATAGACAAAAGAGAATCAATAAATCCACAGCCAGGCACAGATGTCAGTTGAATTTAGAAGTTGCTGCTTTAAGTAAACTGACAATGAAGGTGAACATACTGAAAAATAAGATTTGTTGTGTAAAATGCATTTTTTTTATCATGAGGCTATAGACTTAATGACGTACATATGTATGTGTATATATATATATATATATATATATATATATATATATATATATATAAAATGAATTAGTAAATGTTCAAAGGACTTATCTCATTGATCAACTCCCGAGTTTTAGTCACTAATTATCTATTGAGCTTATTCTTAACAACTATTCTGGTCATAAAAATATTAAATTCTAATAACTTTTATGTATTTTGATAAATGTCATTCAGTTGTTATATATATATATATATATATATATATATATATATATATTTTAATTGAGTTTACCCCAAAGCCACAAGAGGTTACTGGGTGTGTAAGAGTTTGAAACAGAAATATTACTAATGAGTGAGAACAAAAAGAGTAATCAGGAGGACAGAAGATAGTGATTGACATTGCATTTAAATTTTTGAGGATTAATTGCTACTTTTACTTTTTTTTTTTTAAATCTCAAGCAAGGCAGTAAAGTCACTAAGACACAAGGAGCTACTGGGGGTAAAAGAATTAGGAACAGAGACATTACTGAAGGTGAGAAGGTGAGAACAAAAGAAGAATGATCAAGAGGACAGTAGATAATGATTGACATTATATACACATGCACACACATAGCCAGAGACAGGGAGACATGAAGAGGGGGTGCTGAAAAGTTCTTGGCATGATCAAAAAGTGATTCCAAGTGAAATTCAGGCATTCAATCAGATTTTAAGTGGTGGGTTCCCTGTCCCAGACTAATATAGCTGTAAAAAGACAATATGAATAAAGACAAAAGAATACTTTTTTACCATTTCATTTTGTCCTCTGATGGACTTTATCAGGGCAAATGTAAAGATTTTATTTTGCAACATGTATTTATAAACAGAAGTAAAAATATCTTTAGGTTTTCAAAATTTAAGAACACTCAAAAATATTCTTAAGGCTAACAGCAAAAATCAAGGTAAACTATGGAGAATGCTAAGTAATTTAATACTTAAACAAAAGTGAGTAAGTGTTATTGGTGTTGCTGAATTTTTTATTTTCTTATTTGTTTATATATATATTTCATTATTTTTTTGTCATTAATGCAATTATTATTTTAATTTAATAAATTATTTATATATTTATTTTAAATAATAGATGATTTTGATTGAATCATTTTATTTTAATCTTTAACATTTTTATGACCATGTGTGTTGGCTTCACAACAAAGCATTTCTTTTAGGAAAGGAAATATTTGAAAAAATCTGGGGTGGAGGTTAATATCTTGGTAAAATTCAATAGCTGCATTCTCAATAACTTTCTGTCTAAGTAAGTTACAGGCATCCCTTGATTGATACATTTTTGATAAGTTTGCTAAAATTTTTATATACTAAAATTCAATTAGTGCATACATAATACTCAATTAGTGTGATAACATTCTTCAGTTTAACAATAGTAATTGAAAATTGATTTTTTTTATAGTTACCGATGTACACATTTATCCACACTAATCGAGGGATTTGTGTATTTTAACTTTTAATAAACATGGCATTCTTTATTCAACCACAACTTCATGGGAGAGGGTTACTGACTGAAGTGTGTGATATGAATGTAAGAAAAGATGGTAGGAAGTGAAGACTGAGGCTAAGGAGGGTAGAATGAGCTTTGGCTTGATTATGATTAAAATATTCAAGGAAGCACCCATGCAGGAATTTGTTCTATGGATTGGCAGCTCTTTGGAAAAGTCTGCCCAAGTGGAACTTCCTCTTCACAATTAGAATATGGAAGAAATGTAAGAAATGTAAGTGGTTCATCACCATGGACATAGTACGGCAAGTCCTAGTTGTAAAGAGCTGAACTAGTGTAAAATGTGTGTGTGTGTGTGTGTGTGTTCTACATTTTAAAATATAAAACTAAATATGACTATATATTTGTCAGTTCCACAATATTGTTTTCGTGTTAGCTTCCTTTAGATATTTTTATTTAATGATTTAAAAATCAGAATTTTTTTAATCTGCAAAAATAACAAACAGAACAACTGAGATTAATGAGGCTAAAAAGATAATCAATGCAACTGAAAAATTATGTAAATATTGCTTTTATTTTTTGACAATATGAATAAAAAAAGTTTTGTTAAGTTCAAATGATAAAATCTGATATTTCCTTTTTATCGTATATTTCCAATTTTCAAATGAGATGTACATCACGATCAAGTGTGGGATAAACTGTACAGAGTTCAGGTTTTGTTTTAGTTCAAGTATTTTCAACTATCTCAGTTATAATCTGGAACAGGGTGTTGTCAGTATAAAAGACAAGATTTTGCAGGCTACATATTGGTATTTTATTAGAAGGGAACAGCTGGATGCAAATTTACTGAAAGTAATATCATATATAAAAACAGTTACACAGACCGCTAGATCACACCAGGAAAAAGGTATCAAATATCTATATATTTATTATTATTATTATTATTGTGTGTGTGTGTGTGTGTGTGTGTATACATATAAAATGACTTGATAAGGCATTAAGAATTTTGATAAAAATCATTTAGAAAAAGAAACCAAGTGAAACTCACAGCTTAATCTTCCTTGTCTGTTGCATTTGATTCTCTGATAAGTCTGAAAGAAAAAGAAAAAACTATGTTTTTTTTCTCAATTAGACATCTACATGAGTCATATAAGATCAAATATCAGTTCTTTTTATGTTAACATGATTTTCTTTTTGTATTAACAATAGTTAGCTTTATAAATAGCAAACAATATTTCAGTGCAAACAATAATATCCATAAAAAAGGGGACTTCATTTTTTTTTCATATCTTAGAAAAAATAAAATAAAATGAACAAAAATAATTATAAATAAGAACATTTCACAAACATCTCTTCTTTAAATGGTCTCTTGGATAAAGCAGTAACAGCGGAAATGATAACAAGTCCCATTAACAGTGACTTTTTTACAAGGCATCATAGCAAAATTATCATCCAATTGAAAAACTAATCCAACATGGAGCCTGCAGGTATATATTGGTCATCAAAATTTACAAGACCAGCAACAAAAAGAAGGGAGACAATCCATTTTGGTTTGCATGATAGGTAGGCAACATTAAAAACTAAGACTGCCTCCCTCAGATCACCGTACTGAAGTAGGTAAATGTAATCAAAAAGAAAATGGGAATAATAAAAAGTATATTTTATAGTGTATGTCTTATTTGTTTTAATCATTTTTCCCTAAGCAAGGTGATAAAACTACTAAGACGCAAGGAGTCACAAAGAGTAAAAATAACTTTATTGAGGAGAGAGAGGACAATAAAAGATCAGGATTCAAGAAGACAGAAGATGACAACTGACACTGCATTTAAAAAAACTCATAGTTTACAAGCTAGAGAGTTCCACAGGCAAGAAATACAAGAAAAGAAACTGTTATCATAGAATTTACAGTTACATCCAGTAATTTCAACAGTAAAATGTTGAGACCTAGCTGCCAATCTAGTACTGCACTTAAATTCATGAATTTATTGTACTAAAGAAGAAAGCATGTTAAAAAAAGCATTACTATGGAAATATTTATAGAAAAGGCACAGGGAAGTTAGTTATGGCAGTGGGAAAGTGACAGAGCTGTCAAGTTAGGACTGATGATATTGCAAATTCTTTAGATTTTGTCAAGAATCTCTAGATACATAGCAGAAGCATCAAACCAGATGTGACATATTTGATGCATGGATGAATGGCAGACTTATAAAGATGTAAGACAGATTCTATTGAGAAAAAATGTCTAGCACAACATAGCAACTCAAGCTTAATAGCAGCAGACCTAGCAATTGATTCAATATAATCATTCATTCAGTTGATTTAACGTATATCTTTCTAAGTTGGGATGTGAGGTACTTGATGTGTAATAGGAGCAATGTCACAATGATGGCAAAGGAGAACAAAACAAAAAGGTGAATAGCTATGTCACCACATAAAACACCGTCATGAAAGAAATACTGCATTTGTATGGGATTTCAAGTAGCAAGGAAAAAGAAAACAAATCCCAAAAGTGGACAATAAGGAATATTTATTTGATACTTGTTCACACAGATGAAAGTCATAAAACTTGTTGAAACAGTCTCCAGTTGAAAGCACCTTGATAGGCTCTAATAATGGACACGATAAAAGACAAGAGGATAACTGGGAGTGAGTCAAAGGGGGAAAAGATCATGGAAAAAAGTCTGCCTAAGAAAAGAAATATGAAAAACAAACATTTTTATGCTTAGGAAAGATTAAAGTAAATAAAGGAAAATTGAATAGGAAAGAGAAACTAACAGACAATGGAAATGTACTGTTTTTCATTGTTAATGATAAAAAGTGTGGAGAGAGAGAGAGAGAGAAATAGCAGAGAGAGATAAATAGTGGAGAGAGAGAGAGAGAGATAAATAGATAGAGGAGAGAAAGAGCAAAGAGAGAGAGGTGGGGGATAAAGAGCAGACAGGGGTAGAGAGAGCAAAGCATGGAGAGGGGGCAGAGAGAAGAGCATCGAGAGGGAGCAGAGAGAAGAAGAGAATGGAGGGACGGGAGGAAGAGGAGGGACGGGAGGAAGAGAGGAGAGAGACGAGAGGAAGAGAAAAAGAGAGGGAGAGAAAGAGAGAGGAGAGAGGAAGAGAGGAAGAGAGGAGAGAAGAGAGGAAGAGAGGAGAGAAGAGAGGAGAGAAGAGAGGAAGTGAGGAGAGAAGAGAGGAAGTGAGGAGAGAAGAGAGGAGAGAAGAGAGGAAGTGAGGAGAGAAGAGAGGAAGAGAGGAGAGAAGAGAAAGAGACGAGAGGAAGAGACGAGAGGAATAAGAAATGCAAGAGAAGGAGCAAGAGACAACAAGATAAGAAGAGGGGAAGGAGAAAGAGTGAAATAGGCAAGAAAGGAATCTGAACATCAAACAGAAAGAAAAAGTTTGAAGCTGTTTATTTTTCTTTGATCAATAGTGAACATATTTCTCAAGGTGTGATAGCAGCCTTTTGCAAAATAAGTGAAACAGAAAGCAAAATTTGCAACTTTTTATATCATTCAGTGTTAATTAAGCTGAATTACAAACGAAGTCAATGAGAAAAAAGTTTTTTAAAAAGTTGTCATGAACTATTTAAAAATGATTGATGTCAGAAAATGCTGAAATTCTCATTCATATATTTGATCCGAATGCAAATATTTTGTCAACAATGAAAAAGAAAAACATTTTTTAAAAAGAATTATGCTTATCCATCAAATAACACTTTAGTCAAAGTAAATAAATAAATAAAAAAGTCTGTTCTGTTCCATTTTGGCACAAGAGTAAAATTTATCAGAATTTTGTAATATGCAGAAAAGTTGAGATGGGCGTGACTTTTAGAAATTGATGTACAGAAGAGCAAGTCAAGTATGGAGAGAAACTGGTTTGGCTATTATGTGAAACTTAGCTACAAGAGCCAGATGTTACATTAAAGTAAAACATGGGCCATCAATTTGTCCTTTCCTTCCAAGAAGAGACTCATGACATCTTTCCTCAAAACAAAATACACAATACAAGGGGGCCAAATGGACATACCTTTGATCTTTGAAGCATTTAACATTAGTAACTCCTACTTAGTAACTTCCTTGGGGCCTACAACATTAGTAAGTCTTTGGTAGTATTTCTACATTATATTATGGCAAGCAATATGTGCACAGAGAAAAAGAGAAAAGCCATTTACCAGCCTTGAAAATTAGCATTTGTTGTACAATTCAGCCTTAAGACTAACAACATCAATCACTACGATAAGTAAATGACAAAATAAAGAATGCATTTCTGAGCAGATGAATTGAACTTGGAATTTGTAATCTGTTTATTTTTAGGCATAATACTAAATAAAAGATATTTCTATGAACACAAATATTTATGTGTTATTTTTCATTTCTAGTTTCAAAGGGATGCATATTTAGTTTGACCTTAAAAGCAACTTTTAATTGAAAAAAAAAAAATGCCAATAACATTCTTCAACTTGTAAAGAATATACTGCTCCATACGGATATTTAATAAAACTTACCTTACACTTTTTATATATATATATATATATATATATATATATGATAAAAATATAGTTTTAAGGTATGCTATATTTATGGGTAAAAGTGCTCAGTATCAGGGATAGAGAGTATGTAAATATAAAAGTGGACACTAAAGTAAGCACCAAGTGGCAACAGTCTGCTTCATGCTTGATCACCCAATTATGAAACTGACTGTTACTGCCCAAAATACACACACAAGTAAACTTTTTCCATTTTGTCATACAATTTGCCCAATACTGT
The DNA here is from genome assembly GCA_964036315.1 of Acanthosepion esculentum. Classification (NCBI taxonomy): domain Eukaryota; kingdom Metazoa; phylum Mollusca; class Cephalopoda; order Sepiida; family Sepiidae; genus Acanthosepion; species Acanthosepion esculentum. Next base: position 33,423,759 of record OZ038489.1, read on the forward strand.
TCTTGATATATAAAAATATATATTATCTCATATATACATACATACAAACATATATATGCAAGCACACAAACAAACAAGCAAACATACACACATTTATTACACACACATTTTATATATATATATATATATATATATATATATATATATATATATATATATATAAGCAAACAATTATGGGATTGAAGTAGAGCAAATATAATTTATTCAAAAATTATAACATAAATATGGTATAAAATCACTCAAAAAATACCCATTTTGTTTCAACACTTCTGGTGTATTATCAAGTGATGGTGTTGAATGTAGAATAAAGTTTGTTCCTTTATTCTATATTCAATACCATCACTTGATAAGACACCAGAAGTGTTGAAATAAAATGGCTATTTTTTTGAGTGATTTTATAATATTTATGTTATAATTTTCGAAATTATATATATTACATACATACACACACACATTTATAAATATATAAACATGTACACACAAACATACATAAACACACATATATAAAAATTCACAAGCGTATACACACACATGCACGCATAAACATATATATATATATATATATATATATATATAAACTCACATGCATACACAAACTCATGTATACATATATGCACAAATACACACACACACACACACACACACACACACACACACAAACATATATATATATGAAATGGATTAAATTCAACAAATATTTAATATATTTTCTGTTTTAATGTAATTTTTTTTAATAGATACACTTATTTAAGTAAATACTCATTTTCCGGCCTGAATGCTGAAGAAAACATTTTCTATGAAATTTCACAACATTCAGGCCAGTAAATGTAATTAATACTGTTTAATTAAGGAACTGATCATTTACTTAAATCAGTGTATTCATAAAAAAAAATAATATATACACAGAAAATATATATATATATATATATATATATATATATATATATATATACATACACAGACAGACAAGTGTGTGTGTGTGTGTGTATACACGTATGTACATATATAAGAATCTCAACAGAAATAAATTAGCACCAGAATTGTGATCCATCTGTAAAATCTATTCCGCTGAATGTCTATATTTACAGTAGTCAACTTGCACATCATTGTGACAAGTAAGTAATAGTAAACTTAAATGTAAAAATCGACTCCACTCTATAACAGATGGACTAATGAAATGGAAGAGATCCGGGTAGAGTTAAAGTTATTTCCCATGTTATACATTTTTAGAATAAATGAACTTCTCCTGTTGCAATCATAAAAAGAAAACTTAAACTAAATCGATCTCTCAATCTATAGCAGATGGGATTTCTTTTTTGTCTTCATAAAAGTCGTTATCCTTTATAAACAACAAACAGCAAAATCAAACGAATTTTTTACAATCTTCATTGTCAATGAAAGACGCAGAAAAATAGGTTTGTAACGAAAAGCTAAATCATGAGATTTTAACCCTCTCAACACTTAGGGTCAACACTGTTTCTTTTTAACAAATGGGGGTGTGACATGCTGATCAAGCTCTTGATCTACAAGTGCTTTTTTTTATTAAGGAAAGTTTGGCTGTTTGAAGCTAAAACATATTTGGATTGTAAGAATCTTTTGAAGATAATGATTTTCTGATACATGTCTTACTATTTAATTCAGGGCTGGAAGGTGAAGAGATGCATTCATACCATTCCTAAGGGTATTTGCTCATAACTTGGTACTCTGATTGCTCATTCTGAGCCTTTATCCATTACGCCATCTTATAGCTATTCCTGAGCAGTCACCCATCTAGGTACTGACTAGATGAGATGTTGCTTAATTCTGGTGATCAAATGAGAACCGATGTTTCAATACGATATTGCTCTAAGCCTATGACAGTAGAAGAGTATTTCCATAGATGTGAGGCTACTGCTATTAGAACAATAAAAAGCAGTGTGGAAGAAAAGCTAGCAACATTATCACCATTTCAGAGAAATATCTCAATCCGGTTTATTTGATTGAATTTATTGTTCCAAAAATGTCTTCATCCTTTCATTAAGAAACGTCATAATAAATTACTGCTATATTTCAAAGGGTTAATGGATTTCTGATATTTCAGGAACAATTTGTGAAAATCATTTTGTCAAGTGTATCAGCTTCCTGACAAATGATATAGCTTTGCCTAACTGATTAAATTATTGATCTCATTTGAAAAATAAAAAATACAAAAATCTCAGCTGCCTTTCACTATTTTAAAACATGTCTCATAAATGTTCACTATGCACAACTTCTTGAAAATTCTTGTGAAGTAATGATTGTGATGGTGAACACAATTTAGACATGAAAATATTTGACTAATAAACATACACTGAAATATTGAAAATCATGGGATAGGTACCAAGTATTGTGTAGTACCTGTTCTAGCCCAGTAAAGTACTGCAATTTGTTAGGACATCAATTCCACAAGGAAGTTGAATGCGTTCTGGAGAGATGTTGAGCCATGCCATCTTGGTAGGTTTACAGCTCCCTAGTATTTGCAGGTGAAGGACCATGAGTGCAAATAAACATCTCCACCAGGTCGCCCAACAAGCATTCAATTTAGCTTATGTCAGGCAAATGTGGTTGCCATAGCCTTCATTATAAATCTTCAAAATGCTCCTCAAACCAATTCTATGTAACTTGAAACCAATGAGACATGGTGCATTATCCTAATAGAACAACTCATCATTGTTGGGATACATAGAGTCCATATATATGTGTGCAAATGGTGACATAGCAGTGCCTTATTGCTGTCACCAGGCTTAGGAGGGCCAGCAGACATAACCACCAACAGCTTGAAGGGTTTTTTTATTGACAGGTGGAGTCCATGGCTGATAAGTCAAATGATTTGCATCACAGTCAAACCCTACCATCCACTAAAAATATGACATCAGATCATATCATGTGTTGCTAGCCCTTCAGGGTCTAATTAGTGATGTCACAAGCCCATTGTAGTGTTGACAGCAGCACACTGGTGGGTCTTCCACTTCTATATACTATATAAGCTATATAGAACAATGAACTGACCTGCTGGATATACATCTGGTGCCTCCTGCACTGAATATGGATACAATTTGAACCAGTGTTGCTTGTCACAAACAATTCTAACCAGATACCTCTGATCACAGTCATTATAGATCTGTCATCAGCCATTACGCTGTCCACAGTGGGTGATGATGCCTTACATTAAATATTCCTGGTACACTCATGACAACTTAGATTGAAGGATATCAAATATCCCCACAATTTCAGAAATGGAATGTCTACTCTGTCTGGCAACTAGTGTCATGATCCATTTGAGCTCCAATAATACACTCACCTTGCAACAAGCAGTCTAACAAGCATTCTCACTGAATCACCAGATGTCAGAAAACAATTTATACATGTTTGGGTATGTCCATGATTTCAAGGTATATTGGCACTACCTATTATTACCTCTACATACTGGTACCCCATAGCTTTTGGCACATCAGTGTATATTTATTAGAGGAATCAGATTTTCATATGTACAGTTTATACCTTGTTCTAGAAGAGTAGAGAAAAAAAGAGAGAGGCAGAGTGGATAAAAACAAAGGAGAAAATACAAAAGAGGGAGAGTGGAAAAAGAAGAAGGAAAGTAGAGTCAGAGAAGCAGGGGGTAGAGAAAGAGAGGCAGGAGGGTAGAGAAAGAGAAACAGGAGAAGGATAGAAGTGGGAGTAGACAAAAAACGTGTGGAGAAGGAGAGGAAAGAGAGAGTGTGGAGAAGGAGTGGAAAGAGAAAGTGTGGAGAAGGAGTGGAAAGAGAAAGTGTGGAGAAGGAGTGGAAAGAGAAAGTGTGGAGAAGGAGAGGAAAGAGAAAGTGTGGAGAAGGAGAGGAAAGAGAAAGTGTGGAGAAGGAGAGGAAAGAGAAAGTGTGGAGAAGGAGAGGAAAGAGAAAGTGTGGAGAAGGAGAGGAAAGAGAAAGTGTGGAGAAGGAGAGGAAAGAGAAAGTGTGGAGAAGGAGAGGAAAGAGAAAGTGTGGAGAAGGAGAGGAAAGAGAAATGTGGAGAAGGAGAGGAAAGAGAAAGTGTGGAGAAGGAGAGGAAAGAGAAAGTGTGGAGAAGGAGAGGAAAGAGAAAGTGTGGAGAAGGAGAGGAAAGAGAAAGTGTGGAGAAGGAGAGGAAAGAGAAATGTGGAGTAAGAACAAAATGCCAACATGCAGTTAAGTGGTAATTTATAAGATTTAGCATTGAATTCCAAAATGGATAAATTAATCAAAAAACATTTTCTGGATATTAATATTACTTCACTCTCTTAAAAAGAAATGTCCTATTACAAATAGATAAATGATGAAAATATTTTCATCTTCATTCCATATGTTCTATAAATAATGATTACAAGCACAAGTCCACCAAAATATTTCTGGTCTTCAGTTACTAATGATAAATACAGAAAACTGTGCTTCAGAAATCACCAAAGTCAGACAACTGAACTATTTACATGAAATGAAGACTTGAACTTTGATAGGATGGTTCAAATCCATTTAACATATCTGGTTATACATTTTACAAGTCATTTTATAATTAAAAAATAAAATAAAATCTATAAATGTTTAGAGTTTTTTGTAATTGCATTCTATCGTATTTCCTTGGTTTTGTATCTACTGAAGTGTAAAAACAAAAAATATCATACCAATGTTTTATTGTGCTAAAAAGAAAATGATAAAATGAACAAAAAGAAATGAGATGAAAATAAAATATCCCTTTTCTCTGACAAACAAATTCCAGACAACAAACTTAAATGGTTTTGCAGAATGATATAGATTAAAAAAAAAAAAATGAAAACAGAATATCAATGAGATATTGACAAATATAACATTAGTTAATATATGTGATAAATAGAAAAAAAATAAGAAATTAAAAAAAATCCAATAAAACAAAGATGAAAAGAAAATACTGAATTGTCTATGGAAAGTGAAAACAAATATTCAGGAAAAGAATATAGTTGGTTATAGATGAAAACAAAGCAGACATTACAACCCATCACACAGATGAATGAAAGTTAGATGAATATTTTTATGAGTTTTAGACAAGGATAAGAAATTAAAAACAAACTGACAAATAAGGCACTATTAGTCTCGACTTTCAAATCAAGTTATTAAGGAAAGAAAAAGAAATAAAATTGGCATTTTTATAAGTTTTTTTTATGTTTTTTAGTTTTCCATTCCCCTCTTTATGGCCTTTCTTTACAGATATGAAGGTCTTTGAGGTGAAGACAAGAAAATAAATAAAATAGAAGAATGAAGAAAAAGTAATATTTAATCTGAATAATAATAACCACTGCCATTTGTATAAGTCAAGAGAAAACAGAAGCGAGGGAGAGAGAGAAAATAAAATCAAATAAACCATTGTTGGCTTACTTTTATGGCTCAAGATTTATTCCTCACTTCAAAACTACAAAGCCAATATTGTATTCTATTTTTTTCTTTTCCTTATTATTTTCTTTGCTGTTTTTATTATCTATAATGACAGAGTTGCAAAAATTACCATTAGTTCCAATATGAGCCAATGCAAAATATCATGTCAATTATTCATATTTGCTTATTGATTGGACTTATAAATTTCTTTAAAAATCAATTCAGTTTTTATTTTTGTAAAAGTCCAATTCCTTTTCATCACTGGATCATTACTATAAAAGCTACATAAGATTAATGACAATAATGGAATATATATATATATATATATATATATATATATATATATATATATATAATATTTTCAAATCCTTCATTATAAGATGCATAAAAATCAAGAATAAAAAAAGAAAGGTAATTGGAATATAAATTGTACCTGAGAAAATACTAACAATAATAAAGTAATGATTATAAAGATGATGATTTTATTGATAATAGTAAATGTAGGGCAACTAATAAATAATAATTTATGATTATAAAAAGAAAAATTGAAGGCTTTAGTGACCTGCACTGTAAGGTGACTTGTACTGACAGGTTAAAAAAAATAATACAAAGATAAGGGTAGAGTTTAATCACAGAAATTAAACATGGAGAAATGATTTTGCTTAAAGGCCTCAGGGGAAGCAACCCCCATTATTCAATTCATATCCAATCAATTAATAGAAATTTTTTTACTTTTTTCATTTTTTTACACATTAGTATTCGTTTGGCACGTAAAATAATCTTTCGACTGTCACTGCTTGGCTGTTGATTAAGTGTAAAGCAGATGATGGTTTGTTTGAGAGGAAAAAAAAAATGTCATGAAATATTAGTCATATTCTAGTTGAAATTTGTCAGAACGAAAATGAAAAGAAAGTAAAGAGTCACATATACAGGAGAGTAAATTATTTTTGGCATTAATTATTATCTCTAATAAAAGAGTTGCCTTCAATTTTAAAAGACAAGGAAAATAACAATGCTTAAAAATAATTTGGTTAAGCAATAGAAAAGAGGAAACAAAGTTAATTGGAAGTTGATATCGTGTGTGTGTGTGTGTGTATATATATATATATATATATATATATATATATATATTTTGCACAAAGCTCCTACATGCAGCTGGAATCACTCTCTATTATATATATATATATATATATATATATATATATATATATAGTGCCATTACATGATATACACATTTTTATATATAGACAGATATATGCACACACATATAAACACATAAATGGACAAATAGTAAACGAGTAAAATAATTACAGATTTCTTTCCTACAGTACTTAGAGAAATAAAAATTGGTGATTAATGAACAACATTAAACTCTGAGGGTTTTATTATAGTTGACTTAGGGAAGTATTGTCATGCAATAAATAAATATCTATATATAATCTACTTTCATTTCATGAAAGAGGAAGAAGTGAATAGATTTTAAATTATGTTTTAAAAACACAGGTGAAGTTTTTTTTTTCTTTTATTTATTTATACACACAAAAAAGAAATAAGTAAATATATTAAAATAAAGATTTAATAAGGAAACATCAAAAATACTACCTGGTCATTGTCTACAGATATGACACCTTTTCAAAAACCTATCATTTATTATTTGCAAATAAAAAACAGATATAATTCTCTATTTGCCAATCTGAAGAGTTAAATTTCAAATTTGGACATTTGCTAAGAATTCCTTAAAACTTGTAACAAGTAAGCTTTTTGACATACAGACATCTATAGGAGTCATGTTATATCAAGAAATGGTGCTTACCCCAAAAATAAAATTGCTTACCAAGAATAAAATTTGTTTAATAACTGACAGAACATTAAAACAAACTAATCTTCACTCAAAAGCAGAATTAAGCTTTTGTTGAGCTAAAATAAGAATAAAGGAAAAAGAACATTTTTCTCGACAATTTGAACAAAAGATATTGTTAAACTTAAATAATTTTTATACAGAAATGTTCTTATTAATTAATTTTCATGCTCAGAATACATTTCAGCATGCTTTAGTTTAGGAATTGTGTTCTTGAATTCATTTTTCTATTTAAAGAATATTAATCCATTCCAACTGTTCAAAATAAAAAACGTTTTAATTACAATTACCTGCCTCACATCATGACTAAATCTTTCATGTTTGTTTATTGTTTTTTAAATTCTCCTTAGTATTTTCAAGTTAGTTTGTCATAAGTAGAAAATAATGCATAAATGTTGTTTAATGGTTCATTCAAGTCTTTAATCAAAAGAAAAAAAAAGGGAAGAAAATTGACAGAAAAAATATAATTTTCTTTTGTTTATTAAAGCAAAATTTGTTCTTTCAATTAGATCCTAATGTTTTTCACCGATTCAAAGATAAATAAAAATAATAGACATATCTAAATTTAAGTCCTTCAATATTCACTTTTCATTTGGGTTTCAGTCACTAGTTTAAAAAGAAACACCTAAGTTTTGTCTATATTTTTTGGAGTTGGTTTGTTTGTGTTGTAACCTAGGGAAGAAACGAAAGTTGGTAATGAACAATAATTCTTAGGACAAGAACAACACGTATAAGATTCCCCAGCAGTTCATAGAAGAAGTAGTCAACTGCTAGAAGTGAGTCGAGTGAATTCCACAACGAATCTCCAACTCTTGGATATCTATCAATCACCCATGCAGCCAGATGTGGCACAAGGCCGAATTTAATGTAGAGTATCTGAGCCAGTAGGCACGACCAAAAATTCCCCGTAGACCCTGTATAAAACGGGGTTGGGCAGCTGTTTCCCAAGACGAGACTCTGCCCTTCAACATAGCCTTGTCTAGAGATCCTTTCTGCCTCCAGGTAAAGAGTTTGATCAGCACAGCTGGAGACGAATCTCCAACTCTAGACCAACATACAGTATTTACTAAATGGGGACATACCCATTTGTCCATAGGTATGCTACAAAAGTTGTCTGTGCTCAATTTATTAAAAGTCTGCCATTACTTGTGCGAAGTAAGAATTTTCTTTTACTTTAAGAAATTAGTTGTTTTTAGAATATAATATTTTAATTAGAAATTTTTGTATTGTCTTGGCACCATTCACCAAAAGTTAACCAGTCATCCCCAGGACAATGACAAGTTAGAGCCCCATTGAACAACAGTTCTGACCACAACCACATGGTACTTGCATTATTAGAAACAACCAGAAGAATAATAACATTTTGTCCACTGTAATGGTGAAATCCAGCTTTGGGTTAAATAGCAAGACAGACTGGGCCCTATAACCTTGGATGGCAACCAGTATACTGCAGAAAGTAACAGCAGCCTACTGCAGGAATTCTTCTGCCAAGTCAATCATGAATCAAAAAGAGACATGATCACCGAAGTATGTATCCCACATGGCACCTAAGGAAAAAATGGTGAAACAAACAAAATAATACGAATCGTTATCTTTGGACAATCTATCTTCCTGAGTTCTCAGCCCGTTCCACTTTCCAAAACCAGTATTCTGATATTAGAGTATTGAAATACTGATTTTGGAAAGTGAGCCAGACCAAGAACATTTTAGAACCCCTCATTTAGAAGCACAGAAAGTAGATAGTGCAGAGATAATAGAGCAGTCACCCCTAAACCAAATATACTGTCATTTGTTTATCAATTACAACTTGAACCAATTAGTAGGCCTAGCATGGAAATAATCACCATATAGGAGCCTTTAATTAACAAAGACTGAATATTAGAATTAAAGATACTTAAAAAAAACAAAAAAACTCCACTCCTCGCCAAAAACTTTCTTCTCCAACTCAAAACAAAAAACTATCTTTAATACATCAAAATGTGGCACAAGGCACAAAATAGTTAATTTTTATTTTTTTCAGAAGCTAATAAACTTTCAATTATTGCATCTTTAAGAAAAAATACTTCCAAAGGAAAAAATAATCTTAAAAAGATTTTAAGAAAAAAAAAATGCTATCCGAATGTCTATTGGTTCAATTTTGTATTCAATCCCTGGGTGAGGTAGGGTAAAAATATACATGAGCCCAGTGGAGTGTCAGAGTGGCATCATAAGAATGAACTGACAGTTAAAAATCCTGAAATTTTCAGAAAAGCAGGACAATAGTTATGAGTAAAAGAATGAGAACAACATATACCAATGAATCAACTAAAGGGTTTGTTATCCTTGGAAGGTTAATGAATGCAACAGAAGGTGGTGGCCTTGGCCAAAATGGGATAATAAAGACAAGATAAGGAAACCATACTTAAAGAATCATTGTCTAAGAAAACCTAAGGAAATGAAATTCTGAAAACTCAACAGGAATATAAACATGATAATTTAATTATTTAAAAAAAAAAAAGCACATTTTTAGAATCACTCAAAAAAAAAAGAACATAACTAAAATATGTAGCATCATAGGTTCATGAGACTTGTTTAAGTACATGATGTACTATGATTTTAACTCGTATTTATTCATCTTTTTATTTCAATAGGCAACAACACAGCTGGTTCAGAAGAAAATCATCATTCTATAAGTAATTATGGGGTGGTAGCCAAAGTGTGACAAAAGATCATAATGTGGTCAACTTGTTCAACACATGTTGCTTATTTCTGTTCACTGTTGATGAATTAATAATATAAACAAAGCATAAATACATGCAATCAGTGAGGACATATGGCTAGAAACAAAGCAACCAGTTTTTGCATTTTTGGGGATTACTAATACAATAGGTCAGATTTTATTATGCAAGTCAATGTTTTTATAATAAAATTAGTATTACCCAATCAATGTTGGTAAAGTTTTCAGAATATATTTGTGCAAGTTTTTGATTATAAGCATTATCTTAATTTAAAAAAATAGTAATACCTTGTTTTGAAGATGTTAAGTTTTATTCTAAATATAAACAATGAAACGTAACATTCTAAATGTAAATAAATCCAAAAGATATAAACCATAAAAATATATCTGATTAATACACTATCCCATATAGCTGAATAAATTATTGCCAATATATACACACATAGACAGAGAGAGAGAGAGAAAGAGAGAGTCCTTGATATTCTATAATTAACATAACAATTTTCTACATTGGTTTTGTCAAACTTTTTATTGTCTCAAACTTGCAATCGTTTTTATTGTATCCCAGAGATTTTTGTTTGAATATTGTTTTCTATTCATATGAACATCTTTTAATGAGGAACCCCAAGTTTTCTATTAGATTAATCTTTGGAGAGGCTAGAGACCATTCCATTACACTGGCATTTAAAAAAATAAATTGGGGTGGGTAAAGTGAGCTTTTCAAAATCTAATCTTGCATGAATATACTTTTTAGCTTAAAACCATTTTTGGGTACAACTTGAACCACTTAATTGTCTCATCCAATAATTTGCAATAATTCTTTGCATTTATCTTGATACCATTATCAACATTGAAGACACCTATAATTTTACTAGCAACATTAGCACAAGCATTACTCTTTCCCCTGTTGTTTTCTAAGTAATGTTGCGTGACTATTTCCACAGAGGACCCAACTTCTAGCAGTCATCATCTATCCAATGTAGCTTTATATACATTGCTAAAACTTACTGCTGAGAAATCAGTTTTCATGTACTTCTTCATCTAATTTACATGTTTCTGCTTGTGATATTTACTTAAAAAGGTGGGAATTTTATTACTTTTATGTCTTTAACCAATGTTTTTCATATTCTGCATCTTTTATCTATTTATATTTACAACACCAGTCTCTTGTATTATTTTCTTGCTGTTCAATCCACTTTCCTTGCTTTATTACTCTTAATTTTTTCCCCGATTTCTTCTTATGATGTTTTTAAAGCCAAGTTTTTCTTACTCTTGCTAATGTTTACAATTTCACTTTTCATTGTTCGATAATCTCTATTTAAATTTTCACAATTTCCAAGGATGCGTTCTCATTATTCCATAGCTTTACATTTGAGGTTATCTATTTTACAACCCATGCTAATATTTATATATCTGAAAATATCAATAACTGTAGTAATATATAAGGATGTGCAGATGGTGCAATAGTAAGTAACTCAGAATGAGAAATCAATAAGCTGAGTTTGAATCCCAGTCAAGTAATTCTCTTTCACAGAAGTAGCCTCAAAAAAGGTATGAATTCATCTGTTCTCCCCCACAGCTATGGGTTAAACAATAGAACAGACAGAATTTTTCAGTTTTGCTTGACAACCAATCTAGGAGGATGAAAAGTATGAATTTACAAAACCATAGGTAGATGGAACATGTGATTATTTAAGGGAAGGGAAACTCCAGCAGAAACCCAAACCGACATTTCCTCGGAGTACAGAGGTTGGGATTTGGAGCCAATCATACCCTATGGAACAATTCTATTGCAGAAATCTCGCCAGGGATCTTATTCACCACAAGGTACCAGGCAGATAACATAGCACTATTGTATATATATTTATGTACAATTTGCTTAACAACCCTCAAGTTGCATAATAAAATCTTGCATCACCCAATAAATTATTGAAAACATTTCTAATACACTGGAATTTATATAGTATATTTATCCTGTAAATATAATGAGAATTTTGTCACCATTGGTTTGTTAATACCAGTTTTATTGACTTGTATAATAAAATATAACATTGTGCAAGTATTCTCACACAGAATAATTTTGACTAGATAACCTCTGGTATTGAATCATATTGTTCTTGCCAACCTTTTATAATACATTAAATTTAGAACATGAAGAGGGAAGAGAAAACACAAGTCCATTTTTTACTTAGATAATAACTAAAATGTATATAGAAAATAAAAGGAGAAAGAAAAGCAATCATATTACAGTGATAAAAAAAATGCTCATTCCTTTTTTTTTTTTTATTTCTCTTGCTGGATAAAGTGTATTATCTATCTTTATAAAAAGAAATAAGCACCATTTTTGTTAATCCTGAAGGAAGATCTATGCCTGCATAGACAAAAATAGAATTTATAGCCAGAGTTAAAAGTGTTACTATTGTTGTATTGAAAATGAACTGTGAACTCAGCAAACAGAAGGCTGATGAAAATGGGTAAGGACTAAGTGAATTGGTAGAAAATCAAATAGTTTATGTGTTTAATAAAATTGCATATATTTAAGGATCAATCAGACCTAAAATGGATTAAGATAGTTTTTGAAAAAATAATTTTTACATTTAATGGATACAGCATTGGTCAACAACAACTGCGCCAAAGTACACTATCATACTGCCAAAATAAATGTAAGTATTGCTTTCATTATAACATTCATATTTTTATGCTTGGTAAAGAGTGTAGCAAAATAACATTTTTATAAGTGGTACCAATCTAAATAACTTATGCGTCATTCCCATATAAAAATACACACTATGAAACAAGTTGTTACGATTTCTATTTCCATCAATTCTAACATACTGACCAAAAATAATATCTGCCACAAAATTTAGCCATTTTTTGTCATAGTCCCAGTATATATCATAGTCAGCTCAGTACATGTAAAATCTACCAAGGACATATATTACTTGGTACTATTTTAATAAAATTCAAAAGATGCAATATTTGCACAGTTTTTGTGGTATCTGTCTGAAAAAAAAAAAAAAAAAAAAAAATCAACATTTGATTGTGTTTAACTGAATTATATTTCAGTTTAATGATTGAGAGAGAGAGAGAGAGTGTGTGTGTGTAGATAGAGAGAGAGAGAGTGTGTGTGTGTAGATAGAGAGAGAGTGTGTGTGTGTGTAGATAGAGAGAGAGTGTGTGTGTGTGTAGATAGAGAGAGAGTGTGTGTGTGTGTAGATAGAGAGAGAGTGTGTGTGTGTAGATAGAGAGAGAGTGTGTGTGTGTAGATAGAGAGAGAGAGAGTGTGTGTGTGTGTAGATAGAGAGAGAGAGAGTGTGTGTGTGTAGATAGAGAGAGAGAGAGTGTGTGTGTGTAGATAGAGAGAGAGAGAGTGTGTGTGCGTAGATAGAGAGAGAGAGAGAGAAAGAGATAAGCACATGATAAATTAAACAATAGGTGAAAAGAAAGAGCTAAAACCAAACCTACCAATGCCCTACCTGTCCCCACCACCAAGAAATCCAAAATAGGAAACTAAACCCAAACAGAGCCATAACAATGACAACAATCAGGAATGTATCCAAGGACACCAATCTAAAATCATAACTCTGAGATTCATGGTACTCATGATCTTTAGATAATTAAGAGCATTTCTTCTTGTTATTGCATATCTAAAATGGCTGCTCATTTACTCTCATGTGCTGAAGTGGCTAGCTAATCCCTGTTGCAGATGCCTGCTCAGACACATTTGCATTTCTTCAACATCAGAGCCAATCTGTAGTTTATACTGCAACTAAGTTGAACAGATCTTAGCTCAGGTTTCTGGGACAAAGTGCACAATCTGGTGTGATCTGAAGTTAAACAAGGCTAGTACACTGAAACTCTGTCACAATAATTTATGAATTTGTGATAGAAAAGTCATAAATATCTTCTGAACAGTTTTGTCTTGCCAATTTCATTCACAAGAGTGTTATGGTTTACAGACAGTACCTGACAGTGTTACATGATGGAATTTTCTCTCCAGACCAATATTAACAAGAAGTCACCTGCTTTACCAAAAGCTCAAATATTTCAAAGATTTGGACTAGCTACAAAATGATAGCACAACCTAGAGAGAAAATATATTACTCTACCGGTCATTACTTCAGTTCAGATTCTTTGTATCTACAAAATTTTTCACATCAGGCCATTGAATGTCAGGAGAAACTGTTAACTCCACAATTGCAATATTTTAGATTATTTTGAGTTCAAAAGACAAGATTTTTCTTTATAACTGATCATAACAATATATTTAAAACAGAAAGTGAATTTAGATCTTGGAAAATATAAAAATGAAAACAAATCAATTTAGAGCGGAAAGATATATTTTTTTTGGTATTTGTTAAACCTGCAAATATCCATCCACACAAATTTTATGAAAATATTTATTAAAAATATTTATTAAAATACATTCATAAAAGTGTTCAAGAATTATTTTATAAGACGACAAACAGGAGGCATTTTGAATCTGAAGGTAAATAAATTTTTTTAATCCTTTGACTCCAAACAAGGTGATACAGCCACTAAGATTCAAGAGGTTACTTTGAGTGAAAAAAATCTGAGAAAAACAGAGGGGAGAGAACAATAAATGAACAAGTTTCAAGGAGACAGAAGATGACAATATTACATTTGGATTTTTGAAGATCTTAGTTGACAGGCAAGTAAGAGAGTTCTACAGGCAAGAAATGTGAGAAAATAAACTATTACAATAGAACTTATGATCACAGCTAGCAATTCCAACAGTAAATTGATGAGACCTAGTTGCAAACTACACTGAATTTCATGAAGACAAGGTATCAAAGAGGTAAGCTCATCAGAGCAACTGTCATGAAAATATTTATGAAAAATACACAGGGAATGATCATCCATCAGAGGTCCTAGCATGGTGAGACTGTGGTCTTATATTGCACAGGGAAGACTATAGGGTTAACAACAACATCCATCAGTGGCTAAGATACATCATAACCAATTACTTTCTACTTGCCTGTAATGTGTTCAAGGTAACAACTGCATGACCAATTTAAAACCATTAGAAAAGTGTGTTTTAGTTACATTTCAAAAAGGCATGAAATTGCACATATGCATCTTGGTTCTTTTAATTTCAGACTATCATATATTTAGACACAACATCTTTAAATTCTTTACAATGGAAGAACATAGATAAATGGAAGATGGGTTTACATTTATATCATCTTTACCCACTACGTCAGTTCATCCCTTTTCAAATACTTGAAAAATGTTTTTCCATCTTTTTTCCTATTAATAACATTTGTTTATTGACAAACATCATTCTATGAGTGTGACTGCAGATTTTACAAGCACTAAATTAATAAGATGACTTCATATTTGGGAGAGTCAGTTCATTTCACCCATTCAGAGTTCACAAGTAGGTTGAGGTCATAAACGGCACCCACCCCTGCCCCAATCATTGGTTGGAATTTCAACAAACACCATCTATTTGGAGAGAAACTTTAGAAGTAGCCAGCTACTAGATTGCTCAGTTGGTCTTTCACCCCTACACCTGGTTTCACTTATCAATTTGCACATCAGAGGAACTTCAGATTTAAACTTGAATTATCTCCTGCTTCATCCTAACTGGCAATGAAGTGCCATCTTTCAGCCACTTTTTTTTTTAAAGGGGTTCCTTTTATTTTATTTTTATAAAATGTTCTCTCATTTCATCTTCTAAAAGCTGCTTAAATTTGAAATGCTGACATGCTTACTAATTTAGCAAACTTTTGCTTAAATTTGAAATGCTGACATGCTTACTAATTTAGCAAACTTTTGCTTAAATTTGAAATGCTGACATGCTTACTAATTTAGCAAACTTTTGCTTAAATTTGAAAATTAAAAGAAGTTTCGATGTATAATACTTAGTTTTATAAATAACTATAAATATATATTTTAGCAGCATCTCTGCAATTTATCACCATCTGATATAATCAGTGTCTAATAAACAGTTATATATTTACACTAATTATTAAGTAACTTGTTTACCCACACTAAAAAAATGATTGAAATATTTAAGTAATTTTGCAATAGCATTGGCTATAATCTCTGCATGAGTAATCTTGGATCTTTATCAATACAATTGACTCTTTTGCTGCATGTGAGAAATAACTTTTAAACCATTAAAGTAAAGATATCCAAAGAAAATTGACATAAAATAAAATAAATAAGACTCAATGTATTAGTGCAGCCTGATCTTTTCTAATTACTAATGAGATATTATAGTAACACAAGGCCTGCTCATTTACTGTCTCCAGTTACCATAATAAGTAGATATCTCATTAGCAAATAGAGAAAATCAGGTTGCATGACCAATAAATATATCAAATCACAATTTTCTACTACAGAATCAACTAAAAACAAGTATATGACGTTTATTTGCAGATGGTCCTAAATTGTATTAGCACGTTTAAAAAAAATTACAATAAACAATATTTAGTTGCCATTATTTACTTATTTATGAAAAAAATTGTTTTTTTTTTTCAATTTTGTCTAAGAATTTTTGATTGTAGAAGTAGAGTAATATAAAACATCTTATTTAACAAAGAAAAATTAACACAAAACTGATTTTTAATTATTTTTCTTTTAATAGAATAATCAAAGACAGTTCGAATGAAGGCCTTCAAAGCTATTAAATAAAATTCTCAAATTCATTATGAGATTTTTTAAAGTGATTCCTTCAAAAAGAAACAAAAAAAATGAAGTTCTGAAGATAAAATGAGAGAACATTTTGTAAAATAAAAAAGAGAACCACTTTAAAAACTAATAGCAAATTGATTTGGTTAAGAAGAGAGTGGGGCTGAATGATCATAATAAATGAATGATTTAATGAAATCTGTGAGAATGAATAAGTGAATGAATTATTTAATGAATGGCCACCTGAAAGAAACCTCGATTTATTGGATGCAAACAAAGAAAATCAGAAAAAAGGAAATTTAAACAATTGGATAAAAAGAAGAGTAAGGGGGAGAGTGGTCGGTATGGAACAGATGGAAAGAAAAAGGAAGTTGTATAAAAGGAAGAGAAAGAGAAAATTTAGGAAGGACAAAGAGAAAAGGAAGCAATGGATAGAAAAATGAGGGGAGAAAGAAAAGAAAGAAAAAAATCAAGCGTTAGCAAAGAAAGTGCAACAATAAAAAAAGGATACAAAATACTACAAGGAGGAAAAAACATAGGAAAATGAAAGTCTGAGAAGAAGTCAAATTGTCAGAAAAAGAAAAGTTGAATACAGTAAGAGGAGAAGAGAGAGAAAGATAAGGAAAGAGAGAGCAAGTAGAGACAAAGCAAGAGAAAGAGAGAGCAAGTAGAGACAAAGCAAGAGAAAGAGAGAGCAAGTAGAGACAAAGCAAGAGAAAGAGAGAGCAAGTAGAGACAAAGCAAGAGAAAGAGAGAGCAAGTAGAGACAAAGCAAGAGAAAGAGAGAGCAAGTAGAGACAAAGCAATGAATACAGAGAGAGAGAGAGAGAGCAAAGAGAGATATGGGCAAGAGCGAAAGAGAGCAAGGAGAGAAAGCTAAGGATACAGAAAGAGAGAGCAAGGAGAGACACAAGCAAGAGAGAGAGAGTGAAAGTAGAGATACGGGCAAGAGAGCGAAAGTAGAGATACGGGCAAGAGAGCGAAAGTAGAGAGAAAGGCAAGAGAGAGAGAGACTGGCAAGAGAGAGAGAGACTGGCAAGAGAGAGAGAGACTGGCAAGAGAGAGAGTCAGGCAAGCGAGGGAGAGAGAAAAGAGAGAGACAGGCAAAAGAGAGAGCAAGTAGAGACACAGGCAAGAAAGAGAGCAAGTAGAGATGCGGACAAGAGAGAGAGAGAGCCAGTAGAGATACGGGCAAGAGAGAGAGAGAGAGAGAGAGAGAACAAGTAGAGATACGGGCAAGAGAGAGGTAGCAAAGAGAGACACGGGAAAGAGAGGCAGCAAAGAGAGACACGGGAAAGAGAGGCAGCAAAGAGAGACACGAGAAAGAGAGAGGCAGGGCAAGGTTTGACGCAGGGGAAAGAGAGGCGGGGCAAGTTTAGACACAGGCAAGAGAGTGATAGGGCAAGGTGAGATGTTGGCAAGAGAGTGATAGGGAATGGTGAGATGCAGAAAAGACAGAGACAGAAAAGAGAGAGACCGAGCTAGGAGAGACACAGAAAAGAGAGTCAGAGCTAGGAGAGTTAAAGAAAACAGAGAGAGGGCAAGGAGAGTCACAGCAAAGAGAGAGAGAGGGCAAAGAGAGTCACAGAAAAGAGAGAGAGAGGGCAAAGAGAGTCACAGAAAAGAGAGAGTGAGGGCATAGAGAGTCACAGAAAAGAGAGAGAGAGGGCAAAGAGAGTCACAGAAAAGAGAGAGGGCAAAGAGAGTCACAGAAAAGAGAGAGAGAGGACAAGGAAAGTCACAGAAAAGACAGAGATGCATGGAGAAACACGGAATAAGATGAGACACAGAAAAGAGAGGATGAGCAAGAAGAGAGACAGAAAAAAGAGAGAGACAGTGAGCAAAGAGACACACAGAAAAGAGAGAGAGAGACAAATAGCAAGGAGAGACACAGAAAAGAGAGAGAGAGAGAGAGACAAATAGCAAGGCGAGACACAGAAAAGAGAGAGAGAGAGAGACAAATAGCAAGGAGAGACACAGAAAAGAGAGAGACAAATAGCAAGGCGAGACACAGAAAAGAGAGAGAGAGAGAGACAAATAGCAAGGAGAGACACAGAAAAGAGAGAGAGAGAGAGACAAATAGCAAGGAGAGACACAGAAAAGAGAGAGAGAGAGAGACAAATAGCAAGGAGAGACACAGAAAAGAGAGAGAAAGAGCCAGGAGAGACACAGAAAAGAGAGAGAAAGAGCCAGGAGAGACACAGAAAAGAGAGAGAAAGAGCCAGGAGAGACACAGAAAAGAGAGAGAAAGAGCCAGGAGAGACACAGAAAAGAGAGAGAAAGAGCCAGGAGAGACACAGAAAAGAGAGAGAAAGAGCCAGGAGAGACACAGAAAAGAGAGAGAAAGAGCCAGGAGAGACACAGAAAAGAGAGAGAAAGAGCCAGGAGAGACACAGAAAAGAGAGAGAAAGAGCCAGGAGAGACACAGAAAAGAGAGAGAAAGAGCCAGGAGAGACACAGAAAAGAGAGAGAAAGAGCCAGGAGAGACACAGAAAAGAGAGAGAAAGAGCCAGGAGAGACACAGAAAAGAGAGAGAAAGAGCCAGGAGAGACACAGAAAAGAGAGAGAAAGAGCCAGGAGAGACACAGAAAAGAGAGAGAAAGAGCCAGGAGAGACACAGAAAAGAGAGAGAAAGAGCCAGGAGAGACACAGGCAAGAAAGAGAAAGAGCCAGGAGAGGCGTGGGACAGGGAGAGGGCAAGGAGAGACACGGGACAGGGAGAGGGCAAGGAGAGACACGGGACAGGGAGAGGGCAAGGAGAGACACGGGACAGGGAGAGGGCAAGGAGAGATACGGGACAGGGAGAGGGCAAGAAGAGACACGGGACAGAGAGTGGGCAAGGAGGGACACGGGACAGAGAGTGGGCAAGGAGAGACACGGGACAGAGAGTGGGCAAGGAGAGACACAGGCCAGAGAGTGGGCAAGGAGAGACACACGGGCCAGAAAGAGGGCAAGGTGAGACACAAGCAAGAGAGAAAGAGCACAGAGAGTCAAAGCAAGAGAGAAAGAGAGAGTGGGAAGAAAGCAAGGAAGTGAGATAAAACACAAGAGAGCAATTGGAAAACCAATTATGGAGAGACATGGGAGGGAGAGAGAAGAGCAATATCAGAAATTCTAAGATAAAACGGAGAAAGAAAAATTGAAGAAAGAGAGAAAAAAATCTGCACAAATGTGACTGTATTCTCATAAAACGTGTAAGAAGATAAATACGATTTGATTTCTATTGGCAAGCCAAAGCGTCTTCTTTTGTGAGAAAGACATCACAATTAATGTTGCCCATGTGTATTGCATGCAGTGACCTCTGACCTTACCTTATGTATCATCATCAAATGGCGACAAGAAGTTGCACGCACCACTTTCACAAATAGCTGTGCAAGTATATATATATACACACACACACACACACACACACACACATATGTATGCATATGTGTTTGTGCTAATAGTGTATACTACATCTCTGCCTCCTGCTTACCTACTTTGTATAATGAAGGATGCACACACATTCAGAGCGAATTGAACAAGACTAGACTGAAATAGAAAAAGTTGTTTTTGTTTGAATAAAAATTTCCAGATGCTTGGCCATTAAATTAGTATTATTAATCAAGCAGAATTCTCTTTTTCAATGATTTTATACTAATACATTTTCTATTTATGCTGTGTGTACTGGAAAATGTTTCTCACACCTGTACAAGTGAAGGGGCTTTTGCAGTTTCTCTATGCATATTAATGCATACTCATGTATGTGCTTATATATATATATATATATATATATATATTTCTTTACACACATACATGCTTCAGCAGAGAAAATGTAACAGTGAAAACAAATGGGACAGACAATAAATAATACAAGGAAGAAAAGAGATAACTGGAAAAGAAAGAGGAGTGTGCAGAAAAGACAACGCAATAGTTGAAAGAGAGGGAGAGAGAGAGGGAGAGAGAGGAAAGTGAATAGAGATAATGAAGAAAGGGACAGAAGCAGAAACTGTCATAAAAAGAAAAAGAAATGAACATGGAATAAAAGAAAGAAACAAAAGAAAGGGAGAGAGAGAGAGAGAGAGAGAGAGAGAGAGAGAGAGAGAGAGAGAGAGAGAGAGAGAGAGAGAGAGAGAAAGAGAAAGAGAGAGAGAGAAAGAGAAAGAGAGAGAGAGAAAGAGAGAGAGAGAGAGAGAAAGAGAGAGAGAGAGAAAAGACAGAGAGAGAGAAAAGACAGAGAGAGAGAAAAGACAGAGAGAGAGAAAAGACAGAGAGAGAGAAAAGACAGAGAGAGAGAAAAGACAGAGAGAGAGAAAAGACAGAGAGAGAGAAAAGACAGAGAGAGAGAAGACAGAGAGAGAGAAGACAGAGAGAGAGAAGACAGAGAGAGAGAAAAGGCAGAGAGAGAGAGAAAAGGCAGAGAGAGAGAGAGAGAAAAGAGAGAGAGAGAGAAAAGAGAGAGAGAGAGAAAAGACAGAGAGAGAGAAAAGACAGAGAGAGAGAAAAGACAGAGAGAGAGAAAAGACAGAGAGAGAGAAAAGACAGAGAGAGAGAAAAGACAGAGAGAGAGAGAGAAAAGACAGAGAGAGAGAGAGAAAAGACAGAGAGAGAGAGAGAAAAGACACAGAGAGAGAAAAGACACAGAGAGAAAAAAGACACAGAGAGAAAAAAGACAGAGAGAGAAAAAAGACAGAGAGAGAAAAAAGACAGAGAGAGAGAGAGAAAAAAGACAGAGTAGAGGTTGAACTTTTTAACGAATAACCTATAATTATTTTTGTTATCTTGCAGGTAGCAACTGACTAGAAACTGGCAAAAATGGCATCTGGCATGAAAATATCTATGAAGTACATGTATATCATTGATTTCCTCCATGCAAGAAAAATTTGCACCCATTAATACTTACTGAATGCTTACAGAAACCAAATAAAAAATGTGAGCATAGTTAGGTAGTTTGTAAAGTGTTTCAGAATTGACAACACTGATGTGTGACAAACCACATTCAGGATGGCAGTGTCATATCCTAAAATGAGGGCTCTTGTTCATTGTTGGTGAAAATAAATAGGAGGCATTCCAGAGCATCTCTCAAAGGGAGAAAATAGATCAAGGAACAGATAAAAACAGAAAAGAATAGAACCTTTTTTTGTACCAAGTTCTTTCAGGATGTGGCCATTCATGGTTCACCACACCTTCCTGTCTTTTGTTACTCTAAGTAACTTTTGACCCTTTATCCTCTTTATTTTTGTTCTGCCCTCCATTTACACAAACTTGAGTTACTCACTTTGTCTCTTTGCTTTTCTTGCCTCCAATATGCCCTGTGATTATTTAATTCTCTAGACCTTCCTTATGTGTCCAAGAAATTTCAACTCCTGATTTTAAATATAAGTTTCCCTGCAGCATCTATTTTTTTTAATCATATCAACCCATGAAAGGTAGTAAAGCAATTAAAACACAAGGTCTTACTGAATATGAAAGAATAAGAAAAAAGAGATACATTATTAAAGAGCATGAACAATAGAAGAGTAATCAAGAGGATAATCGGTAACAATTGATATTGCATTTGAATTTTTGAAGATCAAAGTTGGTTGGAAAGCACAGAGCCAGTAGAGAGTTCCACAAGCAAGACGTGCAAGAAAAGAAATTGTTAGCATAGAATTTACAGTTACATCTAGCCAATTCAACTGTGAATTGATGAGACCTTGCTGCCAATCTAGTACTACACTTAACTTCATAAAGTCTAGGTATCATAACAAAGAGTTTATCTGAACAATTACCATGAAAATATCTATAGAAAAGGCAGAGGGAAGCTACATTCCTTAAAACTAATAAGAGAAATTGAAGTAAATGAAGGAAAAGTGAAATAAAGAAATGGTTATATTTGTAGCTAGTGACAAAAGTGGGTAAGATAAAGGAGATGGAGGGTAAAAGATAATTTAAAAGAGACAAAAAGTGTGAGAATAAATAACAATAGAGAAAGAGAGACAGCAGAGGACTAAACAATAGATAGGTAAATGGAAATAAATGATATCTGTAAGAGAGAGGGAAGGAGAGAGAATAAAATCTATACATGATGACATAACTAAGCAGAGAGAAAGCATAAGAGAAAAAAAAAAAACAAAAGAGTAAGGAGGAATAAAACCTGAAAATAAAAAGGTTGAGAGAAATAGAAAGAAACTGCAAGAGGGAAAGAGAGTAAATGATAATTGAAAGTGAAAGAGTGAAATATTTGCAAGTGCAAATAGATAGAATCCTATCAAGAAAGGGCAAAGGAAAGACAGAAGGGATGGAGGTAATTAGAGAAGGAAAAGTGAATTGTGGGCGCAATGCAAAGGATTTTATTTGACTGTCATCATTGGTAATTAATTGTGAGAGTGTTTTGCAAGTTTTTCCACTTGGTGTCATTGTTGTATTGTAATTGATGAAGCGAGAAAGAAAGGAAAAACTAAAAGGCTCGTGGCATTGGCTTGGCCAAGCAGAAATATGACGTTAATTAAAGCAGCCAATGAACACACCATTCTCTTTGCCATAGCACACACACACACACACACACACACACACGCGCGCGCGCGCACACACACACACACCAAAAGTTAACATTCAGGAAGAGATTATTGGGTGGCTGTATAGTGGGATGTTGGGGTAAAGGTTACAAATACACAAAAACGATGTCAGGCAGAATTTAATTTATTTATATGTGGTAGAGAGAGGAGATTCACATATATACATATACTTATTTAGATATGTACTTGCAACCAAAATAAAATATATACAATTATGCTCATTAATACAACAGCATTGTATATTGCATGAGCATAGGTAAAATCATGTGTGTATATATAAGCATGGTGGAGTAATGGTTAACAATTTGGCTTGAGGGCTTGGAGAGCCAAGTTCAAATTCCAGTCAAGTTCATTACATTCACTTACGTGCAAATATCATTCGGAATAGCAGAACAGACTGGTCTCGGAGAAAGACAACTCTGAATTCAAAACCTCCAACTATAGGTTAAATAGCCTCAGCAACTAGCAATTGGCCAAGTACGTTTAGTATGGCTACACCTCTGAAGACATGGTCAATCAGGGAGGGGTTCCTGCAACAGGATTGAGAAGGACCTGGATTTATATTATATATATATATATATATATATATATATATATATATGACTCTCCCATCTTATTCGATGTATGAGGGTCAAGCAGCTCAGTTCCTAGGAATCGACAGCCAGACACCAGCACATGTGATTTGATTACAGTGGTGAAGGTTTTGTGCAAGACCATCCACACTTTTTGGAGGGCCGAATACAGAGACCTGGCATACTATGTGCCACAAGGTCTCCAAACGATCTTCTACAGCTTTTGAATTCAGAGTTGTCCTTCTCCTTGACCAGTTGCCAAGCAAGGCTATAGAACCTAGTCTGTGCTTCTGTTTACCCATAGCTGGAGGGAGAAGAGGATTCATACCTTTCCCAAGGGTATTAGCACATCAGTTAATGTAATGGATTCAACCGTAATTCGACCTCGGCTCTCTGATTCCTAAATCCAAGCTGCTATCCATTACTTCATGCCTCTCTCTCTCGATATATATATATATATAGAATGTGATGGATAAATTGTCGTCTAAACTATGCAAAAAAGGAAGAAAAGAAAAAAAAAAGAAAATAATAGTGACATCTCATTTACCAAAATTACACAAAATTATCTGGAAATACTAAAAAGTAAATTTATTCAATAAAATCACCATTGGCTTTAACCACAACCTTCAGAATCTCCTGAAATTCTTCTGAACGATCTCCTTGTTTCAGTTGGTAAATGCTACCATAATCCTTGCCTTCAGCTCATCTTTGGTGTTACAAGGAGTTTTGTTATCTCTCACTCAACTTTGCCCCATACATAAAAATCAAAGGGGGTTGCAGTTTAGGGAGTTAGGTAGCCAGATGTAAAGGGTGATATGGTCACAGAAATTGTTTGACAGCCATAACTGGGTTCTCCAGGTTATATGGTAAGGTGCAATTCACTTCCAGTATCATTCAATGAGCTTCTTCATCCCTTCCAAAAAGAACCCTATCAGTTGCTCATGACACCAATTCTGCACTGTTTACATGTTTAGGCACTGACAATAGATTTTGCTCCTGCCCACAGAAAGTGCACTATGCTACATTGTTCCTGGATGGTGGAACCACTGTATGGAAAATACATACATCTGACCTCATTGCTCTCTGCCACTTGACTGAACGATGGAATGCTATGTGCAGCTAGTTACCTGTCATGGTATGTATATGTGTGGAATCATGCATCAACAGCTCCCTGTTTTTACAGTGTCATTTCTAAATTGCCTTTACTTTCTGATTAAACCATATATATATATATATTATATATATATATATATATATATATATATATATGTATGTATGTATGTATGTATGTAGAGAGAGAGGGAGAGAAAGAGATATTGTAGTTTGAATTTTTTATCAGATCAAACTCAAAATTTGATGCCAATATACGACATAAAAACATCAATGTATATGCTTGCATAAGACATAAACAATTATTATAACAAACAATTTCATGTATGCATACTAACATATGATGTACATAAGAAAATATAAAGGTGTGTGTGCGTGTGTGTCTCAATGTGCTTACCTATCTGTGAGAACATACAAGTATATCAGCATCTAACAACAAAAATGAAAACATGCCAAATTCACCTGCATACACAAATGTACACATAAATACCTGTATAAATATACATGCATATACAAATTTTAAAATGGAGTTGAAGAAAATGGTAATTGTAAAAAATTTTTAATAGTAATTCGATTATTAATAACAACAATGATATTCCGAGAGAGAAGATAAAGAAAAATGCTGTTCCTAGAACTTTGAAGTGTTGAGGTGTGAGAGGTCAGATATATAGAAAAGAATAAATAGCTTAGTAGGAAACATCTCATTGAGTGATGTGCAAGGCAAATTAAAAGGGAAGGAAAATGACAATGTGACACTCATGTAGAGGGAGATGATGAAAGTGATAAACAGAGTGGGAAGGGAAGAGAGAAGGGAGGAAAAGGAAAAGATGGAAAGAGATGGATGTAGAGATAAAGGAATAGAGAAAGAGGTAGGAATAGGAAGAAATAGAGACAAGAAGAGATAGAGATAGAAAGAAAAGGGGTTACAGATAGAGAAGAAGGAAGAGAGAGTGAGGAAAGAGAAGAGATGGAGATAAACAAAGAAAAAAAAAAGAACAGATACAGCAGAAGGAAGAGTGAAGAGTGAGGGCAAGAAATTAATCTGCCATGCTGTATGAGAGAGAGAGAGAAAATTCCTGCAGAGGCATGGGTGGCTGGGTTTCTGCAGCACAGGTCATATACTGCCCTAATCATATTGGAATCATTTATCGGCAAAAGATTATTAAAGTCTGATAGGGCACAGATAGCAAATGTCTAACAAGCCTTTTTATTTATTCACTTTACTTTTCATTTATCACAGCCCCTCTGACAAAATGTTTTGCTTTTGTTTTTTTATCTTCATTTAATTTTTTTCTTTCCACCTTATTGCTTTTTCACAACCCCCTTCTTTCAGTGCCTTTTTGTTATTACTTTTCATTTGCATCTGTTAGCAATTTTAGATGTTTGTCTTCTTTTTTTTTCCTATTATCATTATCATCATCACCATCATCATCATCATCTTATCTACAATTAGAAGAATTAAAGGAAACAAAAAGCATAACAAATATCTGCATGTGTAAATGCGGCGTTTATGTCTGTATTTATTTCCTATCATCTCTATCTACTTTTCACTGAACCTTTTCCACAAACACACACACACACACACCGCCCACACTCACTCTAAAGAAATAGCCGAGAGGAAGAGAGATTGAGAGAAACTGAGGTAGAAAGGGGGTGGATAGAAGGAAACGGAGGGGAAAAGAAAAATCAGGGAGTTGGGAGGTTGCATTTTCATCTTTTAGCCTTTTGAGTTGAAATCAGCCATGTTATAGTGTGAAAAGAAATTGCCAACACAAAGGACAAATCAATATGTGCTGAACAATTTATTACTGCAAACTGGTTAGCCATTAGTGATAGTTCTTTTATCTAGCGTCACTGGATGCAGAATGGCCAACAGAAATGCCTCATGTCATGGGCAAGAGATTGATCTGCCATGCTGTATATGGCAAACAATGAAGCAAGGTGGGGGGGGGGCTTTGCAGTGAAAAAGGAGAAAGTGAGAAAGGACACTGTTCTTTAACCAATTCTCTATTCTATCTCAAGCTTTCTCTCCCTAATCCCACCAACCCGTAACTTTTATTTCACTTTCCTTTTTGGGCATTATACCTTCTCTGCTAGGGTGTTGCACTGTTTACACACTATCAAACCAGCTGCTTTGCCTCTCACGGATTGTTGGTTATCCGATAGCAACATGTTTGCCTCTAATACTCAACATCACACACCAACCAACCTCTCAGTATTGCTTAAAAGAAACGAGTGGGACTCAAGATTTTAAAAAATAAAAATAAAATAAATAAAACAAGAAACACCTTCCTTGATCACTACTTTGGGTATCAATATTATGTTTTGCTTTAGTTATGATTATATATATATATATATAAAAATAATCATTTACACACACATATATATATATATTCCCAGTGGGATGGAAGAGTATTTTGTCAAGATGTATATTACAGTTTCTAGCAGATTGAAAATGACAAAATTCTTTCTACTGTAATTTTTGTTATTTCTTTTTTTTTCCTGGGCGTTGTTAGTGTTCAATTTTATTTGGTTTCCCTAAGAATCTTTATTTTCCATTTTATCTTTGTATGTTTCGTTATTTTTATTGTTGTCATTGTTTGTCTTTTTGAGCTGCTGTTCTTTATTTTTCCTTCTTATCCAAAATGTCCCATTGCATCCAAGGCCATCATCTGAAGAGAGCAATATGGATAACATCACGGGTAGGGGTAAGGCTAAGCTATTGATGCCAATAGAAGAGAGTGCTAGCTTGAAAAGGCATAAACGGTTTCAAAAACAGGAAATTTTCCAATAACAGTTAAAGAGGAAGGACTGAGGAGAGGAGGGGTACGAAAAGGGCAGGAGGGTAAAATGGATGGTGCACACTAGAATCAAACGATGCTGGTTCTCCAAGAATCAAATGAAAGGGTTTGTTAAAAGAAACTTAAAGCCAAAACCATAATTACAAAATGCTTAATGGTCTGCAGAGATTCAATGGAGTGGAATTTCGGATCACTAACTATCCCTAACTCTCCACCAACCACCTTCCTGCTCCAGTTCACATTCAGCCTCTGGTCTCTCCTTTTCCCTCCATTCTCTCTCTCTCCCTTGCAGATTGCTAATTAACCTTCAACAATAACCATCATCAGACAAACATCCGCTAGAAGCAAGCCATATCAATAGAAAGCCAGTTAGCCTTGGATGACACACAGCACCAATTAATAATGTCAAAGAGACAGCAATAAAATCATATGGAGAAATTTCTGTCAAATCTAATATGGCCAATTTTAGCAGAAGACTTCACATCAACATTCAGTCATGTGTGTGTGTGGACATGTATGCATTTTTTAAGGAAATAAAGTGTTCGTTAGATTAGAGCTCAATAAAGATAGAGAAAAATCCAAATTTTATTCAGATAATACAGAATGGATATAATGAGTACATATACTTATATAAGTAGAGGGAGCACAAATTTTATAAGAAATATTTCCTATAAGATGTTGGCATTTGATAAAAGATGAAGCACCTTTAATCAGTTTTGTTTTGAAGTTCAATACTTTAGTGTACACAAAATGCAGGTTAATTTATTGTTAAAAAACATCAGGCTTAATAAAATGACTGTCAAATTGGAAAGTACTTCCAAACTTTAATATTCTGTTTGAAAAATGGAAACTAAAAAGAGCTAGCAACACAATCAAACAAGATATGCAAAAAGGTGTTAAAATACAGTGACATTTAAATTTGCCTTGTTAAGGAAAGATCTATACATAGCATTGGTTCATTTATATATATATATATATAAATATATATTAGTTCATATATATATATATATATATATATTAGTTCATATATATATATATATATATATATATTAGTTCATATATATATATATATATATATTAGTTCATATATATATATATATATATATATATATTAGTTCATATATATATATATATATATATTAGTTCATATATATATATATATATATATTAGTTCATATATATATATATATATATATATATATTAGTTCATATATATATATATATATATATATATATTAGTTCATATATATATATATATATATATATATATTAGTTCATATATATATATATATATATATATATATATATATATTAGTTTATATATATATATATATATATATATATATATATTAGTTTATATATATATATATATATATATATTAGTTTATATATATATATATATATATATATATATATTAGTTTATATATATATATATATATATATATATATATTAGTTTATATATATATATATATATATATATATTAGTTCATATATATATATATATATATATATATATTAGTTCATATATATATATATATATATATATATATTAGTTCATATATATATATATATATTAGTTCATATATATATATATATATATATTAGTTCATATATATATATATATATATATTAGTTCATATATATATATATATATATATTAGTTCATATATATATATATATATATATTAGTTCATATATATATATATATATATTAGTTCATATATATATATATATATATATTAGTTCATATATATATATATATATATTAGTTCATATATATATATATATTAGTTCATATATATATATATATATATATATTAGTTCATATATATATATATATTAGTTCATATATATATATATATTAGTTCATATATATATAATATATATATATTAGTTTCATATATATATATATATTAGTTCATATATATATATATATATATATTAGTTCATATATATATATATATATTAGTTCATATATATATATATATATATATATATTAGTTCATATATATATATATATATATATATATATTAGTATATATATATATATTAGTTCATATATATATATATATATATATATTAGTTCATATATATATATATATATATATATATATTAGTTCATATATATATACATATATATTAGTTCATATATATATATATATATTAGTTCATATATATATATATATATATATATATTAGTTCATATATATATACATATATATTAGTTCATATATATATATATATATATATATATTAGTTCATATATATATACATATATATTAGTTCATATATATATATATTATATATTATTAGTTCATATATATATACATATATATTAGTTCATATATATATATATATATATATATATATTAGTTCATATATATATATATATATATATTAGTTCATATATATATACATATATATTAGTTCATATATATATATATATATATATATATATATATTAGTTCATATATATATACATATATATTAGTTCATATATATATATATATATATATTAGTTCATATATATATATATATATATATATTAGTTCATATATATATATATATATATATTAGTTCATATATATATATATATATTAGTTCATATATATATATATATATATATTAGTTCATATATATATATATTAGTTCATATATATATATATTAGTTCATATATATATATATATTAGTTCATATATATATATTAGTTCATATATATATATATATTAGTTCATATATATATATATATATTAGTTCATATATATATATTAGTTCATATATATATATATATATAGTTCATATATATATATTAGTTCATATATATATATATATATTAGTTCATATATATATATTAGTTCATATATATATATATATATATATTAGTTCATATATATATATTAGTTCATATATATATATATATATTAGTTCATATATATATATATATATATATTAGTTCATATATATATATATATATATATTAGTTCATATATATATATATATATATATTAGTTCATATATATATATATATTAGTTCATATATATATATATTAGTTCATATATATATATATATATATATATATATTAGTTCATATATATATATATATATATATATATTAGTTCATATATATATATATATATATATTAGTTCATATATATATATATATATATATATATATTAGTTCATATATATATATATATATATATATATATTAGTTCATATATATATATATATATATATTAGTTCATATATATATATATATATATATATTAGTTCATATATATATATATATATATATTAGTTCATATATATATATATATATATATTAGTTCATATATATATATATATATATATTAGTTCATATATATATATATATATATATATATTAGTTCATATATATATATATATATATATATATATATTAGTTCATATATATATATATATATATATATATATATATTAATTCATATATATATATATATATATATATATATTAGTTCATATATATATATATATATATATATATATATATATATATTAGTTCATATATATATATATATATATTAGTTCATATATATATATATATATATATATATATATATTAGTTCATATATATATATATATATATATATATTAGTTCATATATATATATATATATATATATTAGTTCATATATATATATATATATATATATTAGTTCATATATATATATATATATATATATATATATATTAGTTCATATATATATATATATATATATATAATTAGTTCATATATATATATATATATATATATATTAGTTCATATATATATATATATATATATATATTAGTTCATATATATATATATATATATATATTTAGTTCATATATATATATATATATATATATTAGTTCATATATATATATATATATATATATTAGTTCATATATATATATATATATATATATTAGTTCATATATATATATATATATATATATATTAGTTCATATATATATATATATATATATATTAGTTCATATATATATATATATATATTAGTTCATATAAATATATATATATTAGTTCATATATATATATATATATATATATTAGTTCATATATATATATATATATATATATATATATTAGTCATATATATATATATATATATATATATATATATATTAGTTCATATATATATATATATATTAGTTCATATATATATATATATATATATATTAGTTCATATATATATATATATATATATATATATATAGTTCATATATATATATATATATATATATTAGTTCATATATATATATATATATATATTAGTTCATATATATATATATATATATATATATATATATTAGTTCATATATATATATATATATATATATTAGTTCATATATATATATATATATATATATTAGTTCATATATATATATATATATATATATTAGTTCATATATATATATATATATATATATATTAGTTCATATATATATATATATATATATTAGTTCATATATATATATATATTAGTTCATATATATATATATATATATATATATTAGTTCATATATATATATATATATTAGTTCATATATATATATATATATATATATATATATATTAGTTCATATATATATATATATATATATTAGTTCATATATATATATATTAGTTCATATATATATATATATTAGTTCTTATTATATAAAATATATATTAGTTCTTATATATATATATATATAAATATATATTAGTTCTTATATATATATATATATATATATATATATATTAAGTTCTTATATATATATATATATATATATTAGTTCTTATATATATATATATATATTAGTTCTTATATATATATATATATATTAGTTCTTATATATATATATATATTAGTTCTTATATATATATATATATATATTAGTTCTTATATATATATATATATATATTAGTTCTTATATATATATATATATATATTAGTTCT
>OZ038489.1:33463871-33568871 GCA_964036315.1 Acanthosepion esculentum
ATTAATGATAATTTGAAACAAGGTTAATGAACTTTTATCTCAGTTTGATTTGTTTGAAGACAATATTAACAGAGAATTTTTTAGTATTTAAATAAAAAATAATGTCTTTTTGAATAAAAATACAGGAATGCTCAGCCCCCTAAGCCCCACCCCCAAGCATGCTATTTGTAGTGTGGGATATTCCTAAATTTAGTTATTTTGTAAACCCCCCCACAAAAAAAAAATGAAGTTTGTTTTTTAAACATTGAATAAAAAATTACTTTCCATACGATAGCTGAAAAATATCAAGTGTCAATAATAAAATATTATTCAGAAATCTTCTGAGCATTACCTGGTATCCTTGTGTGTGCGTATGTGTGTGTGTGTGTGTGTATATATATATATATATATATATATATATATATATATATTAGTTTGTGCATAAATATAAATTGAACATAAATGTAAAGTCAAGAATATAAAAAGCAATATTAAAATTAAAGCCATATAATATCTTTCAAATATGTGTGTGTGTGTGTGTGTGTGTGTGTGTGTGTGTGTGTGTGTTTGAAATTGAAATGTTTTGTCTTTAGCAAAATTATAATATGGTCGAATTTCAAATTTGAAATTTATTATTAACAATTGTTCCAAGGAGTATAAATATGAGATCTGATAATAATTTCAATAGGTTTAGTGAACATTTATTCATTTATTGAATAGTATATATATATATATATATATATATATATATATAAAAAATGTGCCTATATCTAAAGTAAAATAATGAAGAATATAAGAATCAATTTCAATGCCATTTAAGAACATAAAATGGTTTTCAATTACAAGGGACTAGCCCCCATTTATAGCATCTCATCAGTGAGTTTAGTTATTCTAAAATACCTGGATGATACACAAACAAGGTGATAATATCAATGATTTTTTTAAAATACCTATAGTAAACAATTATGTTGAATTTCATATTATATATATGTGAGGGATGGTAACTGATCATATCAACTGGTTAGAAACAGATTTTCTAAGATATAGTCGTTCTAAAATATGACACGTGATTTTGTTTAATGATTTCATTTCTATTTCCATTCAGTTTGCTCAAAACTTCTAAAAACAATGTTCAGTCATTGAAAGATGCCGGTTTCTGTAGAATGTTGGTAGAATTAAAATAATTTAATACAATTTTGTTTTTGTTTTTTAATAAAGGTCATCAAGAATATATAATTGGAATAAATAGAAAGACTTTATAGAGAGCACCAAAAAAAGCAAAATTTAATCTGGATTTATCAAGTTTGATATAAAGTATTAACTCTAATATGCTGATAATTTCTACTATTTATCATTTGATCTTTTCATGTTAAGTTTCTTGCCTAAAAGATCAAATTGAAATATAACGACATCATCCTTGGGCCTAATGCCCATTGGTGTCAATAGCATTCAGGATATCACCCCCCAGTGGGATTATTCTGAATGGTGTTGAAATACATCATGTTTTTGTTTTTACAGAAATACTACCTGTATCCCATATCTAACCATATTTGTACAGCTTCAGGTGGTTCAGTTTGGATTCTGTTGCCAACCACAGCTAGAGAATCCAGTCAGCACTGTTATTTAATCTATAGCTGGAGGGAGAAGAGATGAATTCAGACCTTTCCCAAAGGTATTTGTTCAAAAATGAGTATAATGTACTCAAACAGAATTTGAATCTAGCTTGCTGATTTCTTGTTCCGAGCAGCTAACCATTACATTACCCACACATGCCCATTGAAACAGAAAAGGATTAAGAAAAAAAAAAAAAAAAAAACAATATCAACTGGAAACAATAGGTCTTCACCAGCCATAGAAAATTCAATTCTCTTCAAGTATTTAATAAATATGGTCTTTTGTTAGACTTGTTTGATTAAATCGTAAGTAAGAAAAAATATTTCAGTTTTGTTTTGTTCAAAGATTATAAATAGAAACACAAAGTAGATAAGACATCTAATTATTTCATTAACATTTTTTCTTTTAACCAAAGTTAATGTTAACTGACAGATTTTGTAATATTTGATTTTAACCTACCAATACACACAGATGCACACAGAAAATTAAATTTATACATTCAAATAAAAATGCTCAACATCACTGAATCAAGAAAAAAAAAAACATAGAAGAAAATAAAAAAAAAATATGAACGAAAAATAGACATGCATTAAAATCTGCTTTCAAAAAACAAAACTTTTGTTTTTTATTCAATATTAAGCAATATTGGAAGTTATTCACTTCAATATTTCATTTAATGATAAGCAATATTCAAAGCAATATCCAATCTAGATTTTATGACATTCAAATAAAAAATATGAAAAGAAAAATAGACTATTTTTAAGATGTTTCAACAATTCCACAACAATTCTTGAAGGGCATTTCCTTAGCTTTTAATGATTTTGATCATTTCCATCTTAGATAGAATCATGGCTTAAAATCTTTTGAATCTACAGCACATTATTCTAATCACTTAAACTGCATGGATCAGTGTCTATTTTCTGGATTAGGCTTTGTCCACTGAGCTCTTCTCAAAATACCAAGAATCAAATAATAAGGCATAAAGTTGAAATAGCCACTGGTCAAATGAACAATATGACATGCACTCCTGATTTATCCACTAAAATGAAGTAGTGGAGGAACCAATTATTAATAGATATAAAATATATATTGATGGATATAAAAGAAAAACTGTAGAAAGACAAACTTAGAAGTGCTTTATAATGCCAGCAATGCAGTGCACTGTCAAATGAGCCATCAATTTCGTTTTTTACTTTTTGCTACTATTATAAGAACAATAATAATAATGATGGTGATATAGAGAACAAAGTTATGAATAAGCAAAGTTGTGTGTGAAGCACATGTATTGATTGAAAATTAGTCCATTTAATAGAAAGATGAAGAGATGATGAAAGATGGACAAAGCAACAAAAAACAACAAATGGAGGGAAACAAGGAAAAGGCTTAATTAAATCTAGAGAGTCTGTTTTAAAGGATGAAGCCAATTATTATTTTTTTGTTTGTGTGTATATACATGGGACAGAAGACTATTTGACACACGCACACACAAAGAGTGTTTTACATTTCTATTAAGATAAGATGAAACGTGATAAACTCACACAAACCCACCATCACATAAGTTACTATCTAATAGTCTCTGACTAGAAGCCCAATTGAATAGTAACAACAACATGAAGGCTGTTTTTTATTGACTTGTGAAGCGTGTGTATCTGTTTTGTGTGTGAAAGAGGGAGACTGGGCAATGGCGGTTGTTGTTATTGGAGGAAATCAACCAAGTATGAAGACTCTGGCAAAAGAGGCCATTGGAAATTAATATTCTACCAGAAATTAGGCATTTCAGCAAATTTCCTTTAAAGTTATTGTTGGCACTGACTTCTTTGAAGAGCGATTAGCTTGTCAGCCGGTCAGTATGTCTGCCTGTCAGTTTATCAATATGAACAGTAGCTTTTCTTTATTTTTGTCTTTCATTTTGGTAGTATCTCAATGTGGACCAGTAATGTAGAGTTGAGCCCTCAACAGAAGAAAACACAGGAAAAAGAAATCCTTTTATTTGGGGCTTATCTTGTCCCTGGCAACTTCTTGGCCTTCATTGAAATGTGTGTGTGGCAGAAACATACATGCACCAAAATAGAGGATTAAGAAATCATCTCTTGTAGAATGGAAATGACAAATGAGAGAGCAGGATAGACAGAGAAGGAACGAACGAACAAGCGAGTGGGAAGGAGTGAGCAATCGGGAGGGACAGAGTGAGAACAAGTGTGACTGAGGGAATGAGTGAGCGAGCAGGCAAGGTTGTAATAGAGTGACTGAAGGATGGAGAGAGTGGTTAAAGGTCAAGAGAGTAACTGATTAATGAAAGGAGAAAGAAAATCATTGAATGAGTGAGAGAAAGAGTCTGAGAGAACAAAATAATCACTACTCAATAGGTAAAGAAAGAAAAAGTTATTGAAAGAGAGAAAGTTAGCAAGTAAGAGACAAAAATTGTAACTGAAGAAAGAGAAGACAAAAATTGTAACTGAAGAAAGAGAAGACAAAAATTGTAACTGAAGAAAGAGAAGACAAAAATTGTAACTGAAGAAAGAGAAGACAAAAATTGTAACTGAAGAAAGAGAAGACAAAAATTGTAACTGAAGAAAGAGAAGACAAAAATTGTAACTGAAGAAAGAGAAGACAAAAATTGTAACTGAAGAAAGAGAAGACAAAAATTGTAACTGAAGAAAGAGAAGACAAAAATTGTAACTGAAGAAAGAGAAGACAAAAATTGTAACTGAAGAAAGAGAAGACAAAAATTGTAACTGAAGAAAGAGAAGACAAAAATTGTAACTGAAGAAAGAGAAGAGAAAAATTGTAACTGAAGAAAGACAAGAAAGAAAAATGGAAAAAGTTTAATGGGAAAAATAAAGGAAAAGAGTAAATCAGAGTGAGAGAGAGTAATTGATAGATATAGAACAGATGTGAAAGAAGGAAGATGGGAGAGAAGGAAAGAGAGGAGGAATGATGGAAGATATGTGACAAAGGCTAAACAGAAATAGAATAGAATTGGGGAAAAGAAAACATTATGGTTTGGGTTAAGGCAAAACTAAGTTTACACTTGAAGCAGATGAGAAAGAATGGGAGAAACAAAAAGGATACAAAAGATAGCAACTGAGACCAAAAGAAATGAGAAACATCCAAGGAATAAAACAGTCAATGAGTCTTGGGTTTTATAATCATTCATATAAGGATGTTTGGAACAAATAGGAAATGGCTGGTTCTATTTCTTCTGCTACTTCCCTTCTCTACAACATTTTGTATTTCTGTTGCTCAGGATTGAATAAAGAACCACACCCAAAACAAGACACACAAAAATGAAAATCTTGCACAAGATAAACAATGTACAATGATACAGATGCAAAATTTTATATGTGCATCAATACACAAAAATCATAAATATCATATTCTAAATACAGGCAAAACATTATATATAACCTTCATTGACATGTTACCTAGATATCTGCATCCTAGCCAAAGATTGTGAAAATGCACACATATCTAAATATTCACATACAGGAAACATGTAAATATCTACATGCGCAGTAATATATGCCTGCATACAAAAATATAAATGCAGGAGTTGCAGCTTGTATTCGAGTATGCCTGTCAGTTGGGGTCTCTAGCTAGTCCCTATTGCAGATATATTCTCAGGCATGTTTAAGATTCACAGACCAAAACTATTGTTTATACTGCAACTATGTTGAACAGGCCATAGTTCCAGATTCTAGGAGAGAGTGCATAATCTGGTATGATAACCAGTTTGATGAAGTCCAGTACATTCAAACTCTTAGTCATAATGACTTGTGACTTCATGTTTGCACATCCAACAACAGCTTCTCAACAGTTTTGTTTAGCCAATTTCACTCACAAGGCTTTTGTGACTTGTTAATTTGTGGTGTTGTTTTCAAACATGTTCCAACAGTTCCACATGCTGAAATTTGAACCAGGATCTCCATGGTTGCAACACGATTGTTCTAACCACTTACACACAAAATAAATAAATTTACCTGCAATAAATATAAGATTTCATAAACACTAACATATTCACTGATACAAACACTCACACCCATATGCATGTATATTTAGAGACCCTCATACAGTACACACAGATTGTGTGTGTGTATATATATATATATATATATATGTAGATAGAGAGATAAATTGTGTGTGTGTACTTATGCTTTTAAATATAGATTTTTTTCTGTATTAAGAAGCAATCCTTCTTTCATGCACATTTCATTAAATATGACAGACAAGGTGCTTTGATTTAATCTTTTTTTTATACAATTTCTCATGTGATCCAATAATCTTTTCTTTTCAGATGATTAATTATATAAAAACTGTACGAATGTTCTTTTTCTCCGAGCACTTTCAGCTATACGTTTAGCCATTTTCAAGGATGAAATATTTTAACTGTTAAATAAGAAACAGATATATATATATATATTAAAGATATAAAGTAATGAGAAATAAAAACTTACTTCATATCTTTGATGTGATGCAGCTTCAATAGTTGGAGACTCCTTCCCTTTACGGACAGATGGATTTTGTCCAAGCACATTCTACAATAAGATTGTAAGGAAGAAAAGAAAAATTGAAAACATTTATCATGGCACAATGAAGCTCAAGAAAGTATTGTTTTCAA
Organism: Acanthosepion esculentum; assembly: GCA_964036315.1. Taxonomy (NCBI): domain Eukaryota; kingdom Metazoa; phylum Mollusca; class Cephalopoda; order Sepiida; family Sepiidae; genus Acanthosepion; species Acanthosepion esculentum. The sequence continues at coordinate 33,470,083 of OZ038489.1, forward strand.
AACATCTTTAAAACATTTAAATTATAAAACTGTGACGGTTAATTTGTTCGAATATAAACCAATGTACCCAATTTCAGTGATGCGCTCTGAGTCTGTACTACCACATAAGTAAATTCAATCCAAAGTGTTGCCCTCTGTAAAATATTAATCAAGTCAAATCCGTATTGTTCATACACATTTAGTATTGCTATCAGTGTAAATAGTACTGTGGATAATAACTGTGGATACTATTAAAATTTCAGTTATATCACAAAGTCTAACAAACTTGAGAAAATTTAATTAGGAATAATCAATGATTGATTAAAAAATACAGAAAATGATTGATTTATTTCAGCACTTATTTATATCATCTTCAGAACTGTAATTTGAATTTTTTTTGTCAGTTATTTTTGCCAAAACTGAAAGATTATTATATAACAAATATAACAATTGTTTTTCTAATTCTTGCAAAGTTTCCATTTGATGCTAAAAACCAGTAAAATAATGCAATCAAATATATACACAAACTTATTTCAACAAGGCTGGATTTGCAAGTGTTATTTAAAGGCTAACCATGCAATAAAATGTTCTGAAGGAGTAATATTAAATGTTCTTTTTTTTTGTTCAAAATACACTTTATGGTGTTAATGTCACAAAAGTTAATATATAAACAATTATAGATGAATTATAAGTAAAAACTACAGTTCAAGCTTACTTATATAACTTGAGCCGTCACATTTGGGTAACAAATGGTTGAGTGGTTAGAATATAGCATTATTATTGTGAGATTCAAGTTCTATTCATAAACTGAATCAATATTTTCTAAATGCAGATTTAGAAGACAAAGACTTTATTTTTCTTTCTCAAAAAGTAGCCTAATATTTACCAATTTAAAAATCTAATATCATCTTCCCGGAAGGTCATATTCAATATCACTGAACAAGGCATAAATTAGAATCCCCTGCATTACATGGGTGGCGGGGAGGGTGTCATCTGTATATTACATGTTGCTGAAATGAACTGATTGTAATATTAATTACTATCTTGTGTTGTTAAAAAGAAAAAAAAGAAAAAAAATACAAAACAAGAGAGCCTTTTTTTTTTTCCTTTATGAAAAATACATACAAAGAAAGCTCCGGTATGAATTGGCTGAAACATTGTGGTAACAAGATGTTCAGTTGTCAGAACAAAACATAGAATGCAAAAAGCACATTTGGTATCACTTAAGGATTATATAGAGATTTTAAGGTATCCTTCATGCAGAACATACATATATATAAGTGGACATGGAAGTCAGCACTTAGAGGCGACAGTCTGTTTCATGCTAGTGCAATCGTCAGAGTCGCCTGACGATTGCACTAGCATGAAACAGACTGTCGCCTCTAAGTGCTGACTTCCATGTCCACTTTTATATTTACAAACGCTCTATCTCTGATATTGAGCACTTTACCCCATAAATATAGCACACTTTAAGACTATATTTCTGTATATATATATATGTGTGTGTGTGTGTGTGTGTGTGTGTGTAAGTTTCATTAAAGATGGCTGACAAGGTGCTGCGATTAAGCTTTTTATTAAATTTTTCTTGTGTTCATACAAGAATCAAAACTTTTATATGGATGTCATGCATGGCACCAAACTTGTTCAGAAATATATAAACTTTCAGCTGTATACAACCACTTTCTCAGATCGATGGCTAAAAATGGCTTCAAGCAAGTGGAGCATGTATGTGTCAGTGAGGACCATACTGTTTCAAACCTTGTGGACTGGCACCACAAAATCACAAAGAACTGTACCAGGACTTTCAACGGCAGCAACAACTAAAATGGATAGCACATGCAACTTGAAGACATGATCAAGCTATTGACACTACTTGAAACAAAAAGCTAAGGAAGAAAACATTGCATCAGTACTGGAAAGAACTATAACAGTTACTGAACTTTAGAAATATACTTTCCTGAAAAATTGTTTTAACAGAAAGATTTTCCAAATTTCAACCAAAAAAAGCACTGGGTGTTCAGTCAATGAATACAGGCTAATATTACCTCTCTCTCTCTCTATCTATCTATCTCTCTCTCTGTGTATATATATATCTTGAAATAGCACCTGAAAGCAAAGGTCATAAAAAGAGAATCAAAGTAATGTTATCTTTCATTTTTTCAAATCAGCATCATTTATTTTGTATATTAAGTATAAAAATCATATTTTTCACTCCACTTGACTGAGAGGTATGATTTCTTTCAAGAAAGAAAAAACAAACTACTGCAACAAATGTCAATGTATATGTGCGTGTAAAGTGGCTAAGATTTTTTTTGTGATCCAACAAACAGAACAAACACTGTTGTTCTCTCTGATGGCCGATAACAAACAATATGTCTATTAGCTTAAAAGGCAAAGGAACCCACAAGAGAAAGAGGGGAAAAAAGTGAAAAAGTGCCGCCCAGGAAGAGGGCTGGATGATCACCTCCCCATTGCCTGTTGTAGTCAAGTGGAGAAGAAAAGCTGAGCAAAGAGTCTGCACTAATCAAGCAAAAGTCCTGCAACAGTTACTTGTAGGGAAAGAGGGTGGAGCAGAGGTTCCCCAACCACATTTTCCCTGTACGTCACCCATCGGTTTCTCCTCAGGTGACTGAAGGTATGTAATTCTTTTTGTAGAGACAGACTCAGGTGTACCTTGTTATCCTCAGCTGAGTGACTAGGGAGGCTTCTTTATCTAAATATAATTTGCAGCTTGACTGATCATACCCTCAGTATCATTAGTTTTTTCTAACAAACACTCAGAGGACCGTGTGTAAATTTGAAATTAGTAGGATGAAAGGCAAGTTACATCAAGTAAGCAGAGGAAGTGAAATAGTAAATATTCTAATATCAATGTTTTTTTGATCCAGCTTGAAAAGTTATAAGTATAATGTGGAAAATGATTGAACAATATCTGAGAATGACAAGATGATTCACTTAATTGTGATGAGAATGGTATCATCTTCAACAGAGAAATAATAGGACTAACCAGAGACCAAATTTATGGTTGTTAGCAAATAGGACAGCTCAAGATGCAAGCTACAAATAGGAGATGTCAAAATCAAACAAGTCCAGAAATTTAACCATCTGCAGATTGGGGAGTATTATAAGCAGACAATAGAAATACATGCAAAGCAATATGATTATATATTATATTATATTATATTATATATATGAGATATATATGAATAATATATATAAGTGAACATTGAAGTCAGCACTCAGTGTCAACAAACTGTTTCATGCTAGACACAATCCACAGGCCTGATGATTGCATCTAGCAAACAGTCTGCTGCCTCTGACTGTTGACTTCAATGTTCACTTTTATATTTACATACACTATCTCTGATATTGAGCACTTTATCCCATAAACATAGCACACCTTAAAACTATATATATATATATAGTAGATATAAATTCGACCTTGCCAACCGAACGCTCCTCTGTGGCCAAATCGGTTAAAGGCACATCAAGCTAAATGACAGTTCCATATAGGATACAGGTTCGAATCCTGTCGGAGGACAAATATTTTCTATGAAAATTTCTCGGACATTCAGGCCGGTAAATGTTATTTAATACTGTTTATTATAAACAGAGCATTTACTTAAATACTTGTATCTATAAAAAGAATGTTAAACATAAATATATGAAATGAGTAGGATGAAAGGAAAGTTAAATCAAGTAAGCAAGGCAAGTGAAACAGCAAATATGCTAATTTTCTTTTTTTATCCAACTTCAAAGAAGCATAATGTGGAAAATGATGGAACAATATCTGTGAGAATGACTTGATGATTCACTTGTGTTGGGAAAGAGATCATCATCTATTAAGAACATATAACTAATTCTTTCATATTTTTTCATGCAAAAGAAAGATGAAAATTAGATATAAACATTAACTATAATGTTAACTAATCAAAATTTCACAAAATATTCAGAAATGACATGATAAGTAATAAGAAAAAATATTATTTCAATGATGGGCAGAAGTAAAAACAAAACAAATATGAATCATAGTAAACCAATCAAAAATAAACAAAAAACTAAAAGCAGGTTAAAATATCAAAGATTACATATTGACTTTTAGGTCCCCCCACCAACCATTTACTTTTCATAACTAGGGTCATCAATTCTACAGCAGTGAGTAGCCCACACAAGATCAAAAGTAAAAGATAAGCACTTGGTGAGAATTATACTGAATGCACCAGCTGCTTTAACTACAAGAACTTGACAATTTTGTAGAAGACAAATCTCATCACTCTCATTCGTGATTGTCATTAGTACCATATTTGTTAGTTTCTTTTTTAACAACATAAGATACACAGATGACACTGTGTTGATGGCAGAAACAGAAAGAAAATTTAAGATTTTTTAAACAAGAAAGTAAAGGAAAGCAGGAAGAAAGGACTCACCATCAATTGTAAGAAAACACAAGATATGCTTATAAACAAGACAAGAAAAACAGCCTAATATGAGAGCTAAAAAATTGGTTAAATTAAAATCAAACAAGTACAAAAGTTTAAATATCTGGGAAGTATTTTAACAGAGGATAGAAAATGTGATACTAAAATCCAAAGGCACATTGGAAGAACAAAGATGCCTTCCAAAAGCTAAACAAAGTATTAAGAAACAGGAAAATTTCATTAGAAACAAAAAAAAAAGTTTACTGAACTGCTATGTAATATCAGTCCTCCTATTTGGCAGTGAATACTGGGAAATTTTCTTACAAGAGATTTGAGGCAATAGAAATGAGGTTGTACAGAAGAATGCTGAGAATACCATGGATGGAGCATGTGAGTAACAAAGAAGTTTAGGAAAATGGTCATGAAAAGATACACTTGTGCTTAGGATCAGAAAGAGACTGCTGTAAATTTCTAGGGCACATAATGAGGAAAGATGACTTGGAGAATTTGACAATTACAGGACACTTGGGGCAAGAGGAGCAGAGGGAAACAGCAGGTAAAAAATGTGTCTAAATGGGTAGCAGGACATGAACTGAGAGAGGTAGCAAGGGGGTAAACATTGCTTTGTGCTACAAAAGATAGGAATTTGTGGAGAGCCATAATCACCCAAATCATGAAGGGACACAGCATATAGAAATATCAGAAGCAGTAGTATTATGCTTTTTGATTAAATGAATAATAATAGTTGACAATGCTTCATTTAATAACAAATAAAAATAAAAACAGTTTTATGTAGATGTAACCATCTCATCAATCTGCAATTGGCCAAGTGTGAGGAGTATGGCTACACCCCTGAAGACATGGTCAGTCAGGGAGGAGTTCCACTAATAGGAGGGAGAAGGCCCTGGATTTCGATTTGAGACAGATTACCCTTCACTCTGGAGTTAGTCATTCTCAACCAAATCAAATTTTCTGAATTTTTTTCATCCTGCCTGAAACTTTTTTTTTTTGTTTTGATCAATACTGTTTACTTAACACTTGTAGAATAAAAAAAAACAACTCATGCACTGCAATAAAAAATACAAAAATAAAACAAAATATAAACTAGGCACGATGCATAAAAGCATTTTCATGTTATTTGTTGTCAACAAGAAAATCATCTGTGTTGCTTAATTTTAAACAAATCAGTTGACTGGTCATATCTTTTGGCATTATATTTTCAAGCTATTGAAGTTACCTGCCCCATCATCTCCAATAAAGCAAAAATCAGATTCATTTTTGATATAAAAAAAAAAAAAAAAAAAAAAAAGGTGGGGGCAGCTAGAAAGCAGCAGTAGAAAGGATGACTTGTTTGATGAGAAGCAATTCTGTGGAGCGTCAAGATAAGAGAACCATCAAAATCCACTTCAAAAAATTTCCTAATGATTTCAATGGCATTTGCCCCCCCCCCCAAAAAAAACTGCTAGTTGATTACCATACTTAGTAAAAAGATATACCCATTCCCTCTTGATACAATATGTAGCCAAGCAACAATTAAAACTTTAGCTTTATAATGATAAAAGTTCAATTGTGATGCTTCAGGAAAAGAAGAGATTTTTTTATACTTGTTCATGTAGAGTTTATAAATAAGAAAAGAATATAGTGTTTGAGTTTTAAGTCATTGCACTCTTTAGATCATACTCTAAATAAATTCAAAATAATTATTGCTTAAAAGATTACAGCCTCAACAACACCATATCTATTATATCAATTGACTATATTGAAGAAAAGGAAAGAAAAGGGAAAGAGTACTGAACCATGAAACTCTGGTGTCATATAGGTAAGATGCATTAACCATAATCCACAGGCACACTCAAAGAACTGAAGACAATATATCTAAAATTCAAGGAAAAAATGAGTCCATACCATGGCGCTAGAAAGAAGGAAGGAAAACTTGATTTCATGCACTATTATCTTTTACAAATTTCAATTGATCTACAAAAAAAGAAATCATCTAATTGTTAACCAATGATAACCATTGTTTTATGTTCAAATATCTAAAGAAATAAATAGGCCTTGCTAATGCCAACTGATGACATGTCAGTGTCTTAATGAATTAAACTAGTCATTTGAATTGTGATTTAGAATAAAGATTAATAGAAGTGGATTACTGGGGAGCAGTTATCCTATGAATAGTTCATTGTTAACCATTTTTAGCACCAAATTTTTTGTGTCAAGAATATAATATACTTATATGAATATTAATATAGAGTTTATTGGAAACAAGACTGTCCTCTTATTGGCATTAATGAATCCATTGTGATTTAATCAGAGTATTTCATTTTTCCATATTTGGTTTGGAGAGATGTGATGATTGAGGAAGAATATTATAGTTTAACCTTTTTGTTTGAAATCTGTTTTTAGAAGAGGTTTTTCTATTAAAAGATAAAAAGTCATAAAAGATTCAGCTAAAATTCATGGAATAGACGGCAATTGAAAAGGAAGAACAAAAAGATGCTTTGATGTTTCAAGCTGAAAAAAGCATGTTGAATAATAAAGTCACTTTACAAGTTTGAAGAATATCAATTTTTTTTCAATAAAGTAAATCTTCAAAAACTATTTTGATATAGAAAAAAATTGGGTTCCTCCAGACCATAAAATAATTATACAAAAAAAAAAAAAAAATGAAAAGAAATTATTTGCAAAATAACATCAAAGTATATATGAAGTATTAAGAAATTACTAACAGTTTTAATATTAAAAAATAAAGATGACTAAAAATAAAAAGTGATTATCTTGCACATTTTTATTGATAAAATTTGCAAGAAAATCATTTTGCCCTTAACTTCCAACAAGCCACTTGAATTTGTGGAGCAGTGAAGTCACAAGAATGGAAATATTGTTGATATTCAACTGAAACTTATTATATACATTGTTTTATAAAAAATAAAAAAATGATTAAGTTTACGAAAAGCTAAACATTATTAAAGTATTAAAAACAAGAAAATTTTATTGGAACAAAAGGAAAAGACAGCTGAACTTCTGTGATATCAATCCTTCTGTATGGTAGTAAATAATGGACAATTTCTTCACAGATGAAGAGAATTGAGGCAACAGAGATGTGGTTCTACAGAAGGATGGTGAGAATAAGAGACAGAGCCTGGGGGCAATGAGGAAGTTTTAAGGAAAATGGAAAAAAAAGGATTTTTGTGAATAGAATCAGAAATAGTTGAAATTTCTGGAATACACAATAAAGAAAGATGATTTGCAGAATTTAACACTCGCAGAACACGCAAGCATGGTAGAGGGAAACAGAGTAAGCTACCTAACAAATGGATGGCAGAACAGGGACTGGGAGTGCTAGTCAAGGGCAAATATTGCTTAGAGTGACAAAGGACAGGAAACTGTGGAGAGGCTTGATCCCCAACATCCAGATGAGACATAGCACATAAAGGTAGAAGAAAGAGAGGGGGATTCCCCCAAAGATATCAAAGTCAATTCATGGAAATAGTAAATCAATTTTCAAAATGTACTTAAGTAGAAAAAAAAACTTAAAATCATTAATAAAATAAAGAAATTAACTAATTGAATTTATTAATAAATTAATTAAATAAATTTAGTTTTTATCATCTAGTTAAAACAATGTCCCAATACAACTTGTGCATCAAAAATTGTTTCAAAAGATATTCTTATAAAGTGTGTGTGTGTGTGTGTGTGTGTGTGCGCGCGCACTTATTCTGTAACCATTTAAAGGCCCCTCATTTATTGCAGCCATAGCTGCAGTGGTAATAAAGTACTTCTTATTTAGTGTTATTCTTGGAAATTAACAATGAAAGTTTTACATCAACTGAAAAATTTGAAGATATTCTTCTATTTCATTAATAATACTATGTCAACTGGGTATGAATCTATCTCCTCTTCTCCCAACTAGAGGTTAATAGCAAGGTAGATTGACAAGTAATCTAGGAGAAGAACAACTCTGAATGCCAAACCAGCTGGGTATGGGATAAGCAACTCCAACAAGTAAAAAAAAAAAAAAATCTTGTTATGGAAACCACAGAAGAAATGATTGACATGGTCAGGCTGTGGTTCTATACCCCACAGGAGAGTCTGCAAGGTTAAAAGGAGGAGAGTGTCACCTACCCAGCATTAATTGACAACCATGTAGTTCTTATGTTCAACTGAATTTCAAGAGATCCAGACATATAGTACAAGAGAGTAGAGGAATATCTGGCACAAGAAACTGAATGTAATAGCCAATGGGCTTTCATTCTATTCTCAATGTGAGGTTAATGACATGCATTGTTACAAAATCCATTCCCCAAATAGTATTTATTAAATCTTAATACGCCATATTATTGACTAGGCTTAGTACACGTGTAGGTCAGATATTAGAGGGAACTGAGAAGGGAAAGCGTCTGCTTAACCAAAAATATCACCAATTAAAGTAAGAGCTTTAACCTGGGTCCAAACAACAGACTTAGTAGGAAGTATATCTTTGATCTGAGACAAATCAACAATAGTATTGTGTTATATATGCATATGCACACTAAATACACACAAAGTTTGTGTATGTGCATATATATATATATATATATATATATATATATATATATATATATATGGCCTGACGATTAGAATTTTATATCAACAAACATTGAAGATACAGGGACACTTAGTTTCTAATTTAATTTTCTTTTCTTTAAATGTTTGTATCTAGCTACATGTAATGCAAAGTCTTCCTTGTTCTCATTCAATTACCCACTATCAGTCTGATTTACATTATATATATATATTTAGCTCTTGAAAATACATTTCAATTGAGCACTGTTGAGTGATAAGCTAATTCTATAAACAACAGCCACCTGCACTAATGCAAAGCTCTTCAGTAAAATGAATGGAGCACTTTGGCTGATTGGCATTTGTTTACATTTTTAAAAACAATACGCTAGATTTAGTTGTGTAACTCTACCGAGTGAAGATAGCTCTGGCTGACACCAAATTAGTTGTGTTTCAATCCTGGCTTGAGGCATTCGAAAGTCTAGTCACACTGAGGAGCTGTGATACAGCAAAACAGTACTGTCTGTGAATGACATTATATATATATATATATATATATATATATATATATATATATAGTTTTGTGGAAAACTGTTTCATTGAAACTTGATTTGATTACACCTTCCTAGACTTCATCAGATCAGCACACACACACAATATGGTCATAGGAATCAACACTGGTGAATGTCAGTTTCACACCTTCAAACAAGATCTTCTAATCAAGAAGATTGCAGCCACCATGCAGTGTTGATTCCATTATCCACTTTGTCTATACCTATAAACACTATCTCCAATAATAAGCCTTCTTCCTGTGTAAATATAAAAAAAATTAAGCAACATAAGTGTGTGTATGCATAGCAATTAAGAACTCACTCAATATATACTATGACAACAAAAGAAAAATAAGTTGCAACTTAAAAAAAAAAAAAGAGACATAAAAGAGGGTATTTCCTAATCAAATGTGGTCTCAGTATGATCCACACTGAAGTGTTCTTAATAACCTTAATATCTATGTAGATAGATAACTCAACTAGTGCATTACAGCAATGGGTTGGAAACACAGAGGTTTAGAATTTGATTCCATACACTAAAGATGGAGAGACTTTTGATCTATTAACTTAGAAGGAAGACTTGTGTTTTTTTTTTTTACTTTCTATTTTGCACATTTATCTTTGTTGCCAAAAGGCTCCATTCTACATGTTCGGCCGGTAAAGCAAACTAGAATCAAGCTTACTTTCTTTCAATCTGTTCTTAGACAAACTTTTTATAAAACTTGTGATATCCATCTGGTATGAGTTGTACAAGTGAACAATATTCTGGAATCCAAAGATTTGGTGATCAACACCATTTGTCAAAAACATGTGACCAAAACATTTGACACAGACTCATGGTCAGGGGAGTTGACTGAATGGACAATTACAAGGCTACAACCATAAAACTGCCAGCCTTTCTTATGCCTTGTGTATTGTGTTACATACAACAATGTTAGCCAATTGGAGTAAAAACAGAGACAAAAGCAACAGGTTGTGGATTTGAATAGCACCCGAAGATGGGCTGGACCATTTTCTTTTTCCTTTTTTTGATGGGGAGGGAGGCTTTGGCATTTATCGTTAAATGTTTTATTATCTAATAAAATGTTTTGATATTGAAATAACAAAAATGTTCAGTTAATGATTACCATTCAATTTAACATATCAGAGTCATTTTATTACTGATTTATATTTTTTTTGAGTTTCAAGAAAGACAATGGCTCTAAGCTGGTCTACATATAAGTCTACCTGAAAACATTTATTTGACACATATACTATATTCTATAACTTCAACAATAACATTTTTAACTTTTAAAATATTTTATTTTATTTCATCTACTTGCCAGACACTCTTTTCTCTTTCTTTGCTTCAATTAGTTTTAATCCATTTTACCCAAGAAGCATTTTAAAGTTCTGCTCAAATGTAACATTATCTAATTAGGTCATATTTATTTTAAATAGGATTTAATGGATCAAACACTCAATTCTATCATAAATGCTTTCATGAGAAAGTTTTTTTCTTCTGATCAAAGACACTGAAGTACAAAAATAAATATTTTTATCACAACAAATGAAAAATGAATTAACTTTCTCACAGACAACATGATACGGAACTACAATCTAAAACCAATATTTAAAAATACACAGTTAAAAAACAAAACAGAAAAGAAATAACTACCTTCTTCTCCAATAAAATAATTAAACATATAAGCAAAAAATAATAAAATGTACTTACCTTCTTACCCTGTGGCGTGTTATCTCTGGATTTACGTCCACCCCTAAAATAAATGAAAATCTGTCAATTTGTTATAAATAATATAAGCATTAAACATTTTATTTATAGGAAGAATGATGCCTTCATTCCTAAAAAAAGAATCTTTTAGCTTTAACCCACTGTTCCCAAGTGGTATTATAAATTAGAAATAAAGTAGACTGTATCAATTCTACATAATACTAAAAATTATTATTTAGTTTCAATGTTATCTACCTCACTTCCTTAAATTTAATCAACTGATTTCATATTGGATTAAATAAAAATAATTTTATTTTTTAGATCAGAAAAAAAAAAAAAAGAGCCTGGTTTATTGAAAATATTAAAAGGCTATCTTACCTAATACTTATAAAATGCAAAATGTTTTTACCCTCCCAACACGAGAAAAGGTTTTATAATTTTTACGGAAAATTATTTAGTTTTGTATTTATTTAATATGCGAATGAAACCCATTAAAAAAAAAAAATAATAATATTAAAATCTGAAAAAGTCAAACAAACAGTAATGGTGGACTTTGCTGCTTCCAACCAGGGAACATTTAGGTTTCAGTGGCTGAACAGTTAGCAGTACTGTTCATTTCTATTTTCTTAAAACAGTTTTTCAGGAAGGTAGACTTTTTAAGTCCACTGTTATTGCTCTTTCAAGTACTGATAGGAGTTTCCTTCCAAATAATTTGTTTTTGGTAGTCAACATCTTGATTATGTTATTATAAATAGCAATAATCACTTTTTGAACTAACTTTATCTTTACTCTTTTTTTGAATGCCATGTGTACCTTTACAGATACTTCTAAAATATTTTAAAATGATAAACGTGTTCCTCCATCATCATTATAATTTATAACTAGTCTTTGATATTCCACAGAGGAAAAAAAACAAAGCAAAAACACCAACCTTTAATACAATCTGAAATTGTGTTAAAAATAGAATGGTTTTAAAAACTAATAAACTGTTGTAGTATGCAAAACTGATATACCACAAGATCATAAAGCTTACATGTGAAGTGGGTACTGAAAAGTTCTTGGACCTTCCCATTTCCAAAAGTCTGACCAATCATCAAATTCTGTTTTTTTTTTTTTTTATTTTAAATACTTTCTTGGTCAGGCAAAAACTTTTCAACATATCTTTGCAGTTCTCAAATGGAAAAACAAATTTGTCTTGAAATACTTCCTGTACTAATATTATGGATTTTTTAACACTATATATATATTATATATATATATATATATATATATATATATATCCAATCACTTATTGGAAACACATGATTTCAGGTTTGGCTCAGTTATTAGAGCAATGGATTGATAGCTCATTTGATCCAGGAGAAAAAAAAAAAACAAAAAACAAAACAATATTGCTTATTAGCCAGTTTCTTGAAAATTCATAAAGCTGCTGCTTCTTTTATGCACTGTGCCCTTTCAGGATTTTGGCAATCATGGCTCTCCACAATTTCCTGTCCCTTGTATTTCTTAATAACATTTGTCTATTTTCATCTCTCCAAAACCATGCTCTGCCAAACATTCACTCAAGCTCACCAGGTAGGTTGGGCATTACTTTTCTTTGTCTCTTTTACATTCAATCTATTCTATGAGTATCAAATTTTCCTTGCCCTCTTTCCTCATTATGTGCCCCAAAACTTTCACTGTCTCCTCCTGATGTTAAGTATGTGTCCTTTTTATTGCCATTGTCTCAAGCAAGTAGAATGACATTGCATTCTCAGTGCATAACAATTAAATAGACTTTTCTCTTTATGACAAATACATGTACCATATTGTAAATTAAACAATATTTTACCTTTGAATGATTTCCAAACTCACATAGGCATCTAGACTCAATGAAATCCAGAAACAGTACAGGAATATTCTGAAAGATTTATTTCCTATTATTGCAATATACCATTAGAGAGAGATCATCTCTCCAGTAAACAAATAAATCCATTTTGACACAATTTTGTCCATTTTGAGTCTTGGGAAAAATGTGATTGTGTTCTAACCTAAAGTATAAAGATGCAAACTTTTGGAAATGATTTTGGATGAAAAAAAAAACGACCAAAAAAAACCCTGCATCTTATACACACAAGATTACGGTATATTTCATGATAACAGTTGGCATAGTTTAGTTTTCTTTTTGTTACTTATGAAAATTTGCAAAGAAAATAACATTTGCATTTTAAAAAACAAAATTGATACAAAAAAGTTTTACTCTGTTTATTCTGAGATAGAAACAAATTTCAGATTAGAAAGGACAACAGACAATTCAAGCCAGTACACAAGCAACCTAATTAAAGGATGAAAAATAAAAGCCAAATAGACTTAGGGAATCTGTTAAAGCATTTTGCTGATGATATCACTGTTTGTTAAGACAAAAACTAAAAAAAAGAAACAAAAGAAAGTAATTGAACTTATCAATGAAAATAAAAAATCAGATACTGACAACATCCTATTAAAAAACATAAAAGAGTCATAGTCTCAAAAGAAGCGAGGTCTGATGAAACAGAAACCAAAATAAAGGAGAAGGAAAAAAAAAAAAAAAAACGTCAAACTGCTCATCTTTACCAATCCTTAACACCAAAGACCTTCGAAAACAGATAACTGAGAATAAAAAGGCAGGAGGGGGGGAGATGACAATAAACAATATATGAGCATTAAAATGAGAGATGTTAAATGAGGCAGAGTAGGAAGTGGATGTGTATGACGGAGGTCAATGATGCAAGACCAAAAGGGGAAGAGATATTTAGTGTTAATTACAAACTCTGATGCCCCCATTGGATATGAAGAGAGAGAGAGAGAGAGAGAGTGGGTGGGGCACCTAAGACCCTAGAGCAACATCTTCATCCAATTCAACTCTAAGTCACCCTCTCTCATGTTTACCATCTTTTTTTTTTAATACATGAAGTTTTAAAAAAATGTATATGTTTATGTCACCCTACCAAAAATGTTTAAGTATTCAATGAGCTTCTTTTCTTTTTTTATAACTACTGAATAATAAAGGAATGAATTGTGATAGTGATCATGATTTTATTCATGAAAACGGTTGGAAGGAGACCTTTCAGATTTTTTTCTGTTTTTATTTCTCTGAGATTGTTGTTGTTGTTGTTGTTTGAAATAAATTTCGGCATTATGAATAGTTAAATCTGGCAGAAAGAAAATGGATAAAGATCTTTTCAATTCACAGCATGAATCAATAGTTGACATGTAAACGAGTTTCTTTGCCATCCCCTAATCCTCACTCCCATTATATGAAGATAGGGAGGAAAGATGATGAGCTTTTAAAAGGAAAGGGCATGCAAAAACAGAAAGAGATTAGATGATAAAAAGGGAGCGGGAAGAGAGAAAGAGAACGTGCAAGAGAGAGGTTTGAATGTCAGAGAAGTACAATGAGAAAGGGGAAAAAATAAGAAATGTGAAAGGAAAGTGAAACAACAAAATAGGTTGGGGAAAAAAAGAGAACGATGAGATAAGATGGTAACAGAAATGTGAGAAAGATAACAAAAAATTGGGAGATGGTGAAAGAGATAAAGACAGAAAAGAAACAAAAAAATCAAAGTTTAAAAAGATACTAACAGAGATAAACCAAAAAGAAAAAAAAAAAAAAACTGCAAAGAGAGGTTTAAAAAACATAGCAATAAGAGAGGATGAAACACAAGATGAAACAGAAAATGAGAGTGAAAAGAATGGCAAAAAGTAGGAAAGGAAGAGGAGGAAGGAGTTTATAAATCTGTGTTCTCCATTCAATTAAATGAAAATTATGAAGAATATTCTGAATGAACCCCAAATCGTCATAACCATCAACATGTAAATCAGATTGGGAGTAAATGTGAAAAAAAAAAGAACACAAGCAAAGAGTCCACGATTTTGTGCTGTTCATTACTATTCTTTTCTTTTTTTAAGTGTTTTAATGCTACCCTTTTAAAAGACTCGCCTTCTATGCTTTCTTGCACAATATGCAAACCTCTCATTTTAAACCCACTTCTTTATTGCCTCTCTTTGTGCAGCTATTTTTTCATTTTGTTTCTTTTTAATTCCAAGCCAATAAAAAAAGAATATATTAATCATACCCCTGTCCATCCCCACAAAAAAAAACAAAAAAAAAACATATGTACATGCACAAAGAAGAAATAAAAATTAATCCCTGGCTACTAACTGAGAGCAAAGAGCAAATGCATACATACACAGATAGACATTAAAAAAAATTATTCATCATAAAGACATTTTCAACCTCCTTACAACATATTAAGCATTTTTCTATATCTTTTTTTCTTTTTATCCAACATTTATTTCTTGCAAATATCAAGACGCTTAATTTCTATCAAGATCAAAGATTCTGGAAATCTCTAAGAAATTGCTGTAATTTTGTCTAGCAGTAAAAAACGCAGCTTAACACATGTAAAAAAAATGTTATTCGTGTAATGTTAGATAAAGAAACCTAGCAACCATTAATCTGTCACTAAAATGTATACTTGGCTTCAATACCTACTGAATGTAGGCCTTGCAAACAGCTGCACATCACTGGCTGATGGCTTTAGACCATGGTGAAGCCAGCACACATCAAGACATTCACTAACAAAAGCGCAGTTATTAAAACAACCAATTATGTACAGCTCCCATCTCTTAAACATTCAGAAACATCAGGCAATGGCTCAATGATTAAGGCAAAGCTATAAGTTTAGAGGTTCAATACCTAAACCTTCCAAGAAAGTTTAGTGCTGTGGCCAGAACACAGGATTTTTTTCTTTCATGTACCAGGTCCTTTCAAGATGTTGGTGATCATGTCTTTCCATAACTTCCTATCATAAGGATAGCTACAACAGTTCTAAGCAATGTTGGTTCTGTTACTATTTCTATCTTTACCATCCATTTGCCCAAGCTCATCAGGCAAATTTCTTGCTATTTTTCTCTCCCCCCTCTTGCCTCCAATGTTCTGTAAGTGTCAAATTTTCCAAGACTTCTTTCCTCATCATGTGACCTTTTTCGGAATTTTTCGGAAAGTCTAAGAAAGAGACGAGTGAAACGTAGGAAAGACCAAGAGCGTTTCTTCCAGGAACCTTACAAATATGTGAGGAACATATTTGATCAACCAAGATCAGGTGTGCTTAAAATAGAGAAAAATGTTCTAGAAGAACATTTAAGAGATATGTACTCTGATCCTAAACGACATATTCCTCTAGATCATAATAGCAACTTATTTTGGCCAGCCGTTTCTAAAGTGAAGTTTGACGTGAAACCACCCACACGAGAAGAAATAAAACGCATAGTCGACAAAAGTAGGAATAAATCTACACCTGGCCCTAATGGAATACCTTTCCTTCTATACAAAAAAATGTCCTACTCTTCTTAAATGGTTACATACTAACTTAAAGTTAGCGTGGAGAAATTACCATATCAGCCAACAGTGGATGATAGCAGATGGGGTGTACATACCCAAAGGAAAGAATTGCAAGGACATCAGTCAATTTTGGCCAATTTCACTTCTCAATGTAGAAGGAAAGATATTTTTCGCAGTTTTGGCATTGAGGTTGACCAAATACCTTCTCGATAATGAGTATATCGATACGTCAGTACAGAAGGACGGTATTCCAGGAATAGCTGGTTGCTTAGAGCATGGAAGTATGATCTGGGAGGCCATTCAAGAAGCAAAAATTAAAAGAAAAGATTTGGATGTCATTTGGTTGGATTTAGCTAATGCCTACGGATCAGTACCTCACCAAATGATACAAGTATCACTACAAATGTACCATATTCCTGAGGAAATGTCTGTTATGCTAGGAACTTATTTTGATGGTTTCCTCATGCGTTTCACTACAAAAGACTTTACGACTAAGTGGAATAGACTTGAAGTTGGAATTGCAATGGGATGTACAGTGTCACCAATACTTTCGTTCTAGCAATGCAACTGATTCTCAAAGCGACAATCAACAAGGCTGATGTTGTTGAGCTTGATGGATGTTGTCAAATGCCACCAGTGAAGGCGTTCATGGATGACACTACAATCCTCTCATCCAAAGTAAGTTCAACTCGCAAGATATTAAGCTTGATGGACGACCTGATAAGTTGGTGTAGAATGAAATTTAAACCAATCAATCCAGAAGTCTTTCTCTCAGAAAAGGAATAAAATCATAAATTTTGTAGTAGGTGACCAAAGAATCCCTACTGTATCAGAAAAATCAGTGAAAAGTTGAGGTCAGTGGTATGATCAATCCTTAAAAGATACCAACCAAGTAAAAGAAACATCCAGATCATTACAAGAAGATCTCCATAAGATAGATCTTTGTCCTCTAAAAGGAAAATACAAGGTATGGTGCTTAGAGCATGTGCTTATTCCAATGCTACTATGGCCCCTACTTGTATACGAATTTGGAATGAGTACAATTGAGCCAATGGAAAGAAAAATAAACAAATATATCTGAAAATGGTTGGGTTTGCCTCCAGGTTTGTCTGATATTGCATTGTACTGCAGACAAGCAAAGCTAAAGTTGCCATTTAAATCGATTGTGGAGGAGTATAAATCTGGAAAAATTAGACTTCAAATGATGTTGGATGACTCCAAAGATAAAGCAATAAAAGCATTAAATACTACATTAAAAACAGGGAGAAAGTGGAAGGTCAGAGAGAGACGATAACAAGTGCTAAAGACAATCTAGCTTTTAATGAAGTCATTGGATACACTCAAGCAGGGAAACAAGGGTTAGGACTAAATGAAAGGCAATGGTGGTAGAAAACTTCTGGTAAAGATCGCCGTGACATGGTCATACAAAATATAAGGAACGAAGAAGATAACAAAAGACTCGTAAAGGGAGTGCAACAATCCCAACAAGGCCAATGGATAAACTGGGAGGAGGCTCTGCAGAAATCTATTACTTGGAAGGACATTTGGCAGATGGCTCCACTCAGGTTGAGTTATTTAATATGTTCCACGTATGACCTGCTACCATCTAAGAACAATCTTGTTAGATGGAAGAAAGAGAGTAATCCTACTTGTCCCCTGTGTAAGGAAAATCCACAAACATTAGAACATGTTCTTAGTTCCTGTAGAACAGCCCTTGCCAATGGAAGATATACATGGAGGCACAATAGTGTTTTAGATGAGCTGGTCAAAATTATAAAGAAATATATGAAGTCTGAGTCATCTAATTCAACCCAGAAATTTGTTGCAGAGGGAAAAAGATATGTCGGTTCTAAGTAAACAAGCAAATGTCAAGCTATACCCGGAAAAAAAATCTCCTTAGTTCTGGTGACGTCTGGGAGGTATCTGCAGACCTTCCTGGTTGGCATAATGATTACCCCAAAATAATATTACGTAAAGGTCTGCGACCAGATATTGTTCTTCTATCAAGGGTGAACTATAAAATCATCCTGGTTGAATTAACAGTACCATATGAAAGCCGGATGGAACAAAGCCACGATTATAAAACTAATAGATATGAAAATCTAAAATCAGAGCTAATAAAGGAGGGGTATAATGTAATTGTTAGAACAGTGGAAATTGGAGCAAGGGGTTTCGTTTCAGGCACTCTGTACCAATTTCTGGGCCAAATTGGAATCAAAGGGCGTAATAGGGCCAAAAGTATAAAACGCCTAATAGAAGTAACTGAAAATAGTTCTATGTGGATATGGAAAAAAAGAAATATTCCGTGAAGTGTTTCAGCGAACATGACGGCATGACATGACTGATCATGAATGCGTAATGAGGTTCACGTAGCATTCTCAGAACGCGAGGTTTGCCGTTTTTCAGAATTTTTCGTAAATCAAATTTCGCCGTTAGACATTTGAACTAGTTTATCTACAACACACTTGTATATTGTTAGAATGGGGCCTCACATCAGTGAGGGGGGGCCAGTATGCATGTGAAACCGTTAAGAGGAAAGCCCCGAAACGGTGCACATTCTCTCCTGATGACCCCAATTTAAATATAAATTCAAGAGGAACATATCAAAAGAAATTCAGTGAAGTCATATGCCGTAGAGAAGCTCAGTGGAAATGTCATTGGCATGAGGAGCATTACACATCCAGCTCGCTTCAGGTGAGTTTCAATTACTTTCCAGTAATTTCCTTCTTCTAGGAGGATTTTTGTTTTTAATCATTTCACCCCGAGCAAGACAATAGTGCCACTATGACACAAGGGCTTACTGGGAGTGAAAGATAATGAGATGACTATCAAGGAGAAAGGACTATAAAAAAACAGGATTCAAGAAGACAGAAGATGGCATTTGACATTGCATTTAAATTTTTGAAGATTGTAGATGGCAGGGAAGTAAGAAACCAGAAAAAATATCCACAGGTGAAAAATGCAGGAAAAAAAACTACTAGAATAGAACTTACAGATATTTGTTGCTAATTCAACAGTAAAATGATGAGAAGTTATTAATCTAGTAGTACACTTAAATTCATGCAATTGAAGTATAAAAGACGAAAGCACATTAGAACAATTGCCAGGAAAATATCTATAGAAAAGACAGAGGGACGTCATGTTACGGCAATGGGAAAGTGGCTGAAGTCAAGATGCCAGGTCAGGATCAATTACATTACTGAACTTTCTTTGGATTTTGTTGAAAATCTCAAGATATACAGCAGGTACACCAGACCAGATATGGCAGCAATATCCAATGCACAGAATGATACATTTACAAACATGCAAGATGGACTCTGGTGTAAAAACATCGTCTGGTATGATGCAGTGAACCAACTTTCTTAACAGCAGACCTAGATTCACTATAATCTCGTCACTTCATGTTAGTGGAAAACACGCAACCTAAAAGGCACAATGAGTTGCTCTTCTGGAGGTTAACATCATCCAGGCTGATGGAAAATTAAAAAAAGGTTCTCTATATTAATTAAAAGATAGCAGTTTCATTTTGGGGGCATAAAAATTTACAAGCCATTTCTTGCCCCAGTTAACAACTTGATATTACATAGTGGCTCAGCAATTTTTTCTTTGTTTCTAATGAAATATTCTTGTTTCTTAATACTTTGTGTAGTTTTTAGGAATCTCTCACCATTTTGGATTTCAATGTCACATATTCCATTGTCTGCCATTACACTTTCCAGACAAGTTGCAAATTTTGAGGCTCTATTACTAGTACAATTATATTAAATGTACATTCAAATGTAATTCAAGAGAAAAAAATTTTCTCTTCATGTACTTATAGTGTAAAATCATCTGTTATTATTTAATAAGGTCATGAATTATTTTACAAAAATCAATAAACAATCTTTGCAATACTTAAAAAGAAAATACATGTCAAGAAACCATGATGTTTATTATTGCAAAAAAAGGTTTGTGTGCTTAAATATTCATTAATATAATTTGCTTTCAAAGTATAAATGCCATAATGGAATGATGTGTATGTAATGTGGTTCTGGAGGTTGCAAATTGTTGCTGCTGCGGTCGATTATTTACAATAATTATAAAATTAGTATCCCTTAAAGTATAATTTACAACTCATGTAGATTGCAAACCAGGATTTCAAGCGACTAACAAAATAGAAAATAAAAAATCTCCTCACCACCACATGAGAGTTTTAAATTAGAAAAATTAATGTAAATCAAACAAGAAAAACCTGTTACCACATCAATATTGTGTGTGTGTGTGGGGGGGGGGGAATTAATCACACCTGAATTAAGTAAATACTAACTGTAAAAATATTAAATGTTACCGATTTCCAAGAATGACCTCAATTCTCTTTGGCAATTGATGTTCACATAAAGAACTAGATTAGAGGAAAGAAGAATTTTTCTTCAAATCCTATTAGAAGCACATTTTTTTTTACAAATGTTTCCCCAATACAAGGCCCGAGAGCCATTCAAGTAGAGGGTTATTGTGTGATGTTGCATTAGCATAAGAAAAAGCAAGAAGTGAAGTTCATCAAGCTATACCGAAAGGATAAAACCTAACTCTAGATCTTAACAGATCAAGATTGAATTAGTGAATAACATTTCAGAGTTCAGTTGGAGACATTAGAAGTATAGTGTAGACTTTAGAAGGAACCAGAACCCCAATCCTAAACAAGAAACAAGAGATAAACCTATTCAAAAGACAGGGGGAGGAGTGTGAGTAGAGTAGATTTAGAAATGAGTTTTATTTGGGTAAAAATATGAAACTTGAAGAACAGTATAAAAGAGAAGGTTGAGTTTATGCTTTTAAAAGCGTTACAGATAAAAAGAATCCAAAGCATTTTGTTACTCATGTTCATTAAAGTCCTCTTAATTAAATCAAATAGCATTTCCACTCATAGCGGAAGAACTTGCCTTGACAACATATAAAATCCAAAAGGTGTAATTCTCAAATCTTAATAGAAGTTATATATGAAGAGATATATTATAAGAGATTACAATATTATATATGTATATATTATTATAAGAGTTTGTCTGTTTGTTTAATGTTTAACAACCTATCAATCTTTATGAGATCATTTAAGGTCAAACAATTGTTTGTTTGTTTTTTTTGGATAAAGTTGAATCGCCTTCAAAAAATTTTCTTTTTTTTTCTTTTCATGTTGTCCTGCTTTTTTTAAAATATCCATTGTTTTCAGAGTTGTGTTGTTTTCAAAACTTTCCGCCTGGTAAGTGTCAGAGGTCCCTTTTTTATCATCAGATATTTAATTGGGATTATATTTTTTTGTAGAGTTTAACTTTTTTAAGAAAGGTTAAGATTGTATTCGGGTTTGTTTTTTCAAAAAGTTCTTTCAAGTTGTTAACATTGTAAAGAGATTGCCGAATATGTGTTAAGTCACTGCAATCGAGTAGGAAGTGTTTTACGGTATAAGTTTCTTGGCATGCTCTGCATTTGGGAGGATCTTCGTCTTTTAGGAGGAAGGAGTGAGTTATGTGTGTGTGTCCTATCCGAATACGGGATAAAACCACTTCTTCTTTGCGTGATTTTCTGGGTTCAGGTATTTGTTTCTTTAGGGAGGGTTTGATTTTAAATAATTTGTTGTTTTGACAGTTGTTCCAGGTGTCTTGCTATTTCTTTAAAATAAAATCATTGATTAGGGGTTTATAGTCAGTGTATGGAACCTTTATGTTACTTGTGTTGAGTTTCAGGGAGTTTTTTGCAGCCACATCAGCTCTTTCATTTCCATGAAATCCAGAGTGGCTGGTAGGGAGATGATTCGTTATAAGGAGTAGATCATTTATATTTGATTTTAAGCCCCGACAGTTCCATTGTGTAATTTTTTGAATCATCAGATCTTATGAGGATTTACTTGTCTATATTGTATTTTGTAATAGAGATGCCCATCTTTTCTATGCTTTCTGTCTTATTTGCATTTTGTTATGTTTTGACCCTTGGATTTCTTTTGGTTCTGTTTGTTTATTAAGGGATGTTCCTTTGGTTTTTTCCTTTGATTCAGTTGTTGATCTTTGTCTGGATGAAGACTATTCCCTTGTTTGAGATGGGATGATTGTTTTTGATTTGTTTTTGTTGGGACTTTTTGAACTTCTGTCTTGACTGTCTTTCTTGGCTATCGGTTTCCATCAGTTCAAATTTGTTTTCATTTTCAATTAAGATAATTTCTGTTTTCTTTTTGTTTTGTTGCTTCTTTAAAGGAGATTTCATTTTTGGAGGTGAGGAGTTATTAAATTTGTTAGTGGTGATGGGGAGGATTGGCATTTGCTGTTGCATGGATTGTAATTTTCTTTGGTTTGTAACATCTTTGGTTTCGTTGATCTGGTATTGGGGATTTTCCTTTAGATCCGATTCAGTATCGGATCTACTTGTTGAACTGATTAAATTTTTCTTTAGTATCTCCAGTAGTGATACTAGTTCTTCTACCAGATCGGACAGATTGTTTTGTGTTGTTTCTTGTTTTTGAATCGAGTTGTTTGTCATTCTGGCTATATTTGCATATGTTGATGCATTCTGAGAACTCTCAACTATCCTTCTTACATCCGGGTATATGTTTTTGTGTGTTTAATTGAGGATATTTTTTTTTCTTTCTTCTAGACTTCACATTCTTTTGAGTCTGCTGCATGATTTTGCTTGCAGTTTGCACATTTTAATGGGAGTTTGCAGTCAATGTGATCCCCGATTTCTCCACAATCGTTACATGTTGGTGATCTGGTACATCTTTCCTTGTGGTGCCCGAACTTTTGGCAGTTGTGGCATCTCACAGGATTTGGTATGTATACTTCCACTTTTTCTATCATATATCCAATTATTATTTCTGTAGGAGGTTTTGGAGTGTTGAAATTTAGAATATAAGTGTTTGTTGGAGTCATTTGTTTTTGTTTTTTTTATCAATATTCTTTGGGCATCTGTGATGCCTTGTTTTCTTAGGTTGTTTTTTTATTTCATCCAGTGTGCAGAGAGATCTGGGCTTCTTACCACACCCTTTGAGAAGTTCAACGAAGTGTGGGGGTAGGCTTTTATCTTAAGCTTAGAAAAATTGTTTTGCTTCAGTAACATATTTGCTGAAATTTTATTTGAAACTTCTACTAAAATGGTGCTGTTCCTTAGTTTTTTTTTTATTGATAAGGTTTTTATTAAAGATTTCATTGTTTTTTCAACAATGGATGGAGACAACTTAGTGATTGGGGTGTTTTCTATTGACTCTAAGATGATAAATCTAGGGAACAGCTTTTGATCAAGTTCGTTGTCTGACTCGGGTATAGGCTCTCGGAACTGTCTTCAATATGGGGTCTTTTGTTTTTATTTGTTGCCATGAATTTTATTTTTAAAAATTCACCTTCCTTGCTCCCCACCCTCCTCGGAGCCAATCAGTGGGAGATGTAAGGGGGGAAACCCATTCGTCCTATTATCCCAGGGATACAAGAAAAGGTATACTCACACTAGTAAGTGGCTGTTAGCATTTCAGGTTTCACTTTGTTTTCCCGACCCATTTTTGATGAAAAAGTCACTTAGAATCTTTATCTGTAATGGTTTTTCCTTATTAGTAGATTGACCCTTGACACCGCCTTCTAATACTTATTTATGATCTATCTCTTGTTTGTAGTAAAGAGTCGAACAGGTTTTGTGTAACATCTTATGGGTTTTTATGCGGGTAAGTATTAGTGCTTGACGTGACTAGCCGATTGATCGGATCGGGCCTCTCTGACCGCCCATCTAGCCCAGGTAAGGGCCAAAGTGATGTGTTGCATGACCATGACCTCTTTGCAACCAGGCAATGTCCTGCTCAATCACCAGGATCCTGTCCCCAGACGACACGGGTCGCCACCCACGGCCAACAGGTGGCCCCATTGAGGGACTTTTACCCTCTGCAGAGGTGCAATCGATGTATTCTGAAGCCCCGCCAACAGGGCTTATTATAAGAGATTATATATTATTATAATTATTATAAGAGATTATATATATATATATATATTATTATAATTATTATAAGAGATTATATATATATATATATATTATTATAATTATTATAAGAGATTATATATATATATATATTATTATAATTATTATAAGAGATTATATATATATATATATTATTATAATTATTATAAGAGATTATATATATATATATATTATTATAATTATTATAAGAGATTATATATATATATATATTATTATAATTATTATAAGAGATTATATATATATATATATATTATAATTATTATAAGAGATTATATATATATATTATTATAATTATTATAGGAGATTATATATATATATTATTATAATTATTATAAGAGATTATATGTGTATATATATATATATATATATATATATATATATATATATATATATACGTAAAAGGGTTATGACTTTTTGACTTTTGTAAAATTATTTATTTCCTATATCATAATTCAATAAACATTTCTTAAAAAATAATGGATTTAATTTAGTTTTTTTTTTTTTTAATGCCACTAACATGAAATTTCTAAAATTGTATATAAGTATAGTAGTACTATGACTTTCTGAAACCGTCTAGAATTTGATTCTGTTTATTTGTAAGTTTGTATGTTATGCTATAAAGTGTGAAATGCATTAAAAAATACATAAGTACTATTCAATTACATCATTAGCAAATTGAAAAATCAAGTTTCTGAAATACTTTGATTTTTTACCCTAATTGCGTATAGGGTAAAATCAAATTTTCGGTTTGTGGGTGACCTTTTTCAAGAACTAAATCAAGTTAATGCCTCTTTTATTACTTTTGAAACATCAATTCATTTTATGATTTAAGTTCATCAATTTATGACACAGGAACACAGTGTTACAATAAAAGTTATAACACTTATTTATATATATGTGCGTGCGTGTGTGTGTATGTGAAATTCAACATTATTTCACTACAGCAAAAATATATGTATTTTTTTAAATATTACACGAATGAGGTGGGTTTTATGTTCATTGAATGGCAGCGAATGTAATGAAGAAATGCAGAAGATGTACACTTGTCTGAATTTTAATCTTAACAGCACAGAATTTTTCTAAGTCTTTTTGTCAGCAAGTGTCCAAGGTTAAGACAAAGTTGTTGTCCTCTTACAATCTTATCAGCAATATTTAATATGTTCAAATATTAGAAGTGAATTGACTTGTTTCAAATAAAATGTTTTTAAATCAACATGTATAACTTAATTAAAACTATTCCAGAATATATTTTCTATTTGAAGCACACAGACTTCTGATCACATGCACAAATGTCATTTATATATTAAGAGATAGTTTAGATAAATGTCTGATTCAGAGTCAAGTTGAAGAATATAAGAAAGAATAGAAAACTTATATAATCTTTCATATTCCACGTGCTATAGACATGAATTATTCCACTATTTATCAAAACTGTAATAATTAAATAATAAATATTTTTATCGATTTCAAAGTAGTAAAAACTTAAGTAGGAGTCTAAATAATTGTGAAATTAATCGTATCTTTTATATTTATACAGATTTGATGTAATTTCAAATTTAAAGCTGAAATTAATGCCTGTAAAATTTCCAGCAATGACAGTGGGTTAGTATCAATATGACAGTGGTACATGGGTAACAGATTTTATCTGAATTTGTATTCAAATATCTTAAGTCTTTTCATTATTAATTTTTGACTAGTTTTTCTTATTGTTTATTTACTCCATGTTCAGGTCATTACATTCAATGCATGGGAGTTCAAGTCTCATTGTAGTATGAATAGCAAGCTTATGACTTTGGGCTTGAATTTAAGATCATTATAATTAGCAAGTCTCATTCTTTATTTCCAAGTCATGTTGCTTACTCTAACCATCATAGACTATAACAACCTTGGCAATGTAATCAAAAGTAACAATGAGATAAAAAAAAATAGTCAAAAATTAATAATTACTATTAATTTCTTTTTTAATGAAAGAATGGCAAAAAAGAATGGGAAGAGAAAATGAATGGAAGAAAAGAAAGAAACAGAGAGAGGGAGAGGGTGAAGTAAAGGTAAAAAAAAGTGTTGAGAGAGAATGATAATGGAGAAGAAAAGGTAGAAAGCAAAGAAAGTAGGAGAGAAGAGAAGTAGAGATAATAAAGGAAAAAAAAAGCAAAAGAGAAAGAAAGAACAAGGCACAATGTGTGGTTTTAATTTATCCAGCCTGTCAGAATCAAAACTTGATTATAGGTTAATATATCCAAATTGTTGCAACACTTGATTTACATTAGCATCAAATTATCTTCTTTCCTGTTCCATTTCTTTGAACAGTTACAAATAAATAAATAGAGAAAGGGCAAACAAAAAGGCCATTTTGGTCATACAATGACTGCAATAATAAAAACAATAGATGTTCTTCCGGTGAGGAGGGTGAATAGTATTGGTGACAAGTAGCACTAAACAGAAAAGTGAATGAAAAATTGTCAAAGCAGATCTTTATCCTATACATCACAGTTAATCTGAATCCGTGTGTATAATGGACACATGTGCCGGATGGATGAAGGGGAATGCAGAAGAAAGGAAGAACTGACCACAGGTTCTTGGGGGTGGGGGGGTACAAGGAGGAGGTGATAGTCAACTCATCCAACAATATCTTCCCCTTATTTTCACTCTGTCAGATAATAACCAATACAGAAAATATACAGCACACACACACACGCAGAAAAAAAAGCTAAAGGCAAACAGCTGATAAGGTAATGTGTGTGACATTGTTAATGAAAGAAAAATTGCTATTTTCTCAATTTGGAAGCACTTAAAACTTATTTGTCTGATTGGATTCTGCTACGAGTGCCAATGCCATATCACTAATGGCACTAGCAGAATGGAGTAGAAGCAAGCCTAAATCTCATTGGGATGGTGGGGCTGCAAGTGCCATTGGTCATGTGTGTCACTTATGCTGACATTAGAGTAGAGACAATAAATAAATAAATAAAAGTTGGCGGGAGTGGGGTAGTAGTATCAAGATGGCTGTAGCAGAGGCAACAACCAAGCACCCTAAATAGCCCTACCCACACCCTGATTGGTCCAGGCAGAGCTTTATCCCAGATTCAAGAAAGTGACAAGCAAACCTGGTGACAAACGACAATTTGACGAGTGTTAATTGAGTTATGCATGAAACTCCTATGCCCCAAGTCCATTTGGACACAAGTCAGTTGAGGTGGGGGCCAGAATTGATTGGGGGCAGCAGGGAGCAGTTTGTGGTAAGGGTGATAGTTTAGGGTATAGGAGGAGGCTCCCACAACCACTCACTAAACAAGGATTTCATTTCGAAGAAAATTTATGGAAGATGTAGGGGACTTAACATCAGCATTTAGAAGTAATCACTGACAGTCCAGTATGAAAAAAGGATTTGGTGCTTGCACTAAAGAGATTTGCTCAATTAATCTTGGTTATGAAACTCAATTTCAGATAGAGATTTCATAAACTTTGACAAGATGGATAGACGAACAACCAGACAGACAGTAAGTCAGCTTTTTACATTAGCAAATGTAAAAAGACAATACGGAGGATAGTGGTTGAGCGCAAAAGCAATTCTTTGCGATAACAGACAAGGCAAGGATTTATCAGAAAAAGGGGCAATCGTAATAAAGTTCTGTTGAAAAGAACCAGATTCTTTTTCATTCTTTTATGGCCCTCTGCAGATTTAGGATTTAATGTTCTCGATGGAAAAGGTGCTAAGATTTCATTAAAAACACAAAACAAAAAAAAACAAAGCAAATGAATTTGTATTAGTAACTTTCAGGTACAATATCCAAGAAGTTGTACTGCTGGTATTTAATTTTATAATGAAATGTTCTAGACAGTAAGTGAAAGCCATAATTAAATTAGGTGAACAGATGGGTGTTCATCAGCAGACAGATGGGAACGAGTAGAGACTGTATATAAAAACATTGATGAATACAAATTAAATGATGAAGACAATTGCATTGAACAAACGTACAGCACACACACGATATATAAGTTACTTATTAATGCAGAAAGCATGGGATTGCATTAATCAAAATTTAATATTCCAAAGCTCAGTACGATTGCTTTTAGTTTTTACCTTGCTTTGAAAGTCCATCAAAATATTAATGTAACAACTACTACAAAGGACATCTATGTTGCCACAGCTGCACAAGTGAATGTAAGACTCTAGCAAGACTAAAAAGCCATATTTTCATCTTCCTGCTTTTTGCTTAAAAGGGGATAAGAAAAGTGTAAGTACAGTACTAGATTGTTTATTGTTGAAATTGTTAAACCATAAGTTGTATGCTAACAGTTTCTTCTGTCACACTTATCACTTGCAGAAAACTCTTCTGGCTTCTTGCTTTACTAACGCCTTCAAAATTTTAAATGCAACATCAATTGTCATCATCTGTCTCCTTGACTCATGTTCTTTTATTGTCTTCTCTCCTTAGTTTCTGTCAGTAGCATCAATCACAGACAACCATTCTAAACTTACTAAATTTAATTTATTAAACTCTCAGAAGTTCAATCATACTCTACAATTATCAAAAATGTTTCTATGAGTCCATTAGAACCTGACAATACACATTTCCTTTACATCATGTTAATTTTTCTTTCTCCCTTGTAGTTCTGGGCCTCTGATCGAGAGATGAGAGATTTTGAGGATTGTGGAACCACCTCTTAATTGCTGTTGTTCCCAGGCCCACCCTGACTTTGGATGGTAGTATCTGTTAAAGTCCTAGCTATGGACAAATAAACTCCCCCAAACAAAAACAAAACATTATGAAAGTACAAAAATATATTTTTATAGTAAAAATACCAGCAATACATTTTTATATAAAAAAAAAATAACCATCAATACATTTTATGTATAGTTAAAGGCATATAATTGCATTCAAAATATATAGCCATAAAATTATGTTCAAAATATTTAGATTTCGACATTAAATAACTCACAGAGCTTGATATGTCGCTAAACAAAATCAACCAACCAAATTCTCCTTGGTCTTACCCTCTTTCTGCTTTATGTTAGCGGTCTGCTGAAGAACATTCTCAGATTTATGTAGTAAATATATATGCAGATAATACTACAGTATATGGGTGCAGAAATTTAGATTAGAGAGTGGATGCTGATCATCCCTCTGATCTGATCTAGCTCAAACAGCTCAGTGGTGGGAGAGGGTAAACTGGCTTGTCACATTCAATCCCTCAGAAACCAAACTAGTAACATTTCATCATTACTGAGCAGACTCTGAACATTCTCTTGTCATGATGAGTGGTTGCATTCTCAATGAGGTTCCTTACCTTGAACATCAAGTTCACCCCAGACCGCAAGTGGAACTATAAGTTTTATCGTTAAAGATGCTAGGATAATAGACAGTTCCCTGTAAGACTCCAGAAAGTATGTCATTCATCATCCTGCCAGGCTCTATCTTTTCAAGAGTCTAATCAAACAAAAATGGTGTATTGCTGCCATATCTGAGACATAGCTGTCTAATCTTCACTTTCCAGCCTTAATCGAGTTCACAAAAGCATCTACATGGCCAAGTGGGTAATGAATTATTTTACATCCTACAACCCCTTTCCCACAGATTAAACATTGCAAATTCTTCACTACTCTATTTCCATGGGAAATGTTCAGATGAGCTGTATTCCCTGTTGTTACCAGTTCAGACCTTTACAGGTAAAACCCTCCATGCTACATACAGTGTTGAATCATCCTTATTCCCTTCATATTCTATTGGTAAGAAGTAGGTTTTACTCAAATTTTTTCCTAGAAACTGAAACTTTGTGGAACAGACCCCAGAGAGGAGGTATCTGCAATCATTACAATATTAATCTTCTTCAAGTTTAGTGTCAACTGTTATCTGTCCTATATATATCCTTATAATCTGCACTTAATTCCTCCTCCTACAGCCATACAAGAAACTCAGTAACTATCTACCTTGTGTGGCTCTTGGGTCTTGTACTGGGTGAACATGAAAGAGCTTGTGACTAGAATCTGGCAGCACACATCTCTTTTATATCTTATTTCTGTAAACTTTCTAAAGCAGTTACTTTTATTTTAAACAGAATTTTCCTATTCAGTACGTGCAAATATCTGTTCATATGGTTCAAGCTTCAGGGTACATGCCTTTCCCAATAACGTTTGTGCTAAACAACTTGAGTGAACATTTATCAGATGTGATCAACAGAATTACCAATGTCTAACAATGAGCAGAAATCAGCAGATGGAAGGATGGATCAAAAGGCAGAAAAATGAGACAACCTTTCTTACCACCACCACCAATCTTGAAAAGTACAAAAGGCTTGTGTAAACAAAAACTGTATATTTTGATGTAGAAAGCTCAAACAGATAAGTATAAAAGCAACAAGTGAACTTTGGCCTTGGAACAACTAATAAGAAAGAACCCTAAAAATAAAAGTAAATGCTTATTAATTTTTACCAAAAACACCAACCCAAACCTCAAACCCTCTGACTCATTGTATGAAGCCTGTGATGAATGACCAAAGTCTATTGGTGAACTTTATGGTCTTATTGTAGTCATTCCTTCATATGACCCTTCTCTTTAATTTTCTCTTTTAATCCTTATGTTCACCTCCCCAACAGCCAACCATTTGCCTTTGAAGGAACTGCTGACAATGTTAGTGCTGCAGTGTTGACTGATCTTTCAAAAAACAAAGTTCCAGAATCGATATGCAAGTGTTGTAGATAAAATGTAGATAATAGAGAGTTAAAAATAAACAAAAAGCTTATTCCCCACAGCATGACGATGACTGGAGTTGTGTTTGATTTTTGAGTTGCAAAATGCAAAGAGAAAATAAGTTCATTGATCTGTGTATATCAACTCCCCAGTGACAAGTATTTGCACAGGAATGACAAAGACTGGCCAAGAGAAGGAAGGTGGATGAGGTGAAAGGCATTGGAAGGAGGGAGGGAAAAATCAAGCATTTGATATCTTCGAAACTGGTAGGAGTGGACATCACTTATAGGCAACAAAAAAATAGTTTCCGCAGTTGTTTAAGGCAGAAAATAAAAAAACATTGTGAATATATTTATAAAGTATAGTGCTTCAGTGAGAGAGAAATGAAGAACAAGAAAAGAAAGGCAGAAAAGAGTGTGAGAAAAAAGTGAGAGGAAAGGGAGGAGAAAGGAAAAGGGAGAAAAAAAAGAGAGAAAGGAAAAGGGAGAAAAAAAAGAGAGAAAGGAAAAGGGAGAAAAAAAAGAGAGAAAGGAAAAGGGAGAAAAAAAAGAGAGAAAGGAAAAGGGAGAAAAAAAAGAGAGAAAGGAAAAGGGAGAAAAAAAAGAGAGAAAGGAAAAGGGAGAAAAAAAAGAGAGAAAGGAAAAGGGAGAAAAAAAAGAGAGAAAGGAAAAGGGAGAAAAAAAAGAGAGAAAGGAAAAGGGAGAAAAAAAAGAGAGAAAGGAAAAGGGAGAAAAAAAAGAGAGAAAGGAAAAGGGAGAAAAAAAAGAGAGAAAGGAAAAGGGAGAAAAAAAAGAGAGAAAGGAAAAGGGAGAAAAAAAAGAGAGAAAGGAAAAGGGAGAAAAAAAAGAGAGAAAGGAAAAGGGAGAAAAAAAAGAGAGAAAGGAAAAGGGAGAAAAAAAAGAGAGAAAGGAAAAGGGAGAAAAAAAAGAGAGAAAGGAAAAGGGAGAAAAAAAAGAGAGAAAGGAAAAGGGAGAAAAAAAAGAGAGAAAGGAAAAGAGAGAAAGGAAAAGGGAGAAAAAAAAGAGAGAAAGGAAAAGGGAGAAAAAAAAGAGAGAAAGGAAAAGGGAGAAAAAAAGAGAGAAAGGAAAAGGGAGAAAAAAAGAGAGAAAAGAAACAGGAGAAAAAAGAGAGAAAGGAAAAGGGAGAAAAAAAGAAAGGAAATGGAGAAAAAAAGAAAGGAAATGGAGAAAAATAAAGTAAGCAATACAGGAAATGAGAGAGAAAGAATGAAAGTGAAGAAAAAGAAAAAGACAGAAAGAAAGGAGAATTAGAAGACATAAAAGAATTGAAGAAAACAAGAAAAGAGAGGAAAAAGAAAAAGTAAAGAGAAAGGATACAAAAATGGATGAGAGAAATGAAGGCAAGGTGTAAAAAATATAATCAAATTAACACAAAGGAAACATTCAAATAGATAATGCAGTATGAATGGCTGGGAAAATATTTGGTTCTTTGCATTCAGAACAACAGTACATAATATTAACATACATACACACACAAAATACTTGCTTATGAACATGTACATACATATATACAAACGTTTTATATATGCACACATATACGAGAAAGGTGTTTATTTACACAGATCAGTAGATATACACACACATACAACTAAAGCAGACCAATGTATCAGTTCTATAATAAAAACAAAAATGGCACAAGTCAGAAGTTTTAAGACTTGTAAATAAAAAATTGATTTATGTTATCTAGATTATTTTATAATTCTTTTTAGTTTACAAATTACAAACAGTGGCATTTGTCTAATGTTCAACATTGTTACATAAACAGCCAAACTATTTTTACTAGTACAACAGATTGAGAAAATAAAGAAATTTTATTTACATGCAAATAGGGAAAGTAATAAGTTTTTTTACATGCCAAGAATTAAATTAAATAAGTAAAAAATAAAATAAAAAACAGAACGTCTACAAGTGGGATTTGAAGTTGGTACCTTGAAGAATGGATGGGCAGGTGATATAATGCTTAATGGCTTGGAACAAGAAATCAGCATGCTGAATGAATTCTAGTAGAATTTATTACATTCACTTTTGCACAAATACCCATGGGAAAGGTATGAGTAAATCTCTTCACCCTGCTAGATATGGGTTAAATAAAATGCAGACTAGACATGGCTGGTAACCAGTCTAGGAAAATGATAGCTGAATTCAAAACTGTGTGTAGCCTTGACATAGTACATACTATGCAGCCATTGATAAGATCATGCCGTTCATAATGACTATATTCTCGACTGTGTTGATGTATCATTATTATTGCCTAAAGAAGGCTTAAATAGGGCCTTTGATACAAATAAGATCACTGCACCATGTCCACAGAAGATTTTACAGAAGATTTCAAGTATCTCTCTCTCTCTCTATATATATATATATATATATATATATATATATATATATATCTCAATTATGTAGTGCGTGTTCAATTTATATAACGTAAATCATTCATACGAAAAACAAATAATGAAGTTAATTATATGGCAAGAATCACTCTCGGAAAAAAAGAGTGATTCTTGCCATATAATTAACTTCATTATTTGTTTTTCGTATGAATGATTTACGTTATATATATAAGAAATTTTTGATTTTTTTACTGGATTTTTATGAAATATGGAAATCTTCAAATTTGTGCACTTAGCTATCTTTTGTGGACTCATCACGTCTTAGTCAAGAAAAGTCTTCTGGATAGACAACATTTTTTTTATATACAAGTCTCCTTTTGTTTCACATAAAGTTTGTTGTGTAAACAGAATCAACATTTATCCATCCCATTTTTTATTACAGTATTTAAACAGGTAAAAAACTTGTTTTTGTCTTAATAAACATCATTGAGAAGTTAACATTTATGC
The DNA here is from genome assembly GCA_964036315.1 of Acanthosepion esculentum. Taxonomy (NCBI): domain Eukaryota; kingdom Metazoa; phylum Mollusca; class Cephalopoda; order Sepiida; family Sepiidae; genus Acanthosepion; species Acanthosepion esculentum. The sequence continues at coordinate 33,504,169 of OZ038489.1, forward strand.
TTGGTTGATTGATTCATTTATTTTTATGACTTATCAACCTTTTGCAGGTTATTTAAAGCTAGAAAAATGTTTTAGATTGTAAGATTTTGGATATAATAAATTATTGATACAAGTTCTACTAATTAACCCATAGGTGAGGGAGAAGAGGTAGATTCATACTTTTCCCATAGGTATTTGCACATAAGTGAATGTAAAGAACCTAACTAAAATCTCCAATTTGCAATTCTGAGCTGTTATCCATCACAACACTGGCACATCCAAGCTTACAGCATCTGGTATTCTGATATGGTCTCTCATCTAGGTACTGACCAGGCTCAATTTTGCTTCACTTTGGTGATTGTAAGAAAACCAGTAACATTTATGGACCCTGGGAATCACTATTTATACTACGTAGGTAAGCACAACAGTTCTGATTTTCCAGTGACCAGAAAAAATATAATGGCAAAATGGTTATAACTTTGATTGATGGTTAAGAAATTTCAGCTCGATATCTTCTGTATATACTTAAAAAATATAAAGATTAGGTTTAGCTAATCTACTTCACACAAAATAAGAACTTAGTTTAGCATTATGCTTATAAATTAAATCTCTCGCTAAAAACTTTAAAAGTTTAGAAAGTTTAAAAAACTAATAACAGGCTATGTTGCCCATTTTGGAACCACAGAAAATTTCTTGATCATAGTTCTAGACATCTTTGAGGTATGCAATGACAGACAAAAAAAAAATAGACATTTGGTGAATTATAGAACAATAAATATCAAGAGATATAAGCAAATTTTGTAACATTGAATTGCTGCGCATAAAAGGTGGAAATGTTAAAAACTAAAATCAATAAAATATCAAAAATTTCCATACTAGCGATAATCAGAATTACAGAAGCTAAATAAGAGGCTACAAACTATCTTGAAAATATTTAAAACCTAAAACAGCCCCAATTCACTCAAAACCATCTTTTCTAGATCTTTATTGACAGCTTTTTTTGCCTAACTGATGTTTATCCACATCAGCCTAAATAAAAATAGAACACACATACATTTAAGATTTTGTCAAGTTTTTCTTTCTATTTTTATTTCATAGTAAATAAATAGTAGTTCTGGCCAATTCCTAACAGCACCAAATTTTACTTTCACTTACACATATCCATTGGAATAGTGATGATCATATTTGGGTAGCATTTAATAAGGACTGAACCTATTATCACTGCTTTGCAAATGCAACTTCATAGCTGCAGTACTGAACTGTAATCAATAAACTACTTATGTAATACAAAAAAAAAAAAACTGAATATCATCTTTTTTTTATATTGTTAGTCCTGGTAAATTGACATGGATATATTGATTTGTTGTTTTATTAAACAAAACCATCTTTAAACATTACCTTTGGTAAATATATAAAACCTTATTGATTTGAATATCACTGAGGATTTGTTGCCATTTTACACCAGCTGACAACAGTGAAAAGTGTATGTTTGAAGTAAAGATACAGTAGAACAGAGTGAAATATAAGCTCAAAATTTATTTTTTATTTGGCAGAAGAGGAAGAACCAATTATAGCAAGAAGTGAAACTTTATTGTTGCTATGTACAAAAATTCTATCACAAAACTTAACCTTTTCCTGTGTAAATTTCTGGGATGCGGACCTACCATTATTTGCATTATTGAATCTAGCTAAAGTCCTCATCATTGTTGTTATCATCACAACATTTCTGCTATTATGCTCTTTAGCCTTTTTACGTGTATCAATCCAGGTAACCTTCAGAGAATTTCAAACTAAAATCATCATTTAGTCTACGGGATTAACTTATTTGAATTCCACTAAATTTAACCATTTATTTAATCTACAAAGATGAAGACATAACTTATCCTAAAAACTCAGACAACAGAATGAGAACTTACACCCATAATTTAAATAAACAGTTGAGTTTGAAGTTACATAGATTAACATATATGTAAAGAAGGCCAGAGAGCACAACAGCCAAAACTATTTGATAATAAAAACAAAGATGAGGATGTTAGTTCAACTCTAAATAATACATTTTCATTTATTTTATTGATTATAATAAAGAAGTAATCAAAATAATTCATTTTTCAAATTTTTCATTTCAGTACTGAAATCTGAATTGATCCAGTTTGATTTACATTCTATGTAAATGTATGTATGTTGGTTGATAAAAACAATCTTGGAAAAGTTTGGATAATATTGAGATGAATGGACAACTTTAGTTATCCCATAATGTCAGAAGTCTTTCATTGCAACACATGTAAATAACATAGGCACAAAAGCAAAGTCAGCTTTCTGCTTTATTTGTATCATAAAATTTATATTCAACATTAAATAACCTAATATGGGTTGGTATATCTTTAAAATTAACTAACATAACCTAACAAAATTATTTGCATTAATACAAAACTAGAAAAAGAAAAAATATCATTTAATCCAAGTAAAGAATTGGCATTTATTTTATCCATTAAAAATGCCCTTTAGGACAAGTTTATCGCTGATAATAACATTTTACCAACTTGGAAGAAAAGGAGACTGGATTCTTCATGGTCACATAGGGAGATACTTTTCTTTTTTTATTTTTCAACCAAAACAAGGCCCAGGAGCCACTCAAAGCATAAGGTTACTGAATGAGGTTGTTTTACGGACATAACAAGAGGAGTTATGTAGTGCAGATTGTCAGGATATGCAGGATATATACCAGTTGACTCTAGGTTTGAAGACATTAAGACTGTAGTGATTAGGGAAGCATCCTACCAGAAGTCTGTTCCACAAAGCAGCAGCTCCAGGCAAGAAGCTGTTCGAAGGGAACTTCTTTCTAAAAAATTGAATATAACGGGAATGAGGATAACTTGAACCTGTGTATATGGCATGGCAAGTCCTCGGTGTAGAGGTCTGGACAGGTGGCATGAAGGAATGTGGTTTACCCAAACATCTGCCATGAAGATAACGACAGAATAGCAATGTTTCATCTGTGGTAAAGGAGTTGTAGGGTGGAAAATAATTCATCAATGACAAGTCTTTTTAGATGCTTTTGAACTCTCAAGATTGGAAAGGAGGGAGTGGGCAGCTCCAGCCCAGATATAGCAGCAATACACCATTTTTGGTCTCATCTAACTCTTGTAAAGAGGGAGAAGGGCATAAGGATTCAGGTACTTCTTAAAGTGATACGAGCTGGAAAGTGGGGATTGGGCAGCTCCAGCCCAGATATGGCAGCAAGATGGTATGATTTGACTCTTGTAAAGGATGATTCAGATACATTTTGGAACCACCAGTCAAATTTGTTATATTCACTTATGCACAAAAACCCTTGGGAAAGGTATGAATTCATCTCTTCTCCTCCAATCTATGGGGTTAATAGCAGGACAGACTGGGTTCTTTAGCCTTTGTTGGCAACCAGTCTACTGCAGAAAGTAATGGCAAGCTACTGTGGCTAGTCAGTCATGTATAGAAAGACATATGATTACCAAAGTGTGTGTCACATATGGCATGTAACTGACTATTTTTGCCAACATCTTTACTGATGAATTGTATATAAGAATTCCACTTGAGGTCTGGGGGTGAACTTGAGTCCTAGCAGACATTTAAAGCATGGAGACACTTTCAGAGTGCAAACTTTCATCATGACTGGATAGAATTCCGAGTCTGTTTGGTGAAGAGTCAAGAAAAGGTATAATTTTTATCGTCATTCTTGAAAACACTAAATCAGACCAGCTTTTATTTCTGAGGCTATACTCACCGAGCTACAAATGACATTACAATTTTCTCTGAAGGTAAATCAAGCTTGACATTGATTCCTCATGCTTCGTTCACAGTCTTTCTAAATACAATAAAACTTTGCTTTGAGCAAGGCTCTCCCAACAAGAATTAAATTCTCTTTAGTGGAAGTTCTTTTTTAAATTTGCATCATCCCACCCACAAAAAAAAAGGAAATGCAAATTATCCCTCAGGAATTGTATTAGTGATTTAAATGTAACAAAGAAAAGGCTGCAATGGTTTTTGCAAAGAGGAATGCAGTAGTGTGGATAACAGCAGGAAAACAATAACACCAAACACCAACAAGTCAAGCATAGAAATCAATCCTATACGCACAACAAAACTAAAATGGATTATATATTAATAGATGACAGCTTAAAAGGAGAAAAATATAATTAATAGAAATATGATGCAAAAAAAAGAGGCACCTGGACTCAACAGATGGCATTAAATAGAAGAATAAAGTTACATAATACTTTAGAGAAATCTAACAAGCAATGGCTATGAGACTTAAAGGTACTTTTCAAAAAATATCAAAGTGAATATGAAAAAACAAAAAAAAAATAATAATTTCAGCCAAGATATCAAAATTTATTTCAAAAACTAATCCAAGCAAAAGAGGACAGTGAACAATTTTCAAAAAGTGGCAGATCATATTTAAGGACTTTTATATATAACCCATGATATCAGAGTCAGGATTTTATTAAACAAATACATCAAAACATTAATTCATTCTAATGTATACATTTATAATAGGTAGGCTCTATTAAATAAAATAGATAAAAACTTTAAAGATTGCACAATATGACAATAATAAGGGAAAATGTAATAATAATCATGGTAATATTTTGGCTCTGACTTTACTCAAACGTGTGTGTGTGTGTGTGTGTGTGTGTGCATGTGTGTGTTCTGCAAGACTTTAATTTCTCCCAAACCTTTAATTCCATCTCAAATCATCATTCAGGGGATGGGACCAGTCTGCTTCACAATTCATTGGCCTTTGATTCAATATTCTATACATGTTGATTCAGTTACACAATATCATTATCATTTCTGATGTAATGCTTCATATTTGTCTAAAATAAGGTAAAAAAAGATTTTATTCTATCCCAATGAAAAGTATTGATTACATAATTTCTTTTATAAATGTTATATTTTATTCATATCCTCTTCATTGAAACATTCTAGAAGTAATCAAATCATTCTTTCTTTCTTTCTTTTCCAATCCAGAAGTTTGTAAACATTTCTTGGTTTACATTTTTTTTTTTACTAAAATTCACTCACAACACAAGACTCAAGAACCAAGTCGAGGGTTACTGAATGAGTTGTGAAATATGAATATAAGAGTAGGAAGTGAAGCTTTCGAGGATATGGAATACAGGTTATAATAGACATTTGACTTGAAAAGATTTAGACTGCAATGTTCAGGGAAGTATCCACGCAAGAATTTCATCCACAAAGCAGTGATTCTTGGGGAAAACTTGTTTGAGCAGAACTTCCTCCTTACAATTGGAATACCGAGGGAATGAGGCTGGTTCAACTCTGGCAAGTCTTAGCTGAACTGGTGGAACTAAGGAATGGAGTTCATCCAAACATGTGCCACAGAAATAACAAAAGACTAGCGACAGGTTTGTGACATTGCAACTGTGGGAGAGAGGCTGCAGGATGGAAAATATATAATCCCCTCCCCACAAGGCTGTGTAAATGGCTTTGAACTTTATCAAATCTTTAAAGTGAAGATTGGGTAGCTCCAGCTTAGATATCACAGCAATACTCCATTTTTGGTTTGATATGATGTTTGCAGAGATAAAACATGGTGTAAAGAGTCAAGTACTTTCTGGAGCATTAGAATGAGCCAACGCTTTTTCCATATGCACAAAAAAACAATAAATTTCTTTCTTTTTTTTCTTCTTTTTTTTTAAAGTCTCTGACATATCCTCAACCCCCAAGTTTTGGCAGGAGATAAATGTTGCAGATCCACTAAAACAAAATTTACTGAATCAGTTCAGAAATGTTCCAGCCATGTTGTAAAACTTGAATATCATGCTACAATTGCTACTTCCTTTCCTATCATTCTCACTTTTCTCTACTTTTGACAAGCGTTAAACACACTGCCAGCAAACTTCCTAGCTTACTTACGTATTAGATATCACAATTCCATCACAACAAAGATGATGCTTGAGTACACCTAATTACACGCAAAGACATAACATTAATGTCTTAGTTCTTTTAAACATTTTTTTTAAATCATTGTTGCTGTTTTATGGGATTTTTTAACATCTACTGTGTGGGCCTCACACAATCTTTCTAACAGAAAAATCTTTCCCCCAAAAGTAAAAATAACAGTCATTATTTACTTTCCTGTGCTAATAACAAGGGCACTATTGACCAAATATTAAATATGCTTACATAAATAAAAGGGTTTTTGCGTCACAACTTTTAAATGATAAATAGATGCTTTCTTTAAAGTGTTAAGTGCAAGAGTGAGATTTTAAGAAAGCATTCCAAAACTAATTTTGAAAATTATATATATTTTTGACAGCCAAAAAACAAAGACATAATTGATCTAAAAGTGGGGAGTAATAAAATATTTCCCAACATAATCCTAATTTAGTAAGAATAAAAAATAAAAATAAAAGTTTCATTTTCTGCAATCAATCTATTTCACTAAGCTACTGTTAATAAGTTATTTTTTTTTTTTATAATTGGACATGTTCGTAGGGTCACTGCACAGCTGAGCACCTGACCAGCCACCCTATGTCACGGTTGCATGACAATATCTGAGTCTCTGAAGGACCTTTCAGTCCACTCGATAATATAACTAATTTATAAAGGTGAGTAATTCTTTAATTTGTAAGAAATGAAAGACTAAACTGTGGCAATAGCTGATACAGGTTAGCATTTAATTTTAATAAATGACGTTAAGTAAATGAAATCTAAAAAAAAAAAATCCTATTTCATAACTAATATATTCTAGAAATGTCTTATTTTCAACAAAAAAATAAAAATTGATTGCTAAGTTGATTTAGTCCTTAAAGTTGACTTCTCAAAATGATTTTTTTTAAATTTATTTTTAATTCAGAAAATATACAGGAAATACACAAGTTCACAAAAAACACAAGTGTATACACATATCTCTTTCCTCTATATGGGAGGGGTGTTGAAAAATTCTCATCCTGACCCATTCCCCAAATCCAACCAAAATGATCAAACAACAGAATTTAGAGCGGGGAATGCATTTTGGTCAGTCTGGAAACTTTTCTGCACTATCTCATAGTAACTATTGTATTCACTAGTAGAAGCAGCATCCAGAATGAACCAATTCATGTTAGTTTAAACTAAATGAAAACATGTAAAATGATATTGTACTGCACTTACTTGTTGAGCTTTTCAATCTTCTCTACTTCAAGCGCAAGGTGGGCCTCAAATTCTCCTGATCTCAGAGTGAGACCACAAATTGGACAACACGGATTCTGACCATCAAGGATATTGCGCTTTCGTTGTTCTGAAAAAAATTAAAAATAACACAAGGTAAGTAAAAGTGTATGAAAACAATTTTCTGACATATTCAAGACCTCTATATAGACACACACACACACACAATGAAAAACATTCAATTTAAGCCAGATTCTCGAAAAAGAAAAAAATATAAAGACAAAAAGACAGTGTCTCCCGACATGCTTTTTATATGTATAAATATTAAATAACTCAAGCCATTACTTGCTAAACAGTATTTCTATATGCATTGTTTTAAGTATGTGATCTGCCACTGTTAAAAAAATAATTTTAAGAAAATGTAAGATTGAAAAGTGAACTACAATCTTCCCTTCCCGAAATCGCCATAAGATTGTCTCAATACCATTTTTTGATCAGAGGCTTTCATTCACTGTTGCCGGCATCTCATCTCCCTAACATCCCTTCCTAATAACATTGCTTTTATCATTGAGGAGTCATAATAAAGGGTTTTATGAGTACTCTTGTATTTTCCTGGATAAACCCTAGCTGTAGAGTTGCACAATAGGAGACATGTGTTTTCTTGGCTAGCTTATTATGTTAGTTCTGGCTTTGTATCCAGTTACACGAGCATCAGATGGTTTGTTTGCAGGGCTTAGGCCACAGGGTAACAAAACATGACAGTTTTTGCATTGGGAAGGAAGGGAGATGTACTTCTAACTCGTCACACTCGGCTTTTCACCTGAAGATTTAAACATATTTGAAGTGTAAGAAAGATTAGATATGTGTAAATGAGTAAAAGGAGAAAAACATGTGTTAGTCTCTAAAGGAAAAGGTGATATATAAATAGTATTTACTGTAGGAGTTATTCTGTACTTCTTTTTAATGCAATGTCCCTTCAGGATGTAGGCAACCATAGCTCTCCCCAGTTTCCTTTAATATGTGGGAATTGCCATGACTTTTTGAGAAAGACAGGGAAATGATTTCCCATTGCCTTCTTGAGAATTTTGAATTCAGAATAGTCCTCCTACGCTGACTGCCACCCAAGTCCACTTTGCTATTGAAACCAGAGCATGAAAAGAGGATTCATCTCTTTCCCAAGTGCATCAGTGTAAGGTGAGCATAACAAACTAGGCCAAAATTTGAACCTGGCTTGCTAGATTGGCTGTGTGCCTACAACAATTACACAGCCTGCATACTACTAATCTGTACTATTCAATTAATAACTTCCTCCTTTTCTTTTTAAATTTATCTACTTAATTTTTGTTGAACAAGTATTGAAATTTGTTTTATAATTAATATGAATGTGATAATGGCACATAATTCTTTGCAATTTTAATTAATAGACAGCTAAAAAAGTATTATCATCAAAGGAAAAGCTTTTTAGATCAATTAGAATTATTAAGTTTCTCAGAGCTTCTTATTGCAATTATTCTTTTTCTAATTCATATAGATAAAATAATATACAGTTGTAATTGTTCATCTAGTCAGATATTTTAAATCAGTATAAACTTACTGACAGAGAATTTAAGACATTGCAATAAAAGGCTTATTTAATAACATTATGTAAAAGAAGTTAACATCTTGGCAAACCTTTAAGAATTTGAAAGTTTCACTTTTAAATGAAACAATAATATGACTGATATTTTTTTTGTTTTTTTACTAAAGTTCATCCAATATAAAGCATAAGAGCCACTCAAGGTAGAGGATTAGTGAATGATGTGGGTGATATGAGTAAGAACTAGGTAGCGAGGATTAGGACTTGAAGAGATTAAGAGTGTAGTGTTCAGGGAAGCATCAACACAGGAGTCTGTTCCACAAGTAAATACCTATTTACAGGGTCCACAGAAATATGAATCAGTGCATGTATATACATGCATACATGTGTGTGTGTGTGTGTGTGTGTATATAATTACAGTGAGGTTCACCTTGTACAAAGCTCAAGAGCCACTCAAGATAGAGGTACACAGGAAAAAGCTGCTTGAGTGAAACTTACTTCTCACCAATGGAATACAGGGGAATGAGTCTGGTTCACTACAATGAGTGTAGCATGGCGGGTCCTAGCCATGGAGGTTAAAGCTGGTTGAACAAAGAAATGTAGTTCATCTGAGCACTTCCCCATGAAAGTAGCAATAGAGAAGTGAGAGGCATGCAACATTTTGATTGTGGGTAAGGGGCTATAGGATGGGAAATAGTTTATCAACCACAAGAATTTAGAAATGTTTTTGGACTATCAAGACAGGAAAGTGAGGACTGGGCAGCTCCTGCCCAAATATGACACTACTATGCTATTTTAGGCATGATCTGGCTCTTGCCACTTGAGGTCAGTATTGAGTTTGAGGCCTAATAGTCACTCAATTCATTGTGACTGGTGGTAGTTCAGGGTCTGATCGGCGACGATGGAACATAACTAGTTTAGTTTCGAGGCATTGAATGTAACCCCCCACCACACACACACATTGAGAATTTAAAGCTACATCAGAGGCGTGATCAGTTGCCATTCTTTGGAGGTACACCTATATACCAGTGATTCCATAGATAGAGAGCTTGAACAGCAATACTTTGTGCCATACTTTGTCAAAGGCCTTTGAAATATCTAGTGCTATCATTCTTGAGATGCATTTGTTGTCTAGTGCCTCACTGATTCTATAAGTAACGGTAGTTAGGACATCAGCAGTGGATCTAGCCGATTGAAACTCATACTGCTTGTCACTCAAGAGGTTGTTCTTATTTAATTGCTCAACAACCTTGTTAATTATAGCCTCAAAAAGCTTGCTAATGACACTGAAGAATCTGATGGGTGTCTACTGATAGGGGGCTGAGCACTCGTCTGCATTCTTGAAAATCAGGCATACACTTGACACCTTCCACAGACTTGGGAAGGATTTCTCTTTTGTAGTGGTTAAATAATTTTGCTAAGATCAGGGATAGTTCTGGGCTGAAACCCACTGAGATTTTGACTGGGACAGTGACATTCTTAGGATCAAGATTTTTGATAAGTTTTGAGACTTCCTGGACTGTGATAAAAATACTACTGAGATTGTGCTCAATGAGCTGGAAGATGTTGGAAAGGGGATGTCCAGTGTCTTCTAATGTTGAGTTAGAGGCAAAGATTGAGGTGAAGAGCTTTGCCTTATCTGTCAAGGAAGATATAACCTCAGGGTCATTTATAATAGTGGGCACAGCCACTTTACCTCTCTTTATAATTTTGTTGCCTGAAGATTGCATTCAAACATGACACAGACTGTTGTCACTCGGAGTTGACTCAGTGTTCATTTTTATGCTTATATACACTATCCCTGATATTGATTACTTTTATCCAAATATAGCATACGTTAAAACTATATGTTTATTGTGTGTGAGTGTGAGAGAGAGAGGGGAGGAGAAAGAGAGTGTTTGGAGTAGTAGGAAATCACACACACACACACACACACACACACACACACACTGAATCAGTTTGTGCACTTGTATACATGAATTCATCCATGCTTTGAATAGTGCCGTTAGATCTGGCTTGGTGCTTCTATGTATTTAGATATTCTAGAGAAAATCTGCAAGGTTATTGGTCCTGACCTGGCATCTCACCTTCAGTCACTTTCCCACTACCATAATATAGTTTCCCTGTACCTTTCCTATAAATATTTATATAGTTGTTTTGATGAACTTTCCTCTTTGGTACCTGGATTTTATGAATTTAAACACACCACTAGATAGGCCACAAGGTCATTTTACAGTTGAAATGGCTAGATGTAACTAAATTCTATGTTAACAGTTTCTGCTCTTGCACCTCTCACTTGTGGAACTCTTTTCTGATTTCTTGGTTTCAAGTCAACTTTGATCTTCAAAAATTTAAATACAATGTTAATCATTATTTTCTGTCTTCTTAATTCCTGGGTTGTTTTTTTTTGTTCTCTCCCCTCTATATTTTTCTTTTTCTCATTCTCTCACACTCAGTAAGCCCTTATGCCTTAGTGGCTTTATTCCCTTAGTTGTGGTGAAATGATTAAACTTAACTCAGGATATAAGAATGTGAGATTGGCCACCCAAGTTAGCAAATTTTTCAGTCTTGAAGATCATATATATAACACTTAAACTCTTATTTCTTAGTGTTTTTAAATTTCAGTTATCATCTGAAATATAAGGAGACTTTAAAGAATTCATAACTTAATATTACAGAGTTATTGTGAATTTTTACAAGAGCATGAAATAAAGCATGAAAAGTAAAAAATTTAGATACCAGCTCATAGGTTGACCATATTTATACAATATAATTTACCAATGTCTTTAGAGAAAAGAGCCACAACATCAGTGCTTTACACACATAAAAAACATATTGCATAGATGAGACACTGAAAGTATATAAGTTAAAAATGGTTGTAAAAGAATAAATACTGTATGTGTGTGTGTGTACGCATTTGTGATGGGGGCATAAGTCATGTTGGTGTGTGTTGCACTGTGACAATAGCAACCAGAAGTAGGAATTTTTATCGACACTGAAGAACTTCCTTCTGTTGATTGATGTCAATATGGTGACAGGCTAATGTTCATGTTAGCCACAACAATCACATCTACTGGGCCTTCCCTTTCATAGGTGGGCTCACCTGACCAGCCAACACCTTTCTCCCTCTCTCTCAAGGTGGGTGCTCCAGACTGACAGCACCAGAGGAGGTGACAAACAAAAGCAGATGGAAAAAGAGTAGGGCATCTAACTTTCAGCAAGGTTAGCAGGGTTGTTCAGAGAAAGACTTATGGTCGACCACTGAACTTAGGGGCCAATTTGAAACCTACTCCTGCCACTTCTTTGATATCCGACTTGCTCATAATGGAATCACTCTATACTGAAGATAGGTGAGGGACTGGGTTACAGTGAGACATGGGTAAGTAGGGGACAAAGTAGTTAAACAATAACATGTGCAGGGTTACCAGTTGTCACCAGGGAAAGAGTAGGGTTAGGATTTTTGTTTGGTTTAATGCTGGTGTTCTTTGTTTAAGAGCCACACACATGCATAATCTTCTGCCACAATAAATAAATAAATAAAAACCATGCAGCATTTCTTCTGTTACAAAATTTTCAGGAAAACCTTGACTCCTGGAATTTGACTAAAGCACAATTTAGAAGGAAGTATGAAAAACATTTGAAATGGAGAAAAGCTTTAAGAATGGAATAAAGTGTAAAAATATGTTTGTATGGTTTGGGTTTTAGAAAAAAAGGTATCATGTTTCAATCAATTTGAGATGTAGAATTTAAAAAAAAAATGTTTAATCAAGAATGAGGTTAAAGAATTAAGAGTTTTCAATGAATTCTCACAAAATAAAGATCATACATACATACATACATGCATGCATGCATGCATACATACATACATACATTTACACTACATCTCATAATGTTTGCCACTTCACATTTTTATCAATATATAAAAGAAATACTTATTGATTCTAAAGTTATATTGACTTATTGCCATGTCACATTGAAACACCAATTCCCATCTGATCACTGAAGTGAAGTAGTGTCAAGCCTGGTCAGTAACTAAGATGGGTAACTGCTTGGGGATACCAGGTACTGTAAGTTTGGACGTGTGGATGGTGTAATATATAACCGTTCAGAATTGGAATTTGGAAAGCCAAGTACCAATTTTAGTCCGGTTCATTATAATCAATTGAGCACAAATGCCCTTGAGAAAGGTATAAATCCATCTTTTTGCCCCCAACAATAGGTTAAATAGTATCAATAAATTATCTCCAAAACAATTCTTACAACTGAAAAATATTTTCTGGCTTTAAATAACTTGCAAAAGGTTGATAAGCCATAAAAAAAGTTTTAATCAATCTAAAGTTTTATCTGTACAGTTAGAATGAAAATCTGCATATGTAAAACTATTTGTGTAAAATGTTCTGAATTTCAAAGTTTTAAATAAATAACTATGTTACCAGTTTGAAGCTTTAAAATAGGCCTTGTAAATTTTGTACACATTCTGTAATTATAATTTTTGAATTACAAAATAATAGTTCTTGGAGTTCCAGTAACCTGGCTAATAATGTAATTGTTGGCCTTAACAATTGCATTTATACAGGAAAAAAATCTGTCACCATCAAGTGTTGATACCTATGTCCACAGTGCTTTTATATTATATATATATATATATATATATATATATTGACCTTATAAAAATACAAAGGAGAGTTGATATCAAGAAGTCTTATACATTTACATAGAGTAGTGAAATGTAAAGAAAGTAAAAACATGAACAAAGAATTTATAATGGAAATAATTAAATGAATTAGTTAATTAAAAATACTGGAAAAAAAAAACTTTGGAAACAGAAACAGATTTTTTAAATCTAAAACTTAAAATATATATGTATAAATTGGATCGAAATTCACATGGAATTATATCCAGAGAATGAGCAGATAAACAGTGGAGAAAGAAAAAAAATCAATGAGTAGAACTTTTAGGTTTTTGTTATTCATAAACTGCTTTTTTTTTCTTTGTTTTTATATACAAAAAAATATAAAATGACAGAATCAAAATCAATATTAACTGATTATGCTATTGATTTTTAATAATTTAAGTGTTTAACGCTTGCAATAGAGAGAATTAAATCACATCTTATTTCTGTTGTGCTGACACCTTTCAACAAGAGAGCTCTCTACTCATTTTAAAATATCAAGTTCCTAAAGAAATACTAAATTTAATACTTTGTTTATGATTGGATATATGAAAACATTATGCATCAGTAAGTCACATGGCATACAAACACTAGCAGCACACACACACATATATATATCTTTGTTAATGCTTGTAAATTCTACTTTTGTGTCATAGGTCAGTTAAATAAGATTACTTGATAATCATTAGTCTATTACTGGAACAACCAAAGAGATGTTGGCTTAGAAAAATGAACCTTAAAGCAAATTTATTATTTGTAGATAACATCTTGTGCAAAGTTTGTTTTGTTTTTTTTTTTGTTTTTTTTTACAACTGAAAATTGATGATATATTAAGGAGTGGGCATGTTTGAAAATCCATTGTCCTAGTGAAATGATGCTGCAAGATGAGAAAGATTTAGCAGTAAACCAGTTATGGTCCACTGGAGAAGTCATTTTTCAGTTGTGTCATCATTAATAGATGATACTCTATAGTTACACTAGTGAAAGATTTTTCATTGCTGTCTATGCTGGGTGTTTGTTTTTTGTTCCAGGAGGCACAGCTAAGAAATATGGGCAATGAAACCGGTCAATAAAACTAAGAAGACATAAAAATGCTGTAGACTGCAATCTAATATACACAGACCTATCTCACTTTCAAGACAGACACAAAACAGTCACCTGATCTATTACTTGGCAGGTACTAGATACTGTCCACTGAGTCTCAACACCACCCACAACACAGAAGTTGGCTGATAAAGTATCAGGTCAGGTGAGGTGTTGGATCCCTCATCCCAAATTATGGCCTCAGACATAACATGCTGGGGCCCACCAACAGAAGTGAATGGCCAATAGATTTTGAGAAAGCTAAAGTGAAATCTCAGACCTTAAATCAAGGAAATGTCAGAAGGTACACCTGTCATTCTACCATTTTTGCCACCCACCCTGAACACCTCATATTACCTATTTGGTCTTTTGAAAAGAATAATTCATTAGAGTTTTGTTTTGAAGAATTTATGAGTTAGACACAGAGTAACATAACAATCTAGTTTTCTAATATAAGTACATGTTTGCTTCGGCATAATTCTTTAATAAACATTCAGCAAGAACTTCATTATTGTTATTCTTTTTCAGAGCTTATGATCTATTTTTCTCAAGTGTTAGCCTCTGTGTTTCTTTGAAACTAGCAACAATTTATTCTATTGTAACTTACGTAATTTTGTTTATCTCTAAGTGTCTATTGTAAATGTAAATTTATGTATATTATCTTCATTTACATATTGTATCAGCAGTTAAGAAGTTTAGAAAAGATTAACATGATTTTGCATGCATTTTCAATGTGAGTTTTCAAAATTCTTCTTTGAAATTAAGTCATCATTCTTCAATTTAACTTTACTTAAAATCCTAACAAATTACTTCATTTTTTTCTTTTCTGCTTGCCATTTCAATAGATTCTCAAACATCATTTCCATTTATCCAAGGACAATTTTTCTAATATAAAATATGGAGTTATCTTTCTCTTCAGTGCTAAATTAATAATGGATTATCAATTATTAGTTTTTGTAAAGACTAATGAATAATAATGTTATTGTTGATTTAGCACCCAAGAGGATCATAGCCATAACTCTGAATGAATAAAAATTATGTTTTTATGGTTTTTGTTTATTAAATGTTCACTCAATACAAGGCCCAAGAGCCAAACATGGTAGCGGGTTACTGACTGAAGTTGTTGGAAGAGTGTATGAGGAAGTATGTGCAGATTATGAGGATATGTAGGATATATAAACATTGACCCTAGATTGAAGTTAAGATTGTAGTGATTGAAAAAGTATCCTTTCAGAAATCTTTTCCACAAAGTAGAAGTTCCCAGGAAGAAACTGCCTGAGTGGAACTTCCTTCTTCTCAATAGAATACAAAAAGAATGATGATGACTCAACCCTGTGTATGTGGTATAGCTGGTTCTAGCTGTAAAAGTCAGAACTGGTGAAACTAAGGAATATACCACATCTGGACATTTGCCATGGAAATAGTGACAGGCTTGAGACACTTCAGTCTGTAGGGTTGAAAAAATTAATTGCCCACCAGGTCACATAAACGGTTTTTGAACTCCATCAAAGTGAGGATTGAGCAACTCTGTCCAAGAAATGGCAGCAAAATTACATTTTTAATCTGATTTGATTCTTGTCAAGATCGAATATGGCAGGAAGAATCAAATACTTTTCCCAGAGCAGCACAAAGAACTTATCATTTTAAAATTTAGTTTAAAATTAAATTGTCTTTGGTTGATTGATCAGGTCACTATTATAAGCTAGCTGTTTAACTGCCTTTTTAGATTTTTTAAAAACATTTTTGCTACAAACCAACCAAAAAGGATAACTGGTTTAAAATACAATATTGACAAAATAAACACATAATTAACTATATAAGATTCGCATTAAAATTGTTTTCTCCTATCTTAAGACCTTCAATAGAAACCAAAGTTTTAAGATTAGACATAACATTCTTAAATGATGTCCCACTGAATTACAGACCAAACTGAACACTACTTCACTTTATTGCAACTTCTGTTAAGTGCTGTAGAAGTCATTATTTGTGGCTAATAAGTTTACATTAATATGAGAGGCTTGTCCCAATATACAATATTATATATAACAAAAACAAATTTGGGTTGTTTTAAATGTCGGCAATTTTATTTCCTGCTATTTCAAGCCTTTAAACCAACACAAATGCCCAAAAAGAGACAGCAACTGTTCCTACTAAGAATGAGCAATAAAATGAGCATAATGAAACCTACTGTTGTTGGCCTTGATGTGTGAGTAGGTAAATATGTACATAAGCTTTGTCAGGGCAAGAGAATGAAAGCATAAAGACAAGGTTACACAGCAAATAAAATGGTTGTTGTAAAAGCAAGGAGAAGCCTGGGGGTGGGGGGGCAGCTAGGATAAGTGTGGCTGAGTGCAAAACATTAAGTAATCGTAGAAGCTGTGAACACATTGTAAGGTAGGCCAGGTGTAGATAGGGAAGGATTCAGGTAAAAACACTTACAAAAGACAATAAATTAACAAAGATGGTAGCAATGCCAGTTAGGGTAATTTCATACATAGAGAAACGGAGAAACCTAATGACACAGAGGTGCAACTATAAACACGCAGATATAAAATGAACCATGTTTAGAAATCCATACAAACAGGTGCACAACTAAATACAAAAAGAAAGGAACATAAATCTAATACTTGCAAACACACACTCTTTGAGAACTGGAATCAAATTCAGACTATACATGAAAGGTAGTTGAAAAACAAATTACCATACAGTGTCTGGTATATATGACTATATCATGAATTTTTAACTGACAACAAAAAGAGAAAACTCATCAGAATAAAATGTAAAAAAACTAACAAATAGAAACAGTTTAAAATATACAAAAGTGAATCAATAAGTACATAGCATGAAACAGTTATCAATTGAATTATGATCTGAAATGTTTATTGTATAATGTTTGATATATGTGATTAATAGAAAAATGTTGGGATAAGTACATAGATAAAGGGGATCATGTTGAAAAATAAATATTTATTGTATAAAATAAATGCTTTTTTATTAGTAGGCTTCCAATTTATTGATTGACTTACATATAAAAAGACCAATATATTCTTTGGTATTCATCATTTCCAAAGATCACTTTGTAATAAGTAAGTATATATATATATATATATATATATATATATCTCAAAGATGTGGGCCAGTGTAGTAGCTATCTTTCTTTTTTTTATCATTTCACCCCAAGCAAAAGGATAATTCCACTAGGGTTAGAGGGAGTGAAGAGTAGACTTTAGTGCGAAGAAGTGAGGAAAAGGACAATAAAAGAATGGGATTTAGGATGACAGAAGATGGCAATTGACATTGCATTTAAATTTTTGAAGATTGTAGGTAGCAGGGAAGTTGGAAGACAGAAGAGAGTTCCACAGATAAGATGTGTGAGAAATGAAACTATTAAACTAGAACATACAGTTACATCTAGCTATTTCAACAGTAAAACAGTGAGACCTTGTTGCCAATCTAGTAGCATGCTTAAATCCATGCAGCTGAAGCACTAAAGAGAACAGCTCATCAGAACAATTGTCATGAAAATACTTGTAGAAAAGAAATGAGGGAAGCTAAGTCACAATGGTAGTTCAGCAATTAGAATTGGCATATCAAGTTGAATACACTTTCCCCTCAGCTATGGGTTAATAAGCAGGATAGACTTGACTCTCAAGCCTTAGTTGGCAACCAGTTTAGAAGTATAACAATTATAAACTGGTTGGGCAGCAACAGCCTTTAAAAACCTATTTGCTACAGAAACTACAGCCACAACACCTAACGAACGTACTTGAGTAATTATATCTATATATATATCTATATATATCTATATATATATATATATATAGCATGATGAGAGGCCACATATAAAAACACAGAAATAAATACTTTTGTAAAAAAAACACCCAATTTTTCAGTTATTTTATCCATATTATATATACATATATATATATATATATATATATATATATATATATATATAACATGAAGTTAGTGTTTGTACATACAAAACAAAACTGTACATTTATTAAGGGTAAAATCTACTCCAGGTGATCCCTTCAAATAGTATGTATACAAATAAAATTTATTTATCTTACCTATCATCTACAATCAAGTTCTAACCATTAGTCATTGCTAGCTAAAGTCTCTCACAGCTACACTACTTACATTTTGTACAGAGCTAGGAAAGTCCGTATGGATTTAAATGACGTATTTATGAGTTAGGATTTGATACGAATTACATTGGCCTGATGAAAGACCTTAAGCCAAATAACACTATCAATAACTTGTGATGTTTTAGGGTTATCCATTTACTTGGAATGAACAGAAAATAAAAAGCTTGAGACCTTATCACCAAATCTGAGGCAGCTGATTTGCAAGGATTAGTTCATGCTGAAAAAATTTCCAATGTGTATGAGCCAATTACATCCAATCTGGAGGAAAGATATCATGTATTACCGAGGTGGCAAAGAGATTTAACACTCACGTACATACACAAAAAAAAATTTTTGATAATATATCTGATCAATAAAATTGAAATTTCAATTTGCATATTAATATTAAAGTCAACAAATGAGATTCTGTATTAACAATTCAAATTTTAAATTAGCTATTCATACTTCCCAAGGTACCTCCTCAGTACTAAATTTATATTAAATATTATTTTAAGAATAAAAAAATGAACACTATAAACAAACTTGATGAATCAAGATACATTACACTACTTACCAACTCTTTCACAACTACAATTGAAAAGGATTTATCTGAGCTTAACATAAAATTTATTACAACTTCTTTGAAAACAATTAGATGTTTAATTAATACAAAACAAAAACTAAAACCTGAAGCAGGAATTTACTCTATAGCCTGTAAGGACTGGCATGAGGAATACATTGGAGAGGCCTTGAGGATTTTTAAATAAAAGATTATATGAACACAAAACAACACACTCAATGCATCAGTCAAACCTCTTGGTATAATAACATTATTTTAGTCTGATGAAGTCTTTTTAGATGAAACATGTTATACAGAATATTTCTCCTTTGTCATTTAATGACCTAACATTGCTCTGATTATATATATATATATATATATATGGCAGAGAGTTAGATCTAACAACATTTTCTCCTGCAAAAGGAAACAAGTTAGAATCCTCCCTGACAGCAGATATTGTTCTCTAATAAGATTTATCAAATATTCAGGCTAGTAAATATGTATACTGTTTAATAAATAAATGGAGCATCTACTCAAATATGGGTATCCACTAAAAAATAATGTATAAAGAGATAAAATTATATATTTATTTCTTGTCAGTGGAAAAAAATTAATGATAGAATTGTAAATTGCAAAATTTACAATTCGATCAACTTTTTCCCACTGACAAGAAATAATTTTGCTTGTTCGTAAAGAAAATAACTAAAGCTAAACAGAAAAGTAGTGGAGTATCAGTAAAGTCAGTGGGCAGCAATAAGAAACGTCAAAACTTTGTTAATGTACATCAGATTTCAATGCTATTAGCTTTAAAATACAATTTTGAATAGTGTATCATTTTTCCTCTCTTACAGCCAGAATTTTCTGTGTCACTATAAATGAAACGATTAAAGTAAATGAGAGTTTTAACATATTTGGTTTTTTATAAATCCTTTGATGTCATAGGTAACAAACAGTTAGTGTATAAATAAAGTAAAAACTAGATTCCTTGCAAGCAAGTGAAACAAAAAAATTCATATTTTTTTCAATTTTTAACAATTCCGAGTCATTATCCATTACACAACCCACACATCCAAGCTTACAGAACCTAGTATTTCACAGCAGTTGCCCATCTAGGTACAGACCAGGCTGATATTGCTTAACTTTGGTGATTGTATGGGAACTGGTGTTTCAACATGATGTGACCATAAGCCTGTGTATTTCTGTCAAAATATGAAATTAACCATGAAGTGCTTCTGGGCAAATTCTAAGTACAAATGAGGAACAAAGACATTTGTGTTCTGATGCAATTGCAGTAATTACGAAAACATATCTGGAATTTATTTGCTTTCTGATAAGATATGGATTTTTATAATGTTACTGCTGATTTTGCTTATATTAAAACTTCTCATTTATCATTCTACAAATATGGTGCACTTTATTTGAACTTTCCCCCACTATAGGTTAAATAGCAGGGCAGAGAGGTCTCTCTAGCTTTAGTTGGCAGTTTAGAGGAATGATAACTCTGAATTTAAAACTAGTTGAGCATAGGGCTGGCAACTCAACCCTGTAAAAATAACTACTTGCTACAGTAACCACAGCCACAACACTAGTGTGGTGAGGCCATGGCTCTATACTTCATATAGAGTGAGAAGGACTTGCTCTCATTTTATTGTTTTAGCCTTAAATGTGTAAAAATAATTACATTTTTTTGAAAACTATACACTGGATGCACAGATAAAAACTACACATCTAATAATTCCGTACATATTTTATTGTCTAAAAAAAGGTGCATAATTATTGATATTAATCCAAACAGTGTTATTTTCATTAAGTCTTACTGAAAGTATTTTAGTGATCAAAGCTAAAATGTCAGCCATTGATTTACTATTTGTATCACATTTCAGTAACTGTTAAACGGTGTTTCTATTAAGTGCCATATTTCCTTTATCTATTCCAGCAGCATAAAATATTCAAAAAGAAAATCTTTAATATTTTCTTAATTATACTATAAACATTTGCGATTGTTAAACAGTTATCCCATAATAGAGGAGGTTTGTATCAAGTCACTAATACTGTCCTAGTGTGTCAATATTTGCAAGTCTAGTGTAGAACCTTTGAAAAAGAAGTTAAAGATTTATGCTAACTTTATTACCAAGTGTGCAATCTTAGATGCTCATTGTATCCACAGTGACAAGAGTCAACACCAAGGCTGGCAGAAAAGATCATGCTCTCAGCTCATGACCATCAGGGTCCTTGGAATAACAGTGGGAATCCAACAGATGCAAGCACTGGGAAATAACAAAATAAGTGGAGTCAATTGGCCGAGTAGTTCAAAGATTTATTCAGATGGTTACTTGAAGTGAACAGTGGGCAGTCCACAGTTTTACTTAGTGAATGATTTTGCAATGGCTGAAAGGAATCAGGTTTAAAGCACTAACTACATCATTTGAAAATTTGATCAGGTTCCCTGGGTCAGTCAATAGATTGCTGTTATTGGCGTCCATCAACAATGTATCTAGTTGGTGATTATTCACACAAGAGAAATTTGAGCACTAAGCGCTGGAGAGTGGAGGGGTAATTTTAAAGAGGGTTTTTTTTATAGAAGGGTAAAAGAAGGGAAAAAGGAGGTGGTGGTGAAATGGACTTTTGCAAACGGGGGGGGGGGTAAAAGAAGGAGCTAAGCTATAAGAAAATAAATGCAAATTTAGTCACAAGTTAGAAAAAAAACCTCTTTCAACACAGCTTCTCTGCAAATTAAAATTTCTTTAAATCTTTGAATGGATTGCTAAATATCTAATGACAGAGGTGCATTTATGTTACTAAGAAGCTTTTATCTAGAAAACGTAAGGAGAGAGAGAGAGCAGCTATATGCAAATAACTGTAGGACCAGTTATACATCCATTGGGCAGTGTAGACAACATCATCAATAATAATAAAAAGAATAATACACTGATGACCAACAGTATTTCCAAGTTAGTTACAAGTAACAAGTCTTCTTTTAGTTTTTAACATTTTCAACACCAATAGACATTAATGAAGGTTTTCTGCTACTTTTTTTTTTCTTAATCATTTCACCCCAAGGAAAGCGATAATATCATTAAAACTCAAGGAGTTACTAGGATGGAAAAGAAATGAGAAGACTTTAGAAGGGAACATGGGATAAACTTCTACTCCTGGTCAAAAGACCAGGGAGGAGTGTAAACCAGACAATTGACATTAATTACATAATATCCCCCTTTTGTAAATTCACACTTAATCTTCATTTTGTCCTCTGCACACCGTTGTGACTAATATCTGCTTTCCAGCAAGCTTATTTATTTGCTAGAGAATTTCTATTGTTTTATTCTTGGCCTACACACGAGTAAAAACTGTTGGTTCTGAATGTGTTAATATAGGTAATACATGCAGATGTACAATGGAATTAAAGCATCTATGATTCATCTCTTTCAGCATAAAATTATCCCCTTCAAACTTTTATGGCACCAAAACAATATTTCTTGCATAAGATTTAACAGTTATTTAAATTATGTTTAAAACATTAAAAAAAAAAAAAAAGACTTGGACAATTCTGCAGAGTGACAGAACACAGAAAAATATTTTTGCAAGTCATTAATTATTCATAGATATATAAATAAGAGACAGAAATTATTTCGTCCAGTAGTACAATTACTTTCAGCAAATTCTCCTCAGCTCACTTAAAGCTTTGTTTGTTTTTAAATACCATGTCACTTCAGGACTTAAATGGACATGTCTCTTCACAGCTTCCATTTCTTTTTAATGTGTGAACTGGCATGTTTGTTCTTGAGAAAGACAATGGAGTGGTTCCCCATTGCCATATCCCTGATTTTGAATTCAGAGTAGTCCTTCTAGACTGGTTGCCAACCAAGGCTAAAGAGCTTAGTCTATCCTGCTGGTTGGAGAAGAGATGAATTTATGCCTTTTCTAAAGGCATTTCTTCCAAAGTCAATGCAACAGACTAGAACAGAATTCAACTCACCAATTCTGCTTTCAGCACCAATAATTGTTATGACACACACACACTAATATAATGTTCACTATACTTTTATTTGTGCCATTTTTATTTACCATAAGCTTTTGAATAGCTTATATTTTTATAGCTACAGATGTATATTTACTTTTAACCTGGTGTCAAAAATCTATATTAGTTTATATCAATACAGAGGTGTAAAAATAAGTCCTGTCTTGGTATTGTTTGAGAATAGCAAACTACCTTTCGAAATAAGATTTTAAAAGTAGTAAATTTCAATGTAAGATTAATGACAAATCATGCAAATTACAACCAAAAGAATCTGCCCAGACCTCAACACCAAATAATTATTTCTAGATATGAAAAGGATGCAAATAAGAGAAAAATAGACAATGATTAGAAAGTTGTGAAAGCATATGAAATGATTATTTATTGAATAAATAGACATTCACTGCCTTCAGTTACATCCACATCAAAAATATGAGAGGGGAGAGAAAAAGTTCTTGGCCTGACCAAGAATAGATTCTAAATAAATATTTGGGTATTTGGTCAGTTTTTTGGAAGTAAATCAGGCCAAGATCTTTTTGATGTCCCTTTATATAGGAAAAGTAATTTTTGCAATATGCATTCATTGTAATGTTTTTGCAGCCACATAAGAAAATACCTCCTTTCAACAGATAGATTCAAGTGAATATTATTCATGAAAACATCAGTTGATTAATCAAGTTTTTTTTTCCATTATTTTTATTAAAAACCATTAAAAAAATTATTTTCCTTAAAATTTCTAGGTTTGTTTTTAACATAATAAAATCATCTTGAAGTATTGTAACTATTTACACTATTTACATTGTTCAGACTGTTAGCCTCATCTTTATTGTCATATGAAAACTTGGAGAATTGCGTTACTAAAGGGAATTAACTGAAATGGAGATATCCAGAAAAGTCATGGCATGTAGAATTAGAACAAGTTTGGTTTCAAATTTCAACGTATATCATCTGAAGAAGGTGGAGTGTACAGCAGCCGAAACATTGTGAATATGGCAATAAAGAAAACTTGTCTTTTTACAGATATATTTTTATTTATATCTGAATTTTTACACACACATTTCATTGAATGGGACAGACAAAGAAAATCTTATAAGTTTTTTTCCTAATGTTCTTATAGTTTTACTTTTTGTTGGGAGGGGGGTTAAGAGAGTGCAGGAACTATAAATGCTAAACATTTTGGTCAATTCATTAGTCATTTTCAAGGTGTTCCTTTCTAATATGTTTTCTAAGTTTGTGTTGGAAGTCGTGTGGAAGTTGCAGAAATTCTAAGCAATTCTAGAAGATATGCGGTTGTGATTCCATGTTGGAGTGTCTTTAAAAAAACACCCAACACATTGCTCCTATTGTCAAATAGGGCGAGATTGAAAAGACAGCCACACACAATTGCCTGCCTCTGTTAGAAAATTTTTTGTTGATAACACCATCTTTGTAAAGAAATCTAATTGTATAAGACATCTTAAGATAATCGTGGCTCTTTATATAAAACAATTGATGCCACACCTCAAACTAAGTTGTGGCTATCATTAATTTTAAAAGTGAAATTGTTAGCAAAAAATTATTTAAAATTAAATATTGAAAGTTTATAGTTACAAGTAATTTTATAAATACTCATATAAAGAGAGATGGGAGCACTTATTGTCAGTTTGAAAATTCTTTGATCTATGTATATGGTATTGAGACATATTAACCTGGCACTTGGAATGGATTCGTTCCCAGTTCTACAGCAGATGAGTAAACTGAATAGGGAAAAGCAATTGAATATTGAAGAATTAAGATTTTTCAAAATGGTCAGTCATGTCACTAACAAGGCAGCTGAAGGGAATAAAAAAAAAGAAAAAAAAGAATGCTCTTATTTTCTTGAAGAGGCAAGCTTTTCATCCAGACATTTTCTTTTAAGTAGGCTAAATAGCTAAATACACAGTGTCACTGATGGTAATCTTTCTCCATCTACACAGAGGAAAGTATCCAATGACCAACTTTATCTTACAGCTTGTACAATTTAAGGGCACTTCCCTCTTTGACCATTTGGAATAGGGAGAAAGATCTTGAAATGCCAAGATTGATGTTTTGTGGAGAGATACATTAGGGAGAAGGAGTCAGATATCAGCCCAGTTTGAACAACAAGTTAAAACCATCACTGACCCATTGATAACAACATCTGGGGGTTAGCCAGTGCAGTCAATAGCAGAAAGATAAGAAATCAAACAAAAAAGTTTAACTTTTAAAATGACAAGAAAAAAAGATAGAATAATTTTGTTGTTAGGAAATTATTAATGGACATTAATGATTTTAAAGTACAACAGTTCTTTTAAAGTCAATTGCAAGTATTTACAATCTGTTCTTGTAAATGTGCATGAGTTAACTGATTATTCATCCATATATGAAGTATTTTTATATCATTTAAGTATTGCGGATTTTGCTGAAAAAACAAAACAAAAAAACAACAAAAAAAACACGAACCAAGATTATATTTATGATAATATTTACAATAATATCCTTGGATGTCACAAGCTTTTCAACTGACATAGCAAAAGATTTCTTTATTTCTGAAGAGTGTGTAGCAACAAGAGTCACCAAACAATTTTGGGATAGAATCTCAGATCTTATGATGCTTGGTAACAGTTTAGCAACATCTATAAATGCCTTGAAATTTTGCCACAATGTCTAAAGTTAAACTATTCATAGCATTAGATAAATACAACACTACCACAATATACAATGATAAAAACTAATTTTAAACCAGGGAAAATAGATCTTCAAATTTTAAGCTTTAGTAATAAACTATCCAAAGTAGTAAATTGGTGAGGCTTCCTATACAGTCAGCCAAAAATCTTTTTTAAAGATCACTTTTGTGATACCAAAATTAAAGTGCAAATATTAAATATCTAGGAAGAATTTAACAAAGGATGGAAAATGCGACACTGAAATCCAAAAACGTGTTAGGATAGTGAAAGATGCCTTCCAAATGCTAAGCAAAATATTAAGAAACAGGAAAATTTCATTGGAAACAAAGAAAAGAGTACTGAACTGTTATGTAATATCAGGCTTCCTATATGGCAGTGGATACTGGGCTATCTCATCACAGATGGAGAAGAGACTTAAGACAACAGAAATGGGGTTCTACAGAAGAATGCTGAGAATATCATGGACTGAACATATGAGCAAGAACTAAGTTTTAGTGAAAACGGAAACAAAAAGGAAACTTATGCTTAACATCAGAAAGAGAAAGTTAAAATTTCTAGGTACATAATGAGGAAAGAGGGCTTGAAAAATTTGACACTCACAGGAGATATTGAAGGCAAGAGACACAGGAAAGCAACACACAACCTACCCATGTATAAATGGTTGTCAAAACAGAGATTAGGAGATATAGCAAAAGGACAAATTTTACTAAGGGCTACAAAAGACAAAGTTGCAGAGAGCCATGATAGCCGACGTCCTGAAGGGACATGGTACATAGAAGAAGTTGGTGTTTGAGGCTATTTGGTATCCTCACAAAAACATCTAGCTTTGCATAGAAGTATTGTTAGAAAGAACATATACTCTTGATAGTGGAGCAATTTTCAAGCTAGATAATAAGATACAAAAAACCTAACCCTTACACCTTGAATTTATGGTTGGGTGGTGGGGATAAAGATCAATGCGTTAAGTGCCTTAACAAGCAATCAATAGAAGATAACTGAAGATTGAGAAAGTTCACTTCAAGGGGAACCAAAACAGAAAAAACAAAGGTTAAGGAGGAAATATAAAAAAGACAAAAAACAATTCAAAAGGGGATGTGTCATGCGACAAATGTCAATTTGAAGTCAGATGAATTACAAGACAATCAGCAGCAGAAAGTGAAAAAAAAAAACAAGTCAAAAACTTATTCTTATTAGACAGTTTCATGGAAAGTACTTCTATTATAGCAGCTCCTAAAAAACAAAAAACAAAAATACAAAACAACTTCGCCACTTACACACACACATATATATACACACCTCATTTCTTTGGTTATTAATCTTCATAAAGCCAAGCTTAAAGCCAATAAATACATCCAAAGATACTTTCCTAATCTTAGAAACAGATAAGAGCAGTGCAGTTAATAGCCTGGGTAGATTTACTGGGATTTGCTCCTTAGTTTGTCTTGCCTATGATTTAAATGTTATTAGAGGGATTGGAGATTTCCCTTGTGAATGAACAAAGGAAGTCTTTAAACAAGCAAGATGACTTCAAGACAGTCCTGGATCAAGCGGGGATTAAATAGATCAACAATCTCCTACATTGGGGAAGTTTAGAGAAGAAAAGCAAGTAGGGTGTGGGTGGCAGCTAGCACAAAAAACTTTCACTTCAGAGTGCAACTTGTTCTCTGCTCACTTGATGGTAGTCAAGAAACATGGTATCTGCACCGAGTGACTTCAAATTGAATAAACACAGGGTATGTAGATCTCGGGCAGAGGTCACAGAGTGTAGATTAAATGTATTAAAGATTAATTTATTGGTAGAACACAAAAACTGGACTTTTCTGCCCAAACCAATCTACACTATTTTACTCACCACTATCACTCCTAGTTATGGTTACTATTATTACATTGAAAAAAGGATTTACGACCATTCATCATTTTACAACCATTTATACTTTGTGACTTACTTGACTATATACAATTCTTCAACATCCAGTTGCACAAAGGTTACCTTTACGAGGGTTGGTTTAATCAATGAATTAATAAATTTCATTGATCCTTACATTGGGGGGGTATGAAGATTTGAAAACCTAGTATAAATGCAACCCTGCTTGGTGTCATAAAAACTTAATCTGATTTGAATTCCAAGTGATATGTTCCTGAGAAAATATATTATCAAACATTAAAGATGGTTTCTAGCAATAATGGATTTCTACATGTGATTGGAGCAAGGAACATCAACAGGATGGTCAATACCCACACATACGGAATGAATCAAACAAAAAAAATAGTCAATTCCTCAGTATCTGTGCAAGTCAGTAGAAACTGTTACAAATAAAGTTTAAAAGTATTCCTTTCATTGTTTAATATCCGTGCAGTTTTAAATAAATATTTCACTAAAATTCAGCAGTGGATTTGGTTAACCTTCAGTGTTAGCTTGATGGGACAATTTAATATTGACTTGTCATTTCTTTGTGACTGAAATTTTCTTCTTTTATTTGTCTTGCAACTTTAGACAAATGATCAAAAGCAAGTTCAGTATAGAATTTTTGGTATAAATATCAAACAGCTAAAAGTAGTTTTATTCTTCACTTTTGAAAGTATAATGAAAAAACTCAACAATAACTGTAGTCAGCTTTCTATGTCAGCTTTAAATTCCTGAAGACAACTTTTTAGGATTTAAAGCATAGATTATGTACATAATGGAAAAAGGATTTTTAATTGGAAAACAGCATTGTTACAAGTAAAGTCTGACTAAGTTGCAAGGTGTTATTTGATAAAGTGCACAAATTATCACAATACTTGAAACTAGTTGAACAGAAAGAATTCAGCTTCAAATCTTAATTTTACAATTGTGCCAATTTCAAGAAAAGGACACAGATAAAAATGGTAATAAAGAGTAAATAATAAAAAAAAAGATTCAATTTTGCAGCAAATCAAAGAATAATAAGAGAAGGTTCAAAAAATGAGGTTAAAAACTGGTTTCTTGCAACTGGCATCCGAGAGTGCCAGACAACACAAGCTTATTGAAAAGAAAAAAAGATGTTGGTTTCAAACAAGCAGAAAATAATTTTCTTGTATATATTTTTTTTAAATAATAATATCCAAATTATTTATCCAGTTTATCTACTTGATGCTTTCTTTTCTGGTTGATATTCTTATTTGATGCTAAACAGTGTTTCAAGAAAATGCATATCATTATTTTGTTACTTTCAAGTCAAGGTTGCTTTTTTATTAAGCTAACAAATTGATGAAAGATTACATTCAATAGAGAAAGAAAAACAAACAGTAATAATTCTCAGTACAGACGAAACAATTTCAAGATTCATTCTGATTAAAAAAGGGACTTAATTTCCTTTGAGCAGTATTTTTTTTAATAGTAAATGTTCATCCAATAAAGGGCTCAAGAGCCACTCAAAGTAAAGGGTTATTGAATGAGGTTGTTGTATTGACATAAGAGAAAGAAGTAAGACATGCAGATTATGAGGATATATAGGGTAGATAATGGTTGACCCTAAACATGAAGAGGTTAAGATTGCAGCAATTAAGGAAGCATCCTCTCAGGAGTTTGTTCCACCAAGTAGCTGTTCTCAGGAAGAAGGTGTGTGAGCAGAACTTTCTTCTTAATAATGAAATACAAAGGTAATGTGGATGATACGACGATGTGTATGTAGCGTGGCCGGGTGCTAGCTGAAAAGGAGGTCTAAATTGTTTTGTTTTGTTTTTTTTACTTCATGTAAAATCCATAATATATTCAGAGTATAATATGCTAAGCACCCACAACAAAAACATTAAACCTGGGTATTTTTTAAATGTGAAAATAACATTTTTCTTTTCTAAGAATAGTATAGATTTTACAAGCAGATAAATGCCAAAGCATTTTTCTTTACTGGACAAAAAGAATCATTCAATAGAATACTGGCAGCCAGAAGTAAAACATTTAAGATCCAACCCATTTTGATGATCTTTTCAACAAGACCAATAGAATAAAGCAAAATCAAATATAAAACAAACATAGTTGCTACATATTTAATTTCTTTTCAATAAATAATCAAACTAACATAGATGCTGCACAGGTGAATGGACAAGAAAAAGAAGTGAAAAAAAAGGGTTTCTGAAAAGAAGAAATGCTGAAAGAAGCTGAAGCAATTGCATAATTATGTAAATATGCTTAGTGAACTGATTCATAGAGCTGAACAGTCCTTTATAGGCTGATACAAAGGACACCTCCTCCATGCCGATTATATGCTTGGGGTCTGCAGAATAGAAATGTAATTGTATGCTTTCTCATTGACCCATTTCAAAAGATTGTACACAAGTCTGATTTTCAACTGAACCTTGCTTCATTGACTTTATGTTAAAAAAGAAGTTTTCTATGGAAATTTTACTTTTCTATAAAACAATTGAGGATAGAAAGAATAATGTCAAAAGGGAAAGAAGAAAATGAAAAAAAGAAGATAGAAGAAATGTTGAAAGAAATCTAAGAACAAAAAAAGATTTCAGAAAAGTGAGAAATGAAGAAAGAGGGAAGTGGAAGACAGGGTGATAAAAATGAAGAGGGAGAAAGTAGAACAGAGCAACAAAGAAGGTGGTGGAGGACAGGGCAAGAGAGAGAGGAGTGGAGGATTGGTCAAGAAAGAAGAGACAAGAGGAGGATTGGGCAAGAAAGAAGAGACAAGTGGAGGATTGGGCAAGAAAGAAGAGACAAGTGGAGGATTGGGCAAGAAAGAAGAGACAAGTGGAGGATTGGGCAAGAAAGAAGAGACAAGTGGAGGATTGGGCAAGAAAGAAGAGACAAGTGGAGGATTGGGCAAGAAAGAAGAGACAAGTGGAGGATTGGGCAAGAAAGAAGAGACAAGTGGAGGATTGGGCAAGAAAGAAGAGACAAGTGGGGGATAGGGCAAGAAAGAAGACAAGTGGAGGACTGGGCAAGAAATAAGACAAGTGGAGGACTGGGCAAGAAATAAGACAAGTGGAGGACTGGGCAAGAAAGAGGAACAGAGAAGATGAAGGACAAGGTAAGAAATAAGAAAAAGGAAGAGTTGGAGGACAGGTCAAAAAGAGAAGAGATGGGTGAGAGGACAAAAAAGAAGAGAGAAAAAGTTGAGCTCTGGGTAAAAAAGAAGAGGAGTGTAGAGATAAGGGATGGGGAAGGAAAGAAAGAAGTGGAGGGGGTGGGGGACAGAAAGAAATAGAGAAGGGAAGACATGAAGGACAAGACAAGAAAAAAGGAAGGAAGATGTGGGGACAAGGAAAAAAGGAAAAACAATAGGAAGTGGAGGACAGAGCAAGTGGAGGACTTGGCAAAAAAGGAAGGAGGTGGAGTAACAAATAGGTGGGAAGAGATGACAGAAAAAAAAGAATATAGCAAGAGGAGGGGAATGCAAAAGAAAAAAAAGAAAGGAAGAGAAAAGACAGGTAAGGAATGATAAAAGGATTGGGAAGTTTAAGAAGTGAAAGTAACAAAGAACGAACATGCAATAAAGATGGAAGAGGCACAAAGGACATCATAAAAAAGAAAAGAAAATAAGAAACAGGATAAAAGAATCTGGAGAGAGAAAGAGGGAAAAACTGAGATAAACAAGTAAATAAAAAACATACCCAAGTGTAGACTAAAACTAAACAGTATAAGGCTATTTGATCATTACCTGCCTATCAGGCTAGCTTTACCTACAATAACAAGAGGCTTCCGTTCTCCACTCTACACAACAAAAGAGAAAAGATTGTCTTTCTGAGTTCATAAGGATATATCATAGGAATTATGCATGGAAAATGGAAATAAGCAATTTCATGCTACTTAATAAAAGCTCCAGTTGGCAGTCAATTGAAAAGAGAGTGAAGCAACTCTTCTTTTTTAAGTAGATTATGCACACCTTTTAAAAGTTGTTTTCTTTTATTCTAGTTGTTTCTTTCTTTTCGGAAGGTGAAAAAAGAGAAAAGGTTAGACAAGAAAAAAAAAAGGTCCCATATTCAAGAGAGGCATACAACACCCAAAATGCCAATGTCTGTTGTGTTTGAAATGCAAGAAGAAAGAAGGAATATTACAGATTAGCTATGACAAGATGTTCAAAAGATAATGAAAGTAAGAGAGAGGAATTCACATGAAAGCAGGCAAGTGTATATAGGAAGAGAAAGGAAATTAAAATATTTACAACTATTGGATATTATCAATTTTCCAACTGCAAAACTACATGATAAAAGGCGTTTTACTTTTCTTTGAAATTTCTCTTTACTTAGACAAGCTTGTACTAACAACCCACACTAGTCCTGCAAACAATATAACCAGTAATTTCATATGTTACTACTAAATATTTCTACAACTGTACAAACATTCTGATTATTGATGGTGCTCAAGCATTCAGGAATATAGCAAGCCATGGAGATGGAGAGAAGAACAAAGACAAAGATTCAACAAGAGGTAAGAAATTAAGACAAGGAGATAAAATAGACAGAAGATGAGGACAGTGAAAGCAAAACAAATGGTAACTGTTTACTTTATTCACTCTTGTATTTAAAACATAATATCTACCAAGGAGCAAACAAAAACTGAATAAGTAAGTGTGGAATAATTGGCTATAGTTAAATGTAATTGACAAAGTTCTCAATAAGCAATGAGAAAAAGGAAGGAAAAAGAACAGGACAAAATAAGCAAACAATATATGTATATACAAGTCAAAACTAGGCAAAAATGTCACAAATTAAGAATTGTGTTCACATGCCAAAGGAGTACAGTTATGTGATTATAACAATGTTCTGACTTCAAAACAACAAAAATACAGCAGATGTGACTGAGAATTGGTCCATTTTTATTGGTTAGGAAGAAATCCCAGCATGCATCTGTTGTAGGATTTGTCTATAAATTTGGAAAGGTGAATGTTCTGATCAAATTTCTATGAGATTGGAACAAACAATAAAAAAAATTAATGTAAAATTTAAACAAAAAAACTTATTCGGTCAAATCTATATATATATATATATATATATATATATATATATAAAATATGAGTATGAAGCAGAAAAGAAATGGTCTGCCCAATTTGGATTTTTTGAGGCTAAGAATGAGGAGAAAAGCAATTAAAAAAATATGATACTGGATCAAATATTGCAACACAGGTTTTTCTCTAGTTATTTTAACACTTCTAGACACAGTTATGCATCTTTACAAAATTTATATTGCATTCTGTTCGTTATCATCACATCCATGTTTTTTTGTTGAGGCAAGACAGAGATTAATCTTGCACAAAGCAAGGTAGGTGCTGCCTGACAGATCTTGTCATAATGGTTTGAGGTAAGGTTTTACAAAGCCAGAAGCTTTTTGGGATGTCCAACTCAGACAGTCCAATACAGAGGTCTTTAAAAAAAAAAAAAAAAAAAAAAAAAAAATAGTGACAACATCTCTAGGAAGGTTGCCATTCAAGGCTTGTGAGCTCCATCCTAGCCATTTAGGAATTTGTGTAAAGAGGCATTAACCACGTGCCCCACAGTAGCATGATAACTGTACTAGATGTTGCTAACTATTGGTTCTGATAAAAAACATCCGCCTGCCAAAGAAAACAGTACTGACCAAACAGTGTTCAGCAACTACAGTCCACCAGCCTGTTGCCACTGGCTTCATTATATCCCTGGCATGGGGAGATAGGGGTTGCTTAGACTTGTTCAAGGTCATATCCTAACTTAGCGGAGAGAAGTCAGTTTACTTCTTCATTGGTTAGCTGTAATCAAAAGATCAGACTCATCCCGCTGCCTCATCGATATATATATATATATATATATATATATATATATATGCTTGGAGGTACAAAATCTATATACTATTTTAAAAACAAGGAATTTATTAATGTTAATAGTCCCCAAGGCCCTTTTGTCCAACATCTCATCAGAAGAAAATCGTTGGAAAAATTGATAAATTAAAAGAAAAGAACAGCAACAAATATGAAGAGCAAAAAAAAAAAAATAAAATAAAGGGGGGAAAAACATGCTAAAATCAATAACGTATAAGTATATATACTTATAATGAGGCGAGGGGAAATTGCATGTAAATAATTAGCGAGGGACAGTTAAAATAAAATATCCCCCAACAAATTAAGGGACATCACAAAATCCTTCTGCCGGCAAAGAGAAGGTTTCCGTAATCCTATACAGATTGATTCCCAAATCTTCAAATGATTGTTGGAACCAGCTATGTGAATAATTTTGAACCATTCTTTTGTATACGACTTGGCACAGGCTATATTCTCTACGTCGGCTGATATTTTTGTGGGCTACCACAAGTCATTGCTCTTTTTGCAAAGTGTCTAAACCGTTTATTTATTTCAGGTATGTTGATGACACTTTTGCAACTTTTTCAAATGAAAGTGAGGCTGCAAACTTTTTTAATAAATTTAACTCCTTACATAAGGCTTTGTCCATCACTATGGAAGTGGAGAAGGACAATTGTTTGCCTTTTTTGAATGTTTTTGTTGAGCGTAGTAGAGGGGGTTTTCTTACAAGTATTTATCGTAAACCTACCTTTACTGGCCTGTATTTGAATTGGTGTGCATTTGCACCAACATCAAGGAGTATTAATCTTATTAAAACCTTGGTGTACAGGGCGCTCAAAATTTGTTCTCCTACTAGACTCGATTGTGAATTTGAGAACATTAGGGAGATTTTCCTTAGTAATGGCTATCCGGAAGCCCTTATTTATTATATTATTAATAAGATGACTAGGGAATTTAATTCCCCTAAATTCCAAGGGCCTTCTAAATGTCCGGTTTATCTGAAGATTCCTTGGAATAGGGATAAGGGCCAAAGCTTAGTTAAGCAAGTTAGTAAGTCGGTTTTTGGTTGTTTTCCTTCTGTTGCTTTGCGTTGTATTTTTCGAACTAGGTTTGTGCTTCCGTCGTTTCACAAGGATGAATTGCCCTACATAAAATTAAGTAATTTGGTATATGAATTTAATTGCCAGTGTGCTGCTGGTTATGTGGGGCGTACAACCTTGCATTTGGAAACAAGAATTAATCAACATGTACCTTCTAAAATACGACTTGGCAAAATAGATAACATGTGTTATCTTCCCACTACAAATATGGAATCGGCTATTGCGCAACACCTAGTAGAGAATATAGCCTGTGCCAAGTCGTATACGAAAGAGTGGTTCAAAATTATTCACATAGCTGGTTCCAACAATCATTTGAAGATTTGGGAATCAATCTGTATAGGATTACGGAAACCTTCTCTTTGCTGGCAGAAGGATTTTGTGAAGTCCCTTAATTTGTTGGGGGATATTTTAACTGTCCCTCGCTAATTATTTACATGCAATTTCCCCTCCCCTCGTTATAAGTATGTATACTTATACGTTATTGATTTTAGCATGTCCCCCCCCTTTTTTTTTGCTCTTCATTTTCGTTGCTGTTCTTTTCATTTAATTTATCAGCTTTTTCCAACGATTTTCTCCTGATGAGATGTTGGATGAAAGGGCCTTAGGGACTATTACCATTAATAAATACCTTGTTTTTAAAATAGTATATATATATATATATATATATATAATTTTTTTTTTTTTTTTCATAATGTACTTATATGCTGTCTACATATAAATACAATTTTTAGGACATGAAATGTTGGTCCATAGCATTTGTGTTAAAAATTAACTAGTGCTTAGTGCTATTTCCAAACCAGTATAGATATATAGTAGCATACAATACAACCTGTTTTGTGACTTTTTTTTTATATTCTCTGTTTACAGTGTTATTTTGCTTAGTCTTAACTGCAGAATATCCAATCAAAACCAAAATGGCAACACCATTAGAAATAGCTGTCAGCATTTATTTCTAGTAAATGGCAATTTCCTATTTTTCTCAAAATGGACCAGCACAGGCTGACAACAATGCTATAATAATGCAGCAGGGAAAGTGCTAATAATCATAACAGTCTACTTTTAAAAATGACATAAATTGTGATATCCATTTCTTATTAGTGCCAAATATCATAAACTAAAAATGGCACTTTGAAAATTTGTAAAGCATCATTATCAAGTAGTAAATATCTTTTCAATAAATGATTAAGACATGTGAGTTTTCATTGAAGGTAGTTATACTGCTACTGATTAGGGTGATAGTGGTGATGCTGGCAATATTAACAAGTGCTTGGCTAGCTAGTAAGTGATATGAATGCCATTTGTATTTCGTTTGGGATGTAGAGTGTTCATTTTCTTGTCCAAATTAGTAGATTCGAATGCTACCATTCTGTTATTAAAGACCGAACTTCCAAACTTCTAGTCTGTTGCTCTAACTACTGAGCCCAATCTATGTTTGCCCATATGGCTAGATTATAGTTCTGATATTGTCTCCAGTGACATTTGCCTATAAAGCTTATATATAACTAACTCTACAATAAATACCTCATAATATATGTATGTTTCTTGTAAGTAAGTTAATTAATGCATATGAGGTTAGCTGCATGCCTACAACCAGGTGGCACAAATGATTTATTGCAAATGAACTTACAAATAAGCAGAGGCAGTCAGATGATGACAGCTCAATTCTTCCTAGTTCCTAGTTATACATTGTAATTATGAAAATGTGAAGTCAATAACCTTCAGATATTTGGAGTTCAGCACTGGGTTAGAAAATGACTTCTTTAAGAGAACAGATTTAATAGAGGACTTGATTTTGTTATACTCTTGAAATTCTTTTTTCAAGAAAAGAAAATGCGGAAAGAACAGCAATTACAATCAACTATGATTTTCTTGGATTTGAAAAATTACAAGTGGAATTAATTATGCTAGACTTAAAACTAGTGCAATTCTTAAATTTTCCCGCTTAAAAAAAGAATGACTTTAGGAAACCAAAATGACAGATTATCAAAGTTTTCTTAATCTAAGAATAGCTAAATAAGTATTAGTACATATATTAGCTTAAATAATATTCTATTGTTATGGCTCTGAAAGTAAAGCCATCTGATTTTAAATGGTAATGGTTTGTGGATTGTCTCTATAAATGCATAATTGACAGATTAGTTTTTAAATGTGAAGTGTGCAAGAGCCCCGCAAAGAAGATCAAGAGGTTACTGAACAAAGGACAGGAGGAAGGAGAAAAAGGTCAGAGAGCTCTGAACAAAGTTCAAGGAATCCAAGTCAGAATGAAGAACTTGGAGAGAATATTACCAGATATTGATGTATTAAAAAAAAAAAAAAAAAAAAAAAAAAAAACTTCAAAAAGATTTTTGATCAATGAAGAAATGGAAGATGAAGAGAACTATTATAAATCTATTTGATTCAACTGAATTCCCTAAAGATGCACAGGAATAAATGTATTTATAAACAAATGGAGACACATGTTATATTTATGAATCTTTTTTTTTCTTTTTTCTTTTCTCCTGACTTGACAAAATTCATACTGAACTATGTAGCCATTATTTCAATAAGAAAGCAGAATGCATATGGCAAGCACAAAAGGAGCTGAAACATTCATTCAAGCATTTACCAGTTGATAGCTTTCCATCTAGGCAAGAGAGAGGCACAGTTAAATAACCCTTGATCAAGACGCTAAAATGCTGAATGTACAAGTCAATTCAAATGGAAATAATTGCAGTTGAAACAAGACAACTCACAGCAGTAAAAGATTAGGTAAAGATAAATATCCAACTATCAGTGGTATTAAATGAAATGTGACAAAACTAAGAATCTACAATTTTAACCTCAACATGGTTATTAAAAACCAAGTACTAACTAAAAGTTCTCTAATATACACAAACACACTAATAAAAAATTTTAAAAAGTTTTTAAATAAAGTAGAGATAAAAAAAAGAATTATTTACTTCAAACTAATGTCCTCATCTTTATTGTTATTATAACAATGTTTCAGACATTGTACATTCTGGACTTCTTCAGGTGTATATCAATCCAGGTAGACTTCAGGGAATTTTGAGCTGAACCCTTTATTTAATAATTAATGATAATTTGAATAAAAAGTTCAATTTTAAATTCCTAAATGCTTACCCAGATTGATGTACACCTGAAGAATGCTGGCAGGCACAATGGCTGAAACATAATGAGGACATTAGTC
The DNA here is from genome assembly GCA_964036315.1 of Acanthosepion esculentum. Lineage (NCBI taxonomy): Eukaryota > Metazoa > Mollusca > Cephalopoda > Sepiida > Sepiidae > Acanthosepion > Acanthosepion esculentum. The sequence continues at coordinate 33,542,045 of OZ038489.1, forward strand.
TGAATGTAAATAATATAATGATAGCCACTCATCCAAGAAATTCAGACAGAAAAATATTAACATGAAAGTTAAATAGTTCTTAGTTACCAATCAGATACATAGCCATATATTAAGATACAATATACACATTATGCACATATAAATTCAGTGCTTTACATGATGAATTAAGCCACAAAAAATAACAAAAAATAAAAGCATGCAAAAAGAGCCACTCCTGCAACTGCTATCAGAATTTCTCCTGTGAAAAGCATGCCTCTCATATATAGGGCATGGAGATGGTAAAATAGACAAGAATAATCCTCCAAAATATTGGTTCAAACAGACAAGCTATATCATAACATACACAAACAAATTAATAAGTCTATAGCCTAAAGATAAGTATTTATTTTGCACAAGAAATACTTTACAATCTCCTTTCTTGCCCATGCACTTGAAATAAGTGGTAAGTTTTTTTCTTATACATTGAACAATTTATAGTGAAAATTTCAGATTAAAATTTAACTAAAGTACTATATATCAGGCTGTAAACTTACTGATCTAGCATCTAGATTGATAGATATATAAATACAGATATATTATAAGGGGGAGCTTGATCTGAAGTTCTATTACGATGTGCACAACTGGAATATAATAAACTAATTTGTACTTAATTTAACACTTGAGCACTTCTCCACAAAAATAAACTTATAATAATAGAAACAGCAACTCAGTCATCCATGATCATAATGTGGTAAAGCTCTAAATAGAACTTATCAAAATAATCAAGGATTATTAATTGAAAAAAAAAAAAAAAAAAAAAAAGACTACATACATATAAGTGTGTGTGCACACATATATATATATATATATATATATATATATATATATATATATATATATATATATATATATAAAATGAAATGGACTAAGCCCAACAATTATTTTAATATATTTTCTGTTTATACATTATTTTTATAGATACAAATATTTAAGTAAATGCTCTATTTATAATAAACAGTATTAACAACATTTACCAGCTTGAATGTCTGAGAAATTTCATAGAAAATATTTTTCCTCCAACAGGAATCAAACCTGTATCCTACATGGAACCATCATATAGCCTGATGTGCTATACCATTTAGCTACAGAGGAAGCATCTTGTTAGCAAAATCAAATTACTGTTTTTAAACTACAAATTTCCCATGATTTCTCTAAAACACTCATATCTGTTCAAAGCATATCAATGTAAACAAATGACTTCATATTATGAAATGGACTAAGTCCGACAATGAACTTTAATATATTTTCTGTTTATACATTATTTTTATAGATACAAATATTTAAGTAAATGCTCTGGTCATAATTTCTCAGACATTCAGGCCGGTAAATGTTGTTAATACTGTTTATTATAAACAGAGATTTACTTAAATATTCGTATCTATAAAAATAATGTCTAAGCAGTGTATATATATATATATATATATATATATATATATATATAATATTGGGTCAGGTCACTCCAAGCACTACTGGTACTATGTAACCCAATACTACCTGTTTCATAGTCAGATTATTGACGACTAAATCAGTATCCCCACAGAGTCATGTTGACCTTGGGACAACATCATCATTCAGCAGAACTCTGATTGACCAGGTAGACTACTCTAGGAACAGCACTGCTTGCTCAACATGGAGAGAGGGCTAGAAAAGGTGGTTTAAACAAGGCTCGTCTCCAATATCACTCCCTGTTGGCTAACTGCAGTGAACAGGCTTCTTCTCATGCAGTCAAACATCAGTAAAGAAAAGGTTCACACCCACTAGCAAAGGTGTCAAAGAATCACATGTAGCATGCTGGAACTTCAGAACCACGCTGGACTCATATGATAGTGGTCACCCAAAACATCGCTCAGCTTTAATTGCAAACAAACTGTCAAGACTAAATGTTGACACTGCTGCTCTCAGTGAAGTTCACTTCCAAGAGGAAGGCAGCCTACAACAGAACAGCACCAGACTGGCCTGGAAATTCAGTAGCAGAGAGACACCTTTCAGGTGTAGGTTTCATCATCAGAGATTTCATTGCCTCCAAGCTTGAAAACATGCCAACAGGTTATTCTGACGACATCATCCCTATGCCCCTCCATCATCAATATACCACACTATATAGCGTGTACTCCCGAACTTTTCAAGTAGATCATGTGGAAAAGGATAAATTTTACTCAGATCTGTGCAGTCTACTATAAGACACCCCTGCACATGATCTCTATCTTTAAAAGGCAGGATGTGTGTGTGTGTGTGTGTGTGTGTGTGTGTGTGTGTGTGTGTGTGTGACGAATGCACGGCCGCAATTTTTGACGGATTTGCACCAAAATTTACATGCACATGCTTCAAGTTAGCAGGAAGGCCAAGACTGACTTTGCATTTCCCAACTCCCATCGACAGTGGAAATAATTGATTTTTTCATGCTTCTACGGCAGTTTTCATGTAGTTTGCGGCCATTTTCTACTGGCCAGAGTGAATGTTGATTCACAATGTTGATTCTGATTCCGCAGAACTGGGTTGTGTGTGAAAAAGTATTTGTTGTTAACATTCTTTTTTCATTTGGTTTTTCCAGTTACAAGTACTAAACTCTAAATTTCTCAAAGCCTGCACTGGAGGTCACAGCATACAAAACAGAACACAACTTTCTCTACAGGACAAGCTGGCTGAGCTAAGTGGGCCTGATGAGTTGATCTCTTCCTCATCAACAATTCTTGGAATTCCATGTTGCTATCATCAAACCAGTCCTTGTTCTTCTTCGAGGAGAACCGAAGGATTTCTATAGATGTCTGCAGAAAGCCAGTTTTGAGTTTTTCCCAAAGTGTTTCAGGAGAGTAAGGACATTAACATCTTCAACCCTCGACTCAAGTGCTGCTTGGAAATTAGCTTTTACATCATCTGATTGAAAACTGCCAACAGGGGACTGTATGTGATATTTGTTGATCTGACAAAAGCATTCAATACAGTGAGCAGAGGAGGAATGTGGCAGATCATGGAGTGACTTGGCTGTCCTCCAAAGTCCCTGAACATGATCATCCAGCTGCATTAGGACCAACGTGGCCAAATTAGACACAACAGTGATCTCTCAGAGCCCTTCTCAATCACCAACAGTGAAAAGTAGGGTTGCATTCTAGCACCAACTCTGTTCATTATCTTCTTCAGCATGATGCTCAAACAAGCCACAAAAGATCTTGGTGATGGGGACAGAGGCTACATCAGATACAGTCTTGATGGTGACCTGTTTAATCTACAGCAATTAAAAGCCTACACAAAGACCCTGGAGCAACTTATTCAAGACCTCTGCTTTGCCGACAATGTAGCTCATCACATTAGATGATAAGATCAACAAGGAGGTTGACAACAGACTGGCAAGGGTGAGCATTGCATTTGGCAGATTATACAAACATGTGTAGTACAACAGACACCTGAAAAGATCAGAGTGTATAAAGATATTATCAAAGGCAAAGGCTGGACATGTCTCCAGGATGGAAAATCATCACCTGCTTAAAATTCTCCACTGGTTATTGCAGCAGAGGAGCACCAAAGAAGTGATTCAAGGATTGCTTGAAAAAATCCTTTAGTGCCTGTCACATCGACCATTGCTAATGGTCCATCATTGCTGAGAACTGTGACACCTGGTTTCTCACTACCAACCATGCTGTCACCTCCTTTGAAAATACCTGCAAGGCCTCTCTCAAGGACAAGAGGAAGTACTGCAATGCTATGCCATCTGAGCACAGGACGGACCTTCAGCTGCAACTTCTGTGACCATGTATGCCTGTCCCATATTGACCTTATCAGCCACAAACATGCCTGCAATTGACATTAACAGACTCCTATATATATATATATATATATGTGTGTGTGTGTGTGTAGATAGATAACTTCCAGCCAGGCCAGGTAGTTAGAATGTAATATAATGATCTAGCCACAGAGGGTCAGATCCACAGGCAATACCTCTCTCCTGGAAGGGGTTAAGGTCATTAGCTGGCACCTGAAACATTCCCAGAAAGAAGTGTCAAAGGAGCTTGAACAATAGTTGTTCCTAGTTCATATACTGTGGGCTGCCACTTTAAAGATGACCTTGTGTCACATTCCATTTGAGTGTGCTTGTACATCCCCATGCCACAAACTCAGAGTAAAAAAATAAAAAATAAAAAGCAAAAGAAAAAAATTTATTCTTGAATTTGTTGAATTCAATGATATCACATTTAGGCTTTAAATTTGTCTACAAAATGGGTACATCAAATAAAAGAATCTTATCACATCACCAAAGATGACAAAATATGCATGTAGCCTTTATATGTCCATACTAATTTACTCATGTTGTCAAAAATGTGATTATATTTGATTTGGTTTGGTTTATTTTTTTGTTTTGTTTTATGGCATATCAACCTCAATGGGTTATTTAGTGCTGACAAGATTTTTAGGATAGGTTTGTATGAATAGAATATGCATTCTTCATAAAAAAATCAGTTTGTAGATCAGGTTTCAGTATCATATTTTTATAAAGAGGGTTTTTGTCAAGAGTCAAATGTATTGGTGATTTTTTTCAAAAATGTATTGGTGATATTTTTACTATAAAACCTATTTTTACACTTTCATAGACTTTTGACCCCAGTTTGGGAGTTAGTTTTTTTTTCCATAGCTGAAGCCCTAGATGCTACCACCCCAGATCAGAGTGGACCTGGGAACAACAGCAATTAAGAGGGGGTTCCATGTTCCTGAAAACCTCTTGATCAGAGGCCTTGCTGCTGGATGTAGTCATATCTAGTACAGACAATATTTGAGTAATTTTGCAATTGCTTTTTACTTATAAGATATCAAAAGCCTTTAGTTTAATATTCAATTACTTCCTGAAAAAAATAATAACATTCTATTCTCCATTGAATAATAGTGATTTTTATGAGATCATATATATATATATATATATACACACACACACACACACACACATACATACGAGAGAGAGAGATAGCATTTTATATGTGGGTCATTATATAATGAGTAATTCTATTTTTGCATGTTATTTTACAATCTAAGGTAATATTTAATACCCACCAATTCAAATTTGCCTACCTTAACTACAACTTCTTGGTTGGAAGTAATGATCATAAAAATTGTACTTTTTAAATAAAAAAATAAAAATACCCAAAGAAAAAAAAAAGTAATATATTAGCAACCTGGTCTCATTTCTTAGGAACAGTCACTTCATCTGATATCAAATAATGCTATGTACTATCCTAATAATGTTTGCATAACCAGATCATGTTATAAGATATTAAAAAAGTATACTGCAATAAAAAATAAAAAAAAAAAGACTGATGAATACAAAATTTTCTTCTAAACACAAAAATTCTGTAAATTCAAATTTCATATCTTCACAACTAATAAATTTAAGATGTCAAAAAATATATAATCATTGTTAATCATATTGGCAAAATGCCTACATCTCAAATTACCTAAAATGTTAAATTTTTGCAAAAACATTAAAAGAGAAAGTATGTTCAAGTACTTCTAAAATCATTATGGTTCTGATGATGAATGGATACAAACAGAGACCAAAATAAACATTTTACATAAGCAAAACCTCATTAAATACTTTGAATCAACAAATTTATCAGGTGAAAAGAGTTTTCTTCTATAAAGCAAACACTGAAAACAAAAACAAAATAAAAAAGTTTGAACATTTTAAAAAAAAACCCCAAAAAAAAAAAAAAAAAAAAAAAACCCTCTTTGGACGAATTCAATATCTAAAGGCAGCGAGTCTTGCACAGGTGATTATGTGTATTATCCCAGCAAAACCTACCATGTGAAAAAGGAAAAAGAAATGCAATAAAAAAAAAAAAATTCCAGAATGCAAAACAGGGGTGGAGGTGGGTCAATATTTTGGAAAATGGGTTTCAGCTTTCTTCCTTCTGTGCCACTGAAATTGAACATGTTCCGTCGACAATCACCAAGCAACCTTTTCCTTGACTTCTCTTTTGTGACTACATAAAACACAAATCTATATTATTACAAACAACTATCACTAAGTCAACTATTACTTTTCTTTCTTTACTGCGTTATACACCGACATGAATGCACAAAAACAGTAAGTCTTCATAAGATCAATTATTTACATCAGATTATAGCTGTACAATATACCTACATTCAATGTGTACAAAGAATTTGGTCTTTTTTTTTTTTTTTTTTTTACTATTATTCATCTAATACAAGGCCCAAAAGCCACTCAAGGTAGAGAAAATATGGTTGTTGTAAGGAAATATAGGGAGGGAGCAAGAGGTGTATATAATGAGGCTATGTAGGATACATAAAAACAAAATGACCAAATAAAAGCCTGTAGTAAAAAGCCAAGGAGATTTATATTTATATTTTCATAAATGTCATCTATGAAATTAAAGAAAATTTCAATTCACTAAACTTTGACACTGCAAGCAAACAAAAAATAAAAATGAGATTAAATGTAAAAGTACAGACATGAAAATGGATACACATGGATACTGTATTTAGGAAAGTTAAATTCAGCTAGTGGCTTTATATAGCAAACTAAAATTTATAAACCAACAAGACCAATTTATTTTAAAATCTGCATCTTGTGACAATCTAATAAAAATAATGCAAAAGGTAAGAATGTTAATTTTAAAAAAAATCTAACAAATCCAACCACTTAAAATGGTAATAGCAAGATGAACTGTTTCTATATAGAAAACATTTGGCATTCATTGACTAAACAGCATTATTGCTAGTAGAAATTCATAAACTCTTTCTCTTAGAATAGTTTACCAGAAAAGTAAACTTCTCAAATCCATTAATTATTATCACTCTTTCTTGTATTGATGAAAGTTTCCTTCCTAAACATTTGTTTAAGGTAGTGGGGAAGTTCAACATCTTGATTATATCATTATTTTCCCTTCAAGTTATATGTGCTACCCACTTTAGTTGGAGCAGCTGTTGAGAGTTTTCAAGTGATGTGGTTTCTGTTATTTGGTTATTAAGTTCTTTGGTTGTGATCCCATAGTGCCAGTCTATAAGATCTGATGAAGTATTGTCTTTTTAAAAACCTAAACAATTCATTTGCTTGAAGTCATTTTTAATCATGGATCTGAGAAGATGTTTAGATATAGCTGACAGTTTAGACATTTCTGAACAAGGCAGATGGCATTCCTGACATCCATAAGAAAGACTAAATCTGACAAGGTTATTTAAGAACATGACTCAAGTTCTCGTGTTAATATTTCAGTTTTGTAGAATCTTTTAGCATTAGACAAAACAAACCCCTAGCACAACTTGCATTCAGTTTCCTTATTTCCTTATAAATTAAAGAAAAATGTTTTAACTGATCCATACACTGGAGAATTTGAAATGTTTAGAATTCCATATTCTCAATTTTATTATGGATTCAGGATATGTACCATCACTACGGTGTCATGTAGAATGGTCAAGAACTGAAACTATTGCCAGAAACCTCTTAAAAATTATAGCAAAAGAGGTCAACATCGCGACCTCAAAAGGAGGAGTCACCAAATATTAAACGTAAATGTATCCTTACTTTTGTACATCTTAATTTTTAATGAATATTTTATTCCAGATTTTTTTTTAAAGTAGTTGTAATTCATTTAATAAAAAGGGTTTTCTAAATAAATATATAGTTTAATTAAGGATTGTTGATTATCTTGGAAAAAAAGAGAATTTTTTTTTATATTATCTTAGGGGCTCACTAACTTTTGTACAGCCCTCTGTGTGTGTGTGTGTGTGTGTGTGTGTGTGTGTGTGTGTATATATATATATATATATATATATATATATATATATATATATATATATATATATATATATACACTTTCACATCTTGCAACAGTAATGGACTAATTATTAATTTATAATAATGTTTTGGGTTTATGTGTCTTTTATGGGCTTGATAGTAGGCTTATTTCTTGTCTTGTTATCATTGCCACTGCTTTTATTACAAATGAAATAAAATTGAATCAAGGCCAGAATGAAAACACACACATAAATATAAAAGTAGACATTGAAGTCAACACCCAAAGCTAACAGTTTATTTCATGCTAAATGCCTGATGATTGGGCTTAGCATGAAACAGACTGCCACCCCTGGGTATTGACTTCAATGTCGACTTTTGCATTTACACACACTATCCCTGCTATTGAACACTTTAACCTACAAATATAGCATACCATAAAACTATATTTTACTATGTGTGTGTGTGTGTGTGTGTGTGTGTGTGTGTGTTCACATTTTAGTATTAAAATGAAGCTAGCATATATAGATTTGAAGAAATCTCAATGTGAGGTGTGCATTCGTTAATAAGTAGTTAATTGAGCCTTGCCTTACCATGATGGTCGCCTGTAGCCTAAAATGGTAATAGCTTGTTTCAGCTATAAGAGTGATTTACTTAATGGTAAAAAGGGAATACAGGTTCAATTCTTTTGGAAAGCATATTTTTTCTTCAGTAAAAGATAAAAAAAATCCAGTGCCAACTTAAACAAAGGCATCCACTAAAAAGAACATAGTAATAAGAAATAATGTTAGATTAAAGAATCTATTTAGAAATTACTATATATATATATATATATATATATATATATAAAGAGATATGCAGACTCATCAAAGTAAATCTACTGAGAGGGAAAGAATCAGCATGTAGAAATAATTTCTAACTTAAAAGGCATTATAGTAATTTCAAAAAGTCTGACAAAGTAGCAAACTTAAGGCCCTTTCAATGTTATCCACTCCATTGCACAAAGCCTTGATTATGGAAAAGACAAGGGAAAAATGCAATCAAGTTTCATTACTAACTGTCAGTAAATAACCATTCATAGGCCCTTTCACTTATGCTTTGCATCTGACTGTGCAAGTGACAGCCAAAGATATTAGTTACAAATGAGCTTGATGGCTCAAGTGGCAGTCAGTGATTGAGACTAGCTAATGTAGATGGCATCATGGACAATTGTTAAGGGTAGAGTTGGTTGGGTATGAGCAGACAAGAAAGAAAAAAAGAGACAGCAATAAAGGTTTTATACAATTATTGTATCTATTTTAGAATCACTCTCCCACTAATCCCAAATTTCAGTGTGTGGATATGTCAACATTTGGATATCACGCATATGGACTTAATACATTTTGCTCATGTTACTATGTAAGTTTATATTTGTATATCTCTAACACACACAAGAATGCTAATTTAATATACAAGACTTGTGTGAAGGAACATTTTTTTCCAGCTTTACATGGTTGTTAGTTTGTTTGTGACAATCCTAAAAGAGAGAAGGTAGAAAAGACTGATCACATGGAACATCCTATTAATTGTTGAATCAGATAAATAGAGTTATTTGTTAGTGATTTTCCGTTGCCCGTCAGCCGTTCTGTTATCAGCTCAAGTCCGGGAGGGTTGCATTATCATTGAGGGTTGGGGTGCGTTCTATGATTTGAAGAATATGGGGAGGGAGTATGTTGGCACTGCCGTACTCTGGCCAGTTCGATTAATCAGGCGTGTCTAAAACCATCCTCTGCATGTAATGGTAGGTTGAGAAAGTTGTTTGGCACAGCGCTGAATGCATTTAACACTGGGATTAGGCTGGCGAGGATGGTGGATCTACAGCAACTGCCACTGCAGCAGCCCACCAATTCCACTATCGCTGCCACCTTCATGTGGCCAATGTTAAAGAAGCCAATTTCCAGCAGCCATTTTCGTTAAGTGCCAATTCGACAAGTCCAATCAGGCGTTCAATCAGAGCTGAAATGAAAGCAGATCGCTTGACTTGAAGTCTTAGTGGCCACTTATCACTTGAGAAGCGCTGACTTTTGACAATTCTTGTTGTGGTAAAATTGACTTAAACCCCTTTCTCAGCTATTTGGTTTGATGCCTAAGCCCCACTTCAACATCTTTATGGCCTTCATGAAAGTAAAATTACTTGATAGCTGCTGCTGTTGCCTACTTTTATTTATTTTTTATTTTATCCACTTTGATCTTTAGAATCTGGCCAGTCAGCTTAGCTGCAGTCGTTGTAGTGGCAGCGACTTCTACACTTTCCTCTTCCAGAAGAGAAAGAAGAAAAAGAAGATTAATTTGCAAGCAGTTTCACAGAATTTACACCATGACAACACGATTTTGAAAACTTACTTTTTTTTTCTTTTTTTTTTTAAACTAATATAGACTTACTCTTTTTTATTATTATTGGTATATGCTTGTGTGTTTATTTGGAGAATTACTCTTATGTTAAAGAACTAAATGAAAAAAAAAAAAACAACTTTTCTCCTCAAGATATTGCCATTCTATTATTATTATCAACATACACACACACATATATTCAGTTTTGATTACTGTTTCTATTTTAATTTTTCTTCTGAATATAAAGAAACATGTCTGCTGTGGTTGATTTACCATTTGGAAAAAGTGAAGGAGGAACAAATAGGAAAACAAGATAATGAAGACACTACTAATTGAGAGAGAGCATATAATTGCATACAGGGTTGCATAAGGTCAAAAGAAACACATGCAGACAAAGACAGTTTTTGCACTTATGTGTGTGCGTGCGTGTGTATGTGTGCACACACACACACACACACACACACACACACAATTAGTAAGATTCATTCATATCTTCTTTGGTTTAATTAACTTCTATGAAGCTAGAATGTTGAAATTATTTAACCCATAAGTGCATAGTATCCAATTTTTTAGAGAGAAGATTACCTAAAATTCAAAATCCACCAGCCCTAAGATTATCATGATGCAACAAGGTAGATTAAGCAAAAAGTGCTAAATTTTTAAGGAAACTTTATGCAGTAATGAATTAATTTGGTGATTATTATTATTATTAAATATAGGATAAAACCATTCAGGAAGAGAAAATACCCCAGTTCGAAGTGAGCTAGTAAATTAGTTTAGAAAAAGGCATGCAACCTTCATTATCCGGATGGTGGTCCCAAACTTTTGGTCTATGGTATGTGTATGTGCGTGTATATATATATATATATATATATATATATAAAAAAGTGGATACAGGTGTTTGAATGGACATCTTCATTTTTTTTTTTCAGACAGTGAAATTAATGTCCACTCGCATAGATAATAGAAAGTTTTATTTAAAAAAATGTAGCTTTCAGCAGGTATCAAAACTGCATTCTTTTTATTTTGAAAACCACCTTTTATCCAGGCAAGCTTTTACTATTTGGTCATATAAATCACAACAGCAAAGAAATGTTCAAATACTTTTATGAAATGCATATCACTTGTGACTTTCAATGTGTACATCTGCTAAATGTATTTTCATGGCTGAAATATAAACCCAGTAATTTAAGTAATTAATGGATTTTAATATGGTAGTTTTCATTATTATCAACACCATTTTAGCATTTTGAATAGGAAAAAATAAATAAATAAAAGGGATATAAACTAAAATAAAATTTCTAGTAATTATATACACACACACACACAAATTCCATTACTAATTTGGCCACAGGAGACCACCATGATAAATAAAGTTCAATTTACCTATTTAAGGAATAAATAGATGTTGGGACTTCTATATCTGCTAGCTTCATTTTCATACCTGAAACATATACACTAATTTTTAAATGGATTTTTTTTAATCCAACATTATTTCTTATTACTATAAAGCTTATTTTTAGTGGGTAAATGTATTTGAGTTGCTACTTCTGTTTTTTTTTTTTGTTCTTAAACAATGAAATTAATCACAACCAGAGTAGATCAAGAAATCCCACTAAAGAAAAATATCTCCCAAAAGGAATCAAAACTATCCCTTTTTCCATCAAGGAAACCCCTCCAGCAGTCAAAGCCTACCATTACCAACTTAGCCACAGGAAACCATCATTATAAAGTTCAATTTGCCTAATTAAGGCATGCATAAGAATATTGGATTAAATAAATCCATTTAAAAATTACTGTTGTTTATGTTTTAGGTACAAAAATGAAGCTAGTAGATATAGATATGTACAAGTCCCAAGAGATATACATTTTATAAATAGGTAAATTAAACTTTGCTTTATCATAAATATGATCACTTAGCATATTTCATGACACAAATGTTGCAAAAACTGACAATGTAAAACTTGGATTTATATAGAATCAAAATCACATTAGAAATCTATGAACAATATGTGTCTGAAACAGTGATAAATAAAAATATAAGCAAAATAAACTTCTTGGTTTGCAGTTTACATAAAGAAATACATCAGAGAGATTTTAGGAAATAAAGAAAAAATATAGAAACATTAGTTTCAGCATTATATGTATTAAAACCTACAGCCACCCACAAAAATTCCGGTGATATAATATATGCATTTATATAGAGTAGCATATTAATTGACTGAATTCTTATATATGGTTATAAGTGTTAATTAACAAGGATTTCATCTTCCCAGATTAAAAATTAAAATAAAAAAAGTTGAGAATTTTACAAAGATAAAATGCATCCATAAATTTCATTTTCTTGTTCATTTGAAAAGATTAAAAAGGAAACAGAGTCGACTGTAATTGCTTTCTAATAAATGTGTTTACTGCAGTCAACACAATGATATCATTTGCAAGCAATTATTTCTATTACCATACAAATACAATCTAAACCGTTCTTGAATTAGTTTCATATTGATATGAAAAAGAAAATATTAAAAATAACATTTCCAATAGATGCAAACAGTTAAATTAGATTTAAAAACTAGTAAATTTTATTGCAAAAATTAAAAATGACTTTAAATTAATATAAAAAAGTAAAGCAAAATAAATTTTCTAATTAGTATCATTATGTATAGTTTGTAATGTAAACGGTGACAGTGGCCAAGTTTATAATTAGTTACATATTGGAAAGTGAATGCTTCATTCGATGAGGGACTGAAAATTGAGGATTAACGAAAGGAGGACAGCATGGCACAATCACAATTTTCCCTTAGAGCAACTTGAAATTATAAGATATTTTTTTAAATACCATATCCTTTCAGGATGCAAACGAGCATGTCTTTTTTATTTTTATTTTTTTGTTTTAAATTTTCTGGAAATTGCCATGACTTTTTGGAAAAGGGAGTGAAATGGTTTCCAATTGTTTTCTCTACGGTTTTGAATTCAGTGTAATCCTTCTTGTAGACTGGTTACCAACCAAGGCTAAAGAGCCTAGTTTACCCTGCTATTAAACCATAGATTTTGGAGATGTGGGTTAATTCCATACCCAATGGCATTTGTGTGAAAGTGAATGCAACAAACTGGGCAGGAATTTGAACTTGGCTCACCAGTTCTACTTTCCATGTTGATAACTGTTACACTATCTGCACATCAACACTTAAAACTCATTTAATTTTACAACACTTAAAACTCAGTTAATTTTTATATATTTTATGAGAGGGTAAATCCTGTTTGAAATTAAATGTTCACAGTATTTTTTTCTGTTTTTCTTTCACTTCTATTATTCTCATCTCCCCTGAATTTTGTTTTCTTAAAGACATCTTTCTTTTTGTTTAAAAAAATCTTTAAATTTTTACGTATGCACAAGCATCAAACTTAAGGCAGCACAATGTCCAACCCTGACTATAAGATAAATATCATGACTTCAAGGGAACTCCTAACCATAGAATGACAGGAATGCCTTTCTTTATTTAAGAAGTGATTGAACCAGCAGAAATATATATATTATATATGGGGGGGAGGGGGTTATGCAGTATCATATCATTTTTGGTAAACAAAACTTTTTTCATAATATTCTTTTATTATGGTAATATTGAAATCAGCAAGCTAGTTTTATTGCAAGCAATACACAGTTTGTCCCCATTTGTAAACAACAAAGAAAGATATGTTTTCAAAGTTGAATGGCCATCATTGTCAAGTCCTTTATCGAATATTGCATGCACAAATGTCATATACACAATTTATATTTACAATGTAAAATCTTTAAGATAGTATGCATGAAAGCAGAACTTGATATATCAGCATTATGTCATACAGGATAAAAATGCTATCATTTTTTGTTTTAATATAAAATGCTCTTATAAATGTGGCTGGAAATTAAAAGTTATTTGTAGGCTTCATGAATCTGATGCTAATCTCAGATATACACCGAATTCTGTCAATAAATCTATCAATTTTAACATTCTTTTTCCTCATATAACAATCTATATTTAGATTTTTCACTTTTCATTAAGGAATTTAAAGGTACTATATAAAGCAATTTCTAAAGAATTATTTTTATTACATTATTTTTAGCAGATCCTCGTAGATGTTCCTTTTTATTTTAAACACTAGTTACTTCATCTACCAGCCTGTGTACTCAAGAAATCTTAAAGAAAATGTGCTCTCTGGCAGGATTCAAGCCTGCACCCCCCTTTGCAGGAGAAAAATAGAACCTTACTTGATTGTGAAGTTCTTCAGTTCAAGTACACCAGATCGTACGGTGTTCGAATTCTACTAGAGGGCACATTTTCTTTAATAAATTTTCTTATGGCTGCAGACCAGTAGATGAAATACTGTTCCAAATAAAAGAGCATCAACTCAAATATGGGTATCCACTAAAAATAATATTTGGAAGTTTTTATATATATATATATATATATATATATATATATATATATATATATAGAGAGAGAGAGAGAGAGAGATATGTATATGTATGTAGGGAAAAGGTTATTTCAACAAGAAAAAAGTGTATATTTTAAAAAGAAACTGAAAACGTTTTTGGTTGAAATGTGAATTTTTTTACTTTTAATTTAAAATATATATTATACTCTTTATTGATCATTTCTGCTCATGAAACATCTTTATAAGAATATCATGGTGTACATTAAGATATGTTTCATGAGCAGAAACGATCAATCAGGAAAAATCGTCAAAGGTGGGAGTTTATAAACAGTAATTCGGACTTTGCTAACCAGACATTTCTTTTGTGGTTGAATGGTTAACAGCACGTAAGATCAAATGACAGTTTTTATCAGGATTATAGGTTCAATTCCTGTCTGAGAGCTCATATTTTCTATGAAATTTTTCGAACATTCACACTGATAAATGTAATTCATACTTTTTATTTAAAAAAAAAAAAAAAAAAAAAAACGGAGCATTTACTTAAATAAATTATATCTATAAAAATAACAATGACAAAAAATTATATATATATATATATATATATATATATATATATATATATATATATATATAGTAGTTTGGAGTTTGTTTTTCTTTCATAATATCGAAATTAAAGACAAAACACTGACTTTACTGTAAAGAAAAAAAAAAGTTGGTTCTTTTCTATTACTATTAGATGCATAAATGCATTTATGCAAATTTACATTGCAACCTTTAGAAAGTAAACATAACCCCATGTTAATTGGATTTCCCACCAAAATTTTTTAAAAGGGTAAAAAGTGGCATCAATTTCTAACTAAAATGTTTTTTGTTTTTTTTTTCAGGAATATTAATGCCTGAAATAAAGACAGTTTTACAGACACTTATTTTTGATTTTTTTTTCTTGTGATAAGTAAAATTTCATTTTATAGCAATTAAGAAATCTTCTATAACACTATGAAATAAAAATTGTTTCAAGATTGAATCATCTTTTCAACTGAATCAATCATTCCATATGATAACCAGTCTTCATTGTCACTTTATCAATTGCAAAATAGCCTGAATTCTTAATGTTTTTTCTCATATAAAAATCACTATTTTTTTTTCAAGAAATGGCTCCAAAAATAAGATCTTATATTTAAAATTGAAATTAAATTTGCTAAAAATGTTTTCTTACAATTCCTTGCTGAAATGGAGATGGGTGGGGAGGTCTTACATGTCATTAAATATTGTATTCCAAGTCTTAGATGGAACTGATAGTTAAAAATGTTTTATAATGCTTTTAGCATGAAATATGCTTTTAAAAAAAAAATAAATAAAATTAAGTAACTTGTAATAAAATAAAGAAAATTTACTAAGCATCATTCCAGGAGTGAATAATCAACAAAGCATTGGGTTTCATGATTGAAATAAAACAATTTGATGATTTGTTCAATCATGAACAATTTGTTCATGATTGAGATAAAACAATTTTGATGCCTAACATCTTCAATAGATGAATTCATGTACCCATGACTTTCTGATGTTGTAGTCAAATCAAAGACCTACCTGTTCCATGTCTATTTGGATACGATAGGAGGAGGATAATAACTAGAATAAATAAAGGGGGAATGCATTTTTCACTTGATCAAACCTAGCCTAGCTGCCAGCTTCTACTTACAGTTCTTTGATATTTGGAAGAAAGAAAGAGATATAGAGAGGAAACAGAGCACCACTAAGTAGAACACCACTAGACTCAGGTGTGTCTGTTCTTACCTATCTACCTATCTGTTGTTTGCCACTAAGCACTTACAGTCAGGTGGATGACAGAATGGAAGGGCAGGGTCAAGCAGAAAAAGAGAGCTTGCCAATGAGAGTTTATAGTGACTTCAATAGTTATCACTTCACAGTATTTGTGTTGCTTGATACAGTGGAATAGTTGGACTCGATTTTTATGACTTAAAGCATGCAATCAAATCACACCCGACTAACACACGTGCAAAAGAAATTTTCTTAGCCAGCAGGGATACAAACAGAAAGAACCGATTTAAAATAATGCTGATAATAATAATAATAATAATAATAATAATGAGAAGAAGAAACATCTCATAGTTACTATAGATTTTACAAAGGCTCAATGTTTTAACAGAGGATGTAAAATGTGACACTGAAATCTAAAGGTGCCTTGGAATAATGAAAGATGCCCTCCAAAAGTTAAACAGAGTATTAAGAAACAGGGAAAAAAATATTTTAGAAACAAAGAAAAGTACTGAACTGTTATGTAACAAGAAAATGGAAACAAAAAGCTACTTATAACTACAATCAGAAATAGTTAAAATTTCTAAGACACAATGAGGAAAGAAGGCTTGAAAAATTTGACACTCATAGGACATATCAAACACAAGAGGGATAGCAGTGGTTAATCTACCTAATGAACTTGTGTAAGTGGATGGCAGGACAGGGACTGGGACGGATGGTGAAAAGACAAACTTTTCAAGAGTTACAAAGGATAGAAAGTTGTGGAGAGCTATGATTACCTATGTCCTGAATGGACACGGCACATAAAAGAAAAAAATAAAGTAAAGCACCTATTTCCATGGTTTAAAGTTGAAGCTAATTTTTGTAAAAGAAGCTGGTAGCAATTATTATAAGCTGAACAACTTGAGGGAAAAACTCAAGTAAAATAGTAGATATCTAATACCACAGAAGGAGAAATTTAAAAACTGAACAATTTCCAGTGAGAGTTATTTAGTTGGATATAAAAACTTAAAAAAAAAAAAAAAAAAATCATAACACATACAGTAGGACCTTGTTATCTGCAGTATTTAGGTTTCCCCACAGATGGTGAAATCTAGTTATATCCAAAGATTTTTTTTATTATACACTGTAAGGACATTTGATGACAGAGGGTACACAGCTCCCCTCACTAAGAAATATACTTGTCTTGAGGCAAATCAACTGTGAAAATAATGTACAAAAGTTATTAATTTGAGTTTTCTCCTCACACTCCAACAACTCGGACATTTAAGACATTGAAATTGATTCATTTTGTATATTTTTAAAACATTATTATTAATATTAAACACTTATATGTACATTTCCATAATAGCATTATTATTAAATATTTATGTTGACATTTTCCAAAATACTGTTAGGAAAAACTTATGACTATATATTTTGTTTTTTTAAAATATATTTTAGTCGTTTGAAATATATTTTGCATAGTTGTTAAAGTTAAATGAAAGTTTTGAACAAAGTTTGTAAAAGTGAGTTAAACACAGAGAATAAGAGTAGTTTCTGAAGAAATAAGATGCATTACTTTCAGGGCTTTACAAAACAAGTGTTAGATTAGGTATATTATATTCATGTATGGAACCATTTTTCCTCATTAGTCCAAGTTTATGTTGACAAACCTTCCCAGTTCAGCAATTTGGATGAACCCTTAAATCTATTAGACTAGGTACCTCCACAGAAAATGTGATACCTAAGGTTTAAAATGAATTTTTAAAAAATGAAAATCTTTTTTGAATCTTTTATTTCAAGCTAATAGTTTAAATTTAATATCTCCAATAAGAAAAATACTTTGCTATATTTCAAAACCTAATCTAAATTGATTGGAAGGAATTTTTTTTTTTTTTTTGCTAAAATAGCTGATTAGCACCCTGTTTTATTTGTCTTTCATTGTAATGTAATGCTCTTTAAAAAATTTTCAAAAAATAAAATATATTTTTCTGAAACTTTATTTGATGATCATTAGCTGATTTAAAGTATAATTAATCTGATTTGAAACAAATATTTACATTAAGTTTAAAATATTACAAAAATACATTTTTTTTAACACAGCAGTAGCTGTTTATTTAAGCTGTTGACATGCTTGACAACTTAATGACAAATTGATGTTTATCTAATGTTGTTCTATGGGGGCTTTAGCAGTAAAAAAATAATTGAATATAACATGAGCACCTTTGATATATAATTTTTAAGTACTCAGTGATCTTAAAATTTCAGACACTATTCTCTGTAATCTAATGTTTTATTGAATTTTAGATACTTTCTGGCTTTAAATTTACTATAGTTATCTGTCTTATTTTCTGATAATGTCATGTATGGACACCCAGATCTACAGAAAAAGGCATGTTTATACACATACAAAAAATCCCAAATTCTTTTTAAATATATTGGTGTTTGATAATTTGTACTAAGTGTTTCCATTTATGATTAGTATAGTTTTTACTTAATATCATCTAAAAGGGTGAAATTAATACAGAATTTTAAGATTTAAAACTTAATAAATTATTCCAATTAAAAGTTTTAAAAAATGAAAACAATTCTTGTAAAAATTCATTATTCATCTAAAAAAAAATTTCTTAAGACAATAGTGCCATTAATATAGCTTATTTATAAAAGCAATTAAAAGTTTTTGTAATTGAATAATTTCTTTGTTTTATTGCACTTTTTATTTCATGATTCAGGACAGATTATCAGTAAATGATGTTTGTTGTACAAAAAGAAATTGATGTTTTAAATTCTCCAAGGAGTCATTTTAACTAATATAAATATGAAGTAGGTGGAATTTTAATTTCTTGAAATTGCATAAAATTAAGTAAGTGGGGTAACAGATATAAAAAAATATTTTTACTAAGATTTTCTTTAAAAAAAAAAAAAAAATTTTTTTTAAATTTAATTTTTGCAAGAATTTCCAAAACAATGTGTTTTTAATGCAAAAAAGATGCTCAATTTCCCAAACTAATCTTTGTCCCACCTGTTGAGACAAGAAAAACAAGGTATTTCACCAAAATTTTGAACATGCTAGAAAGGATTAAAAAAAAATTTTAGAAAATAATCAAAAAATACTTTGATCTTTCCTCTTGATAACAAACATTTGGGCTCTAAAGCTTTGTTTACATCCAGTTTGGGTTTTTTTTTCATCATGGTATACTGATTTTTAGTGAACTTTTGGTGGTGCCTATATTAGACCATAGAATTATGTCCCTCAATAAGAAATTAAGAATTAAGATTTAATATTCCTTTAAGTATTCTAGTGTGTATATATACAAGATGGTGCTGAAAAGTTCTCAAGCCAACACACTTACCAAATTGTGACCAATACATATATATATATATATATATATATATATAGGGTGCATCTGGGCAGCAATTTATCATTTATATAAGTATGGTTAAATACCAATGAAAATTCCTCGTTCATTTTTTTTCAAATCTATTTTTATAATGTCCCAGATTATTATTTTTTGGGTTTCAAAGATAAGAATATCAAGTTTAGGACCTCACATATTAAATATCTTTCAATAAAAAAATAATATTAAAGAAATAAGACACAAAGTTTCATACGCCAAATACAAAACACTAGAAGTGATATTTGAAAATAAAATAGATAACATAAAACAAAACAAAAAACAAACTATCTTTTATAATGGCTAACACTAGTTCAAAATACTCAGATATAGAAATATATATCAGAAAATAATCCAGAAAATTGAAAAATAAATAAAAATATAATTAAAAATTAGCTTTCATTGGTATTTAATCAAACGTGTGTGTGTGTGTGTGTGTGTGTGTGCATATAATTTTTAAAAAGATTTTTATCAAACATTATTTTTCGTTACTATAAACATTTTTAGTGGATATACGTATTTGAGTTGGTATATGTTCTTTTTTACTTTTATTTTATTAGACCATGAAATTAATAACAACTGGTCTAAATTGAGGAGGCACAAGTCTTCTTTAGTAGGGTAGCAACTCAAACACATGCACCCACAAAAATAATAATATATCCCACCCCAATATGACATGACATATTGACAGATTCTGTAACAATTTATGCTCTACTGAAAATGGTGTAATTTCATCTCCTCACTTTGCTAACTAAATATAGTTTTACAAGTTTTCACAAAGTCAAGAAATTGTGAGCAATTCACAATATTTTTGTAAGTTCTTGGTTTTTTTACTCAGTGATTCAAGGCAATTTCTCAGTAGGAAAAGCAGTGATTGATTTTTCTTGGAGTAACTGATGAGACAAATTAACATTGATAGTGTATAGGAACATCATGGCATAAAAAATGTGACATTTTTCAATAAATTTCATATTATAATTCTGATTGTTCCCCTATTAGCTAGTAAGTTATGTGTTACACCCTGCCATTACTTCAGATAAATAATGGACCATTTTGTTTTGAATGGGAGGAAAGATTAAAGAAAAAAAATATGAGAGACACTGTTTGGTTTTAGCAAAAAAAAAAGAAAGCATACATAATAAGAAAGAAGATAGTGGTGATAAGCTTTCCCATGTCTAATGTGAAATTTTCACAAGTATTGCTAAAAAAAAAAAAAAAAAAAAAAAAAAAAAAATCTTTGGAGTTTCAATTTAAATAATACCAGAAAATGATCACAATAAATATTTTATTTGTAACAATATGGTTTCCCTTGATATTAAACAATATGGTTTCCCTTGATATTAAATTTCTGATTTATTTTATTCTAAAATATTCTTAACATGGCAAGAATAATCACAAAATTGTAAATCACACTTTGCTGTTTAATCAACTACTTACTCAATTTAGCAGTTTCCTCATTTTCGTAATTAAATCTAATTTTACAAGTTTTCACAAAGTCATCATATTTATACCTACCTCTGGTAAATGTGATTTAAACATCAACTAGTAAACAACATCCTGACATTTCAAAATGGCATCACTCATGAAACAATGTCATTTCTGAGAAAAGTTTGTGATATTTTTGCAAGTCCTGGGTTTTCTTAATCTCACAGAAAATTGGATAATGATTCTAGATAATTCATAAATAGTGATAAAGGCAGTGAAAACAATCGTTGTTCTGAAGTAGCTGACAGAATATTTTGCCAATATGACATCACACATTGATATTAAAAGAATATAAGAACCCCAGAGGTAAAGTGATGCTTTTAAACAGAAAATAAACATTGTCCTACAGAACAATAGCCTAGTGAATTAAAGCATTGATTTATAAATTTGACCAAGTAACTAATGGGTCCAATCCCTGGATAAGGTAGTGCAAACTCTGTGGGAACAGGGCAAACAATAACTGAGTAGTACTAAATAAGAACTGGACAACTAAATAAGAATTGGACAAACTATCCCTAGGCATGGACAATGAAACAAGAACAATCTACCTCAATAAACAGTTAAATAAACAGTTCAGTTCAAAATTTCTTAAAGGTTACTGGATCAAAAAGCACCTGATGATGGCCAAAGGGTACAACAGCTAAAACATTGTGATAACAACAACAAATCATCATCATTTGGTTGCAGTGATTCCTGTGACTCTCTGTTGCTATCCAATTCTATTGTTCATCATATTCAGATTGCAGAGGGATTTGTCATCACAAATCTACTTGATAGAGGTTTCGGCTTGTTATCCTCTGCTAGCTCTTCCTTGAGTAGGCTCCGACAAAAGAACTTCACTAACAATTTTGTCTTTAACTCTCCAGCAATGCCCTGTGAATCTGATTCTATGTTCTTTGAAGATTTGATACTGGACAAAGGTTCCCATACAATTGCTCATTGATCAGATGATTACTCCAAGTGGCATTCAAAGCCATTCTTATCATGCAAGTGTCATGTAACTCCATACAATTTTCTTCCCATGCATGCTGAGCAGCCATACAATAGAACAGAGGTAACAGTTGCTTCAAAGAGGTTCCTTTTCATGTTATCTGGAAGCCCATAACTCCACACTAGAGATAACTTGTCAACAGTACCCCAGGCTTTGTCAATGCATGTGTTTGCATCACCTTCACAGCTAGAGATTTTAACAAGATGAATTGCAAATAATACAAAATAAGAAAAATAAACAAATAAACTGTCTGCAGGGTCAGAAATGTAAAAATGACATCCCAATCTTAAGTAGCTAATATATAAAGATGTTTGATTAAATGTTTGCGAATGGACACTTAGATTTTGGAGAAGTATTTAAAATCTCATGCAGTCAGTCAATTTACGCATTTATAAAATCTACAAAATACATGAGTATAAAACTAAAAATGAAAATAAATCTAAGAATTTCATGATTGGAATTTGCAGTTACCAAAGATTTTCATCATACACTTAATACAAACAAATAAAAATGCAAAGTAGAGATAAAAAGAAATTAAAAAAAGGTTGTCTTACTGATCTATACATATTTCCTATGCAAGAAAAGAGAGAGAGAGAAAGGTGCAATGCACATTAGGTCTCAGGTAGATTACAGAAGGAGGAAGGGCTCATAGCAGACACAGCCAAGACAAATTGAATAATCAGAGTGATTTCACAAAAAAAAAGAGAAAGTATAAAAGGTCTCAGACAACAAGCTGTCACCAGAAAATTCCACAGAGGGAAACTAATTAAATTCTTGCTGCAGTAGTGAGCAAGTATGCAGCACTGATGTAGACAAATTAACAGGTTATTTTGGAAACAAACAAATAAACAAACAAACAGTGGCCACTCAGGAAAGAATATTGGGAGCAGGAGGAAGGTGAAGCAAAGTAGAAAAAAAAAATAGAAACCTAAAACAACCCCCCCCCCCCAAAAAAAAACGTTCTCTTTGTTTTTAAACTCCTCTACCAGCCATTTCACCATCTTTGTTTTCTCCCACCACAGATTTCATTCATTGCTTTTTATTCAAAGGGAAAAAGTCAAGTCAGTGTTAACCCCACTTCATTTTTAATCTGTCAAGAAAAGAAAAAGAAAAAAAAGGGCTCATATTTCTAGTTTTAACTACAATATTAGATTGTGAAAAAAAGAAATCAATGGGAAAAAAAAAGATTAAAAAAAAAAAAGAAAAGAGGAAAGCTCAGTAAGGAGATTTAGAATTGTAAAAAAAGAAAGATGACTTGAGAAATCTAAGAGAGAAAAAATATTACTGTGCAAGTGAGGAAGAGAGAAGCAAAAAGAGAGAAAAGGAGATATAAATGAGGAGGAGAGAAAAATTAAAATGAATAAAGAAAACGAAAAACAAAGAAAGAACAAGAGTGAGAGAGAGAGAGAGAGAGATAGGAGGTATTTAAAACGGAAGAGGCAAATAAAAGAATTGCTACATAAAAGAAAGGAGGAGAATGAAAGTTATAAGAGAGAAGGTCAGGAAATGTATACAAGAAAAGAAACAGATAAATGAGGAGTATATAAGAGAGAGGGGGGAAGTAAACAGAAAACAAACAAATTAGAATTATATATATATATATTAGAAATTGACAAACAAAGGAAAAGGAAAGAAAGTTTAAAACATTTAAGTAAAGAAACTGAGGGAAAGAGAAAATAAGAGATTTTATCAATCTAATCCGATAAGAAAAATAAACGACATCTAAATATTATCCACTTATTCACCAAGCAATAATTGGTTCCCTTGACACTCACTGGAGGACATGTTGAAGGCAAGAGGGACAGAGGAAAGCAGGGAATAACCAAACTAACAAGCTTATGTAAATGGTTGGCAGAACAGGGATTAGGAGAGATAGCAAAATGAAAACTTATTTAGAGCTACAAAGGACAGGAAATTGTGGAGAGCCATGTGTACACACATGTTCTGAAAGGATATGGCACATAGAAGAAGAATAAGCACTAAATACATAAACTTATGATGATATCATCAGCAAAACTTTGGAATCATACTCAACCTGGTTTCAGTAGTTGAGAAAAGAGTCTATTTAGATCATGGCCATGCTTAGTTTTTCAAAGATTTTCCAGGAAACAAATATCATAAAATTTTACAGGATCTGTTTTAATACAATATTTGATTCACTTGATACAAATGAATAATATCTGATCACCGAAGACGAAACTAATACCCAAAGTAGTTAAGCAAGTGCGAGTGGTGTAATGGTTAGTAGGACAGAAAGAGGAATCAGTGAGCAGCGTTCAAATTATTGCCTAGTCAATTGTATTCACTTTGCACTAAAACTCTTGGCAGGAAGCCATCTCTTCTCTCTCCAACAATGAGTTAAATAGCAGGGTAGACTGGAGTTTTTAGCTTTGGGTGGTAACCAGTCAAGAGAAGAAAACTGATTTCTAAACTGTGGAGAGGACAATGAGAAACCACTCCATTATCTTTCCCAAGAAGTGATGGCAATTCACATATAATAAAAGAAAAGTAATTTGTGTATAGCCATGATTAACTATGTCCTGAAGAGATATTACATTTTAAAAAGTTAGGTAACTTAGTTTGCTTAACTTGAATATGTCTACAAGCTAACATTTTTACCCATCTATGTTGGATTTTGCAACCATAAAATTAAAAATTAAATTTGATGCTATTTTTTAAGCACAATAAATTAGGCAATCATTTATAATCATTATGCATTAGGTTGAGTCATAAATAATTTCTGTCAAAGTTGATTAAACTTAATATGCCATGCCACAAATGGGTATATATTTTGATGTTCACCCTGTACAAGGCCCAAGAGCCACTGGAGGTAGAGGGTTACAGAGCAAGAGACACCACCCCAAAAAAGGTGATAATGCCACCAAAATACAAGGAGCCATAGGAAGTGGATGAGAATGAAAAGACCCTTAGAAGGAAGTGGAAACCTAATCCTAAACAGGAAACAAAAAAGATAAATAGCAATAGATGGTTCAATAGATCAGGGAGGAGTGCAAACCAGAATGAAGGATCCATGACTAAAGCCCTTCCAATCGTAATTTTAAACAAGCTACAATTTGTATAAATATATTACTTAAAAGTTAACTGTTTGCAAATAATGAGAATACATTTTAATCAGTGATGTGCAGAATGAACACACTATACCAATGAAAAATCCTCTTTTCTAACATTTTCAAATTAGTTTCCACATTATTCTTGAGTCAAAATAAAATTCTATCTTTCCTTTTTTCAATTAAAAAAAAAAAATTATTTAGTCAAATAAAGATTTATAGCCATATATGTACATCCAATTACCAGTTGTCTCAACTAATCCAACAAAATATTCACAAAAACAAACAAGATTATCATCAGTCAAAACTATGTCAAAATGGAAATTGATCCAAACATGCATCAGAAGCTTCCAAAATAAAGTTACCCAAACATGTAGTCTGAGAACCTGATTTCTTGTTTTGGGCTCAAATTATGTTAAAGCTTTCAGTAAGAAAAAATAAATAAAAAGAAAACAGTGGGGATAGCTTAGAATGATATCTCTTCACATGTTGAAATATGATTTTTTTTTCTTAAATTACTCTTTGCAATAGAATTAATAGAAAGTTGTAATATAATTGGTAAATACAAAGTACTAACTTTCAGCAAACTCAGAGATCTAAAAGTAACAATGCAAATTTACTCTTTATTTCTTTCATTGTAACAAAAAACAAAAACAAAAAACTTAACGTTAAGTATTATTGGATAATTGATAGCAAATAATAAGGATAATAACAAATAATGACAAAAGTGAATGAAAATTAGAAAAACCATGAAAAAAATCATGAAACCATTGAACACAAATGATGATAAATCAGAATTCACTTGACTCGGTTGATCTGGCAAAAACATTAACTTGGCAGAGTTTGTGAACTAAGGGTGTTGGAAAAATTGTTTTGTTAACAAACTTATCCCAGACTCACTGGATCTCTTCATGATAAAATGGTAGTTTTATTAAACAAGTTTACTATAATGCAATAAAAAATATAGATGTAGGTATATCCTTATGTTCACAGACAACTGATGAAAATCACTAAATAATGAAAAACCATTTGCACAACTGACAGAGGAAATAATTAAAAAGACAACAGGCTATTCCAATTATCAGACAAATAACTGAAATGACAATGGACTATTCCAATAATCAGACAAAAGTTCATTGATACAAATAAAGTAATATAAGACTAAAATAAAATAAAAATACCCTCAAAATATGCCTGGTATTTTCAAACCCTATAAAACCTACATGATACAAATAAGAAACATCATGATACAAATAACAAGAAACATCATGATACAATGGGGAATTGTTAAGTTCACAGCCTGACAAGTATCTATTAGCTGAATTTTGATCTGAAATTTTTCACCTTATAATGTTTGATTTTTGTGATATATTCACTGTTGAATTTACATGGGTGAACAAGGAAGGAAATTATGTTGGATAGGAAATATTTAAGGACACTTATACTTAAAATAAGAAAGAGATAATTTCTAGGACACATAATGAGGAAATAGGGCTTGGAAACTTTGACACTCACAAGACATATAGAAAGTAAAAGGGACAGAGGGAAATAACATATAATCTTCCTAATG
>OZ038489.1:33576371-33583871 GCA_964036315.1 Acanthosepion esculentum
ACACCCATATTCTCAGATACATACACCCATATTCTCAGATACATACACCCATATTCTCAGATACATACACCCATATTCTCAGATACATACACCCATATTCTCAGATACATACACCCATATTCTCAGATACATACACCCATATTCTCAGATACATACACCCATATTCTCAGATACATACACCCATATTCTCAGATACATACACCCATATTCTCAGATACATACACCCATATTCTCAGATACATACACCCATATTCTCAGATACATACACCCATATTCTCAGATACATACACCCATATTCTCAGATACATACACCCATATTCTCAGATACATACACCCATATTCTCAGATACATACACCCATATTCTCAGATACATACACCCATATTCTCAGATACATACACCCATATTCTCAGATACATACACCCATATTCTCAGATACATACACCCATATTCTCAGATACATACACCCATATTCTCAGATACATACACCCATATTCTCAGATACATACACCCATATTCTCAGATACATACACCCATATTCTCAGATACATACACCCATATTCTCAGATACATACACCCATATTCTCAGATACATACACCCATATTCTCAGATACATACACCCATATTCTCAGATACATACACCCATATTCTCAGATACATACACCCATATTCTCAGATACATACACCCATATTCTCAGATACATACACCCATATTCTCAGATACATACACCCATATTCTCAGATACATACACCCATATTCTCAGATACATACACCCATATTCTCAGATACATACACCCATATTCTCAGATACATACACCCATATTCTCAGATACATACACCCATATTCTCAGATACATACACCCATATTCTCAGATACATACACCCATATTCTCAGATACATACACCCATATTCTCAGATACATACACCCATATTCTCAGATACATACACCCATATTCTCAGATACATACACCCATATTCTCAGATACATACACCCATATTCTCAGATACATACACCCATATTCTCAGATACATACACCCATATTCTCAGATACATACACCCATATTCTCAGATACATACACCCATATTCTCAGATACATACACCCATATACACATATTCTCATATATACACACACATATATTCTCATATATACATATATATACACACATATACATATATATATCTATATATATATATATATATATATATATATATATATATATATATATATATATATATATATATATATATTATATATAACTGTCACAGCCACCAACAGCAATTACAACTGCTTCTTCTAAATTCCTATGAAACTGAGTCCACACAAGAATTTAAATTTTAAAAAGAAAAAATAAATAAAAAAAATAAATACAAATTTGGGAGCATGTTAATAGTTTTACCAGAAGTTCTATGCATAGGTTTAGGCAACTTTAATTTAAATTTAAAACCGTTTGTATTTACAAAGCTGGAATCAATATTAATACTAAGGAAATAGTGTATTTTTCCCCAGAACCAGATATATCAAGCCTAGATTGTATAACAGATCATTAACTAACAACTGCACAGGAAGATGGCGCTGTGGAGATTCTTTAAAAATCATTGGTTCTTAACAAATTATAATTCAAGTTTGCATTAGAAAATTATCTGAAACTTACACAAGTCCTTCATGCCTATAAACATTTACGCAAGTAAAAATCTGAAGAGCTATAACAAAATAAATTTTTCAAAAGTCAGAGGTTAATCAAATTTATTTAGTTTGTGAAGAACTAAAGTGAAACCTAAAAATTTAAAAACATATTATTTTTTAAAAAAATCATTTTACTTATCAAATTATTCCATATCAGTATTTCAAAGTTTTCATCAGTACTAATATAAATAAAGACACACCTATAAAATAAAATTAGTATAAAATATATAAGCAGACAATGGAAGCCACTTGTGAAATTTTAACCTACCAAGTCTAAATTGTCAAATGCTAAGAACTTTTCATACATAAATTTATCACTTGATTAAAACCTTTAAATAGCAACTGGTCATTACATTTAACTAGGAATTTTTTGCAATTATAAAACTATCTTTCCTGATATAATGAATAAAATAAAAAATTTAAATTTTAACTTGTTAAAACTAATGAAATAAATTAACACAAATTTATACAACAATAAATATATTGTAAACTGTGTTCTAGAAAAATAAATGAATCCATTCTTGCACATTGCTTTTAAAATGTGACTTTTTGTGGAAGGTTCAATACAATATAATCATTGCCATGGCATATTAAATGTCGACAATAAAAACAAACATTTTACGATAACTTATGTGATAAATGAGAAGAAGGTTATCAGATGAAAAGCAATAACATCTTCTATTTCAATATCTCATCTGTCATTTCTTTAAAAAAAATTTAAAAAAGTAAAAACCATTTATCAATTTTTTTTAATTTTAGTTACAAATATCAAATAATTTAAAATCTTTTTCATTTGATATCAAATAATAATTTTAATAAATAAAAAACAAAAAATTAATAAAACACCTTTAAAAGAAAAATCTAGTTTTTTTGTTTTTTTTAATCTTCAAACAATAGACATTTTCTGAATTGTATTTAACTATGGGCAGAAACAAAATTAAATAAAGCTACTGAGATTTATTTTATTTAACTACCAAAAAATAAAAATTGTTTTGGTACTGAAATAAAATAAAAATACATAGGCAAATCAATAAGTGATGGCAGAAGCATTTATTTTGACACATTACAAAAAAAAAAAACACATACTGAAAGCATTAATTTACCTCTAAATATTTTTTATATAAAACAAATACAAAAAACAAAAAAGGTATTTACTCGTCTTAGAATATAATTTCTATACAGATACACACACATGCATTATTTTTAGTTTATATTTTCTGATATATAAAAATTCTGTTATTACATATGAAGCTACAATTCAAAATATTTCAAAATCACTATTTTTTACAGCTTATTTAAAACTTAATATATTTGTTTAACTAATCTTAATTTTACCAGAAACATTTCAAATAATTGATCTATATTTAAATGCACATCTAAAATAAATATAGAAATAAACTATTTTCTGAATATCCTGATGATGGCAGATAGTCCTGTTAAAAGCCTGATAGCAAGTAAAAGATTTGAACAACTATATGCATTATCCAGGTTTACAATGAGACATTAGAAATTATAAACTAAAGACAACCTCACAAATATCCCTTCACATTTAATAAAATTCATCTAAGAAAAAAAAAAAGAATATTAACAATAATTATAAATCTTTGTTCAATTTGTCTGGCAAAATGATACTGAAAATTATAACTTAAATAGAATCACATACAATGTTCATACAATATAAATCTTTCCAATCTAGTAAACTGAAAACAACCAAGATTATGAATACATGATAAACAGGAAATTCTGGGATGATTCTCCATACAATGTGTAAATTTCTTTTAGATAATTGCAAAATTAAATCTGAAAACCCAACATAAAAATATTATTTAACACAATTCATTTTATAAAAGGGAAATTCACTTTTCAAATAAAAATCCTTGGAAAAATTGTTGCAGCCAACAGTCTTTTATAGCAAATAAATTAAAAATTAATTTATTGTTTAAAAAAAAAGAAAAACAGATAAGTCTTAAAACTTGTACATCACAAAAAATATACCAAACTGAATTTGGTTATTACAGATATCGTTAGAATACAAAATTAAAACCAAAGAAATTATGTTTAAAATATACAGATTATTTTTATACTCAACATGTCTAAATAGCATAATTTAAGATATTTTTTCTTTGGCAGTGCATACAACATAACTATATCTTATAGTTCCTCTCAAAAATGCTAATATTTAAAAAGAAAACATAGTAAATAAGGTCTAACAAGACAATAAAGATCTATTTTTAAATACAAACATAATTTTGCATACTTTAATGCATTCCTGTTTAGGATTGGATTTCCGATTCCATCTAAAGTCTACTACAACTCTACTTCTAAAGTCTCTGCCTGAACTCTGAAATTTTATTTACTATTTTTTTTTAACCCTCCATAAGAGTAGATGCATTTGCATATTGTCTAGTTCACACACTTCCCTAGTCTTTTGAACAGGAGTAGAGGTTTATCCCTTGTTGTTTAGGATTGGGTTTCCAGTTACTTCTAAAGTCTTTTCACTCACTTTCACTCCCAGTAATCCCTTGTGTCTTAGTGGCATTATTGCCTTGCTTGGGATGATTTTATTTAAAACTGTATTAACTGATGAATTTGGAATAGATATACAAGGGTGTCCAACCCACTTCTCCAAATCTAAGGTTAGGTTAAGAGATGACTTCTTGGTTAGGCTGAAAAATTCAGTACCCACTCGAAGATATAGTTCATAATGTTGAAAATATTTAGCATATATAATTTTAAGAAATATCACAACAAAAAAAAAAATTTACAAATCTGTACTGTATGAATTAATATTAGACAACAAATTGGATTTTGAAAATTATGAGATCTTTTCAGTAATAAAGAATAACTGATGCTTTGGAAAATAAATGGTAAATTTGACAAAGCGGAAATATTAAACATTACAAAAGGTTTAAAATATCATTTAGGTTCAATTGTGCTTAATTATTTCATTAAAACTGTTTAAAAACAAAAAAAAAGTGATAAATATAAAATACAAAATGATTCCAATTTCAAGAACAGAAACAAAACTGTGTTCATTTTAACAAATTCAACTTTAAAAAATAATATCAATGAATAAAAAATAGGCTTGAAATAATTTTTTTTAGAAAATTCAAAAAATGAAACATTTTGCACATATTTTTTCACTGTTAGCAAAAACATGTTTAACTGAAAATTCTTATGACCTTTTTTTACATATCAACTTAACTAAGGAATGCATTTTCCTGAATTTTGAAAGAATTAAATTAATTTGAAAACAACATCTTATTTGATTTTTAGATTTTAAAACGAAGAGATATTTTGGGGGGGTTTAAATAGAAGATAATTTTTATGAAACAAAACAGAATAGAAAAGAAACAAATAACATTTGTAAAATGAGTATAAATTGAGACCCAATATAGAGTAAGAATTAGTATTAAATTATTTTTCATAGAAACTTATGTTGAAAGAAATTACTTATAGAATTTATTTGAAATGGAAACATATCTGTTTAAAAATGTTCACTAAACAAAAACACATACACACTTCTGGTTGATTTCAAAATATAACAAATTTTATTGTTAAAATCAATGAGTAGTAATTTTCATTTATAAGAGAAAATAGTGAAATTTGATAAAATAATTCACATTAAAAAAATTATTTTCATTTAAAATTTTATTCACAAAACAACATTAAATGATTCTTGATTTCCAACAGACACAAAGAAATATTTTAATAAAAAATAATTAAAAATTAACCAATGCATGACAACAAATTAAACTCCATTACCTGGCATTGGTTTTTAAAACTAAAAAGATTAATTTTAGAATCAAGTCATTTTTTTCATATATCAAAAGTTTCAATTGTTTTCAGGTCAGATTTAAATTTTCATAGCAAAGAGGATTTTATTTTTTTCTGAAGTTCTAATTTCAAATAAGTTTTGCTACAAATATTTACAAAACTTTTTTATACTACAATTGAAAAGTGATTTTCCTCCTTTTTGAATTTTATAACCTTTTGATACAAGAGTAGCTTTTATACACATTAATCTAATTTTGTAACATGCTTTAAAATGTACAGCCGTAAATGAAATATGTTCATAAAAAATTCAAGGCAGGATTTTTTTCATCCACCAAACAATATTATACAATTTAATTATATGTAACCATTTCAAAGTATATCAATTAGTTTCACATAATTGTTTAATTGACTAACTGCCATTATGTCCATAATAAATTGGAAATGGAATAAGAATTTGTAATAAATAATAATGATATTAATCTTTATTCTTAGATTTAGATAAAACTCTTCATTTATTAATATCAAAATTAAAGTTTTTAATAAATTTTTCAATAGAAAGAAAAATAATAGATAATAATGAATTTGTTAATGTGAAAAAAACAAAAAAAACTTCTTACATTTTATGCACGTTGATATTTTATGATTCACTAAGTTTTCAGAAATTTGTTTTTTAATTTATATTTATAATCAATTATTGTTAAAATATGAGACAGTCAGTATAACTAAAAGTGTATTATGTAAATTGTCCTCGGATCCACTGAGTTCAGTTTGCAACATTTTAATTGGTTTTTGAATGAACTTCATACAATTGGCTGATAAATATCTAAGGTCTATACATAGTTTAACTAGCAAACTCACCATAATGTATTCAAAACTCACTATATTATAAGTACTATGACTTTACATGATTTTTTACATTTAAGAAAGTAATAATAATGGTCTTAAAATAAATTTAAAAAAATCACTTTTAAATGCACTGTTGAAAATGGAAAGAGAGAGAGAGTGATAAATGCTAAAAGGATTATAAATGCCAACCAACATAATTACTTAGCATCATCAGTTTTATTTATACAAACTTAGTTGTTCCATAGATGTGTGTACATCTTGTACAAACAAAACCTTTTGGTTGTTGGTGGCATTGACAGTGGCAGTTGTCTCCCAAGCTGTAGGAAATGTGTTGCTATGAATAAGTGGGGTCAGGCCCATAAGTTTGATAATAAAATTTGTAAAAGGTCCCAGAAAATAATAACAAATATCTTAGAAACTGCTACTTCCAACAACCAAAGCAAGAATACCCAAAAAGTTCAATGAGAATGTGTTCTTTCTTCTGGATTTTAATTTTGCTCTACACTAACAAATAGGAAGCCAAATTTTTAAATAAAAAAGATAACATGTGGTATGAAAAAACAAGATGACAAAGAGAAAGTTCCTATGAAATAAATAAAATTGGTTATAAACTTTAATTCCAATTCTAGGAGACATATAGAACATTATTTTACGAACTTGGGGGAAAAGTGTAAATATTTGTTGTGTGAAACAAACTTTGATACAAACCTGTGTCTATTGAGCACTCAAACAGACACAAATAAATTCATACTAGATTGCTCCATGGTAGGGTGTTCTACGATGAAATTAATTAAGAAAAATAAAAGCTGAGCTATAAGCAAAAATATATTAACTGAAAGTTGTATTAAATGTTAATAATGGTGACAAACACAGTTGGTAGGTAAGTTTTACTTAAACTCATTTTACAATCATTTGTTTGGTTAGCACAGTTATCAACCTCACCAGCTATTTAAATAGATATATCTTCTTACAAATAAACGTGTATCTCTTTGACAAAGAAAACAGAGATCAAACTCAACAGGTGACAAGAGTGTAAAAGCAAATGTTCAAAGTTAAGGCTTTAATAAGAAGAAACAGAAGAATGGTTTACATCAAAAGCAGAAGTAAATATACAGCATGAGAAGATCAATTATTTGTACAGTGAAAATATAAATTAAGCAATATTAGCATGAAACTCTCCTGAAATATG
>OZ038489.1:33593871-33643871 GCA_964036315.1 Acanthosepion esculentum
GGTAGTTATAGGCTTTTGCTAACTGAAAATACTAGTGGTTGCCGTGAGCATTTTATCTACCTGGAGAAAAGATGAGTGCCAACAGACTATCACCAAAAATTAATAAAAGCATTGCAGAATCAAGTTAATAGTTACAGTGCACAAACAACCTACAGATTGTTAAAAAATAAACAATTAAATTTGAGGGGGAAAAAAAAAGGATTTAACTAAGAAATAATGAGAACAAGAATTTCCAATAGCACATATCATTTAAAGAGTTTTTCAGACTATTTATTTATTTGCAATTTTGGTGGTTCCAACAATATTTCAGCCAATCCATTCTGTCACCTTCTTCTGGTGTACTATCTGCATGAAAAGAAACATTGGGAGTGGGTGGCAAATACAGAGCAAAAAACAAAAAATTCTAAAATCAACAGCAATTTTTGTAAAATAAGCTATTCTATTTTCAGCAACATGTGTTATCACAGCTGGTTGCTGAAAATAGAACTTATTTAAAAAGTGTGTAAATTGGTTAATGTGTAAATTTCTGTTTGCTACTGTTTCATTTTCTATTATTTTTTTTTTCCTTTGCACTAACAAAAAAAGAAAAGAAAAATAAATTTTCTTTTCACACCGGAAGGGTGCAACAGAATAGATCAGCCAAAACGTACAAACAACAAAAATCACTGAATTAATGAATTATTTCACTTGTCCTAAATTCTCTCAAATGACTTAATTATAGACAATATCAATACACATATTTGTACAGGTTTACACAGAAACATATATGGAAATATATTTAAAAATTATAGTATTTAATTTGTAAAGAGAAAGTGAAATTGGTTTAACTCAAACTCATGGTTCATGAAATTTAATTTCATATAGTCCTAGCGTATACAGTCAAAGTACCATTTGTACCCAAAGGCATTAGTATGTACCAAATACTTGTTAATAGTATGTACATTCTTTAGAACATTTAAAAAGACAAAAATAAATCAATCAAGATAAATAATATCTTCTTCAGTTTAAGGTCAGCCATTTTAAATGTATTTAACAACTGATGGATATATTCCATGCAATGAAGAATTTCATTTGTATGACTTTTCATGCATTACAGCATCATAACTTATAACATGATGGTTTTTGTCTTTAAATTTGAAGACCTTTTAATAATAGTTAGGAGGCTGCCCCAAAAAATAGATTCCAAATGTTTTGAAAATACTTACATTTGTTGAATTCAGACATATGTTCTCTTGTACATAAAGTTAATCAAAAAAGAATTCTTGTTTACAGTATTTAATGAAACATGTATTTAAGAAGGATTGCTGCCTAAATGCATATGATGAGAGAGTTTTTTTAATGAATAGAAATTTGTATATCTATATAAATAAAGCATAGCGTACATGTGTCCGTCCATCAGTCTGTTTTTCAATCTTGGTAAATCATAAACAACCTGAAGTAATAGGTAGTAACTACTGTAGTTACATGCAATTAAAA
The DNA here is from genome assembly GCA_964036315.1 of Acanthosepion esculentum. Lineage (NCBI taxonomy): Eukaryota > Metazoa > Mollusca > Cephalopoda > Sepiida > Sepiidae > Acanthosepion > Acanthosepion esculentum. The sequence goes on from OZ038489.1 coordinate 33,595,348, forward strand.
ATTAAATAACACATTTAAAGTTAAATTCAAATATCAAACAAACTGAACGGTTTAACTTTAATTTTGCTTTTTGTCACAGTTGCAATCATCTCATTAAACCAAAATTAAAACTTAAGTGGGGCACAGTATGTTGCTCATGTTTTTTTTTCTAACATGTGTACTGTGACATATTCAAAATTTTACATGGTTTAGGTTCCCTGGTGTCTTAAGAGTGACTTTATGTAAAGGGATCATAAAGAATGGTGATTTTAAAAGAAAAGAAAAATTGTGAACAAAATAAATGTAAACAAACTACAGAGTTTGGTTGCATATATGAAAAAAGATTTTGCTGAATTAAAGTGTCAAATAAAGATAAAATAATTTTATTATTTCTAAATAACAAGACACCAGAAGTGTTGAAACAAAATGGCTATTTTCATAGTGATGTTATAACATACTTATGTTATAATTTTTAAATAAATATTAATCGCTCAACTCTGTATTGAGCACTTTTTTAAAAATAGTGTTTTTGGTTACTGGAAGTTTATTACATCTATACCAACCTTGTATTCAGATATTTCTAAATTCTTATAACTTTTACATACATAGGACGCTGAAGGTAAAAGGCCGAAGACCCAAAAGCCCTCCACAGGAGCTAGCCTAAAGCCCATGTGAAGGGCAGCTTCTAGGCTAGTTAATAATATATCTAATTTAAAATTTAGTAAATTGCTTACAATGTACTAAATTTTAGTAATTTCAAATAGTAGACTTATAAATGTGCAAGATAAATTCTTACATAATTATGAGTAGGTACCTCAAAGATTTGCTAAAAATTGAGCATACATGATGAAAAAATGCCCCAAATTTAATAAAAAAAAAGATTTATCATCAAAATGATTATGTTATTATTATAAGGAAAAACCAAAGGATTTTTTGATTATTAAATTATATTTTTTGATCCTTTTTAGAACTTTTGAAATTTTAGTAAAATGTCTTGTCTTTCTTAAGTCAGCAAGTGACCATAAATTAGTATAGGAAATTTTAGTGTCTTTTTTGCAAAAATCAAATAATTGCCAGATTTTAATGAAACTAAGGACTAATTCACAAATAAATGAAATTATTTTAGAAATGTTTCTTTTTAGAAAATCTTGATAAAAACATTTTTTCTTTTACATCTGTTAACCCAAACTTATTTAATTTTATGAAATTTCAAGAAATTCATTTTTGTACTGCTTAATGTTTATATTAGTTATATGCAGAACTCCTTGAAGAATCTAAATCAACCTTTTTTTCTTTTTTTTTTTTTTATAACACAGGACACACAGTTACCAAAAATCTGAATCATAAAGTAAAATATGCAATAAAAGTAAAACCTTATTTAATTAGAAAAACTTTTAATTGCCTTTTCAATGAATAATGGATTTTTACAAGAATTGTTTTCATCTTTTTTAAATTTTAATTAGAATAATTTATAAAGTTTTAAAATTCTGTTTTAATTTGTCTGGTTTAGATGATATTGTCATTAAGTAAAAACTATATTTACTAATGATAAATGGAAAACCTTATTACAATTCAGTGATACCTAATATTTTAAAAAGTATTTTGAATTTTTTTGGTGTATATAAATGTGGTGACTTTTGTAAATACAGACATCCATACATGAGATTATCAGACAATAAGAGTGATAACTATAGTAAATTTAAAGCCAAAAAAATATTAGATTACAGAGAATTTTTTTTGAATTTTTTAGACTACTGGGTATTTAAAAATTATATAAAAAAAGCACCTACATTATATTCCTCAAGTAATTTTTACAGATATGTCCCCTGTAGAAAAAAATTAAATAAACTTCTAATTGTCAAGTTGTCAATAAAGCTGTCAACACCTATCAAAACACCTACCACTGTGTTAAAAAATTAAGTGTTTTTGTGATATTTCAAACTAAAAGTAAACAGTATTTGTTTCAAATCAGATTAATTAAACTTTAAATCAGCTAATATCCCTCAAATAAAGTTTCAGAAAAGTATATTTTATTTTTGAAAGACATTTTAATAAAGAGAATTACATTGTGATGAAACATAGCTAAAAATTAATAAAAATTAATAAAATCAGCGATTTTTTAGAAAAAACAAAAATCTCCTTCAGGTTAATTAAAATTAGTTTTCAAATACAACAAAATATTTTGCTTAGTGGATATATTAAATTTAATTTATTAGTCTACCATTCATCCATGCTTTGAATATTGCTGTCATACCTAGTCTGCTGCTTTTGCTTTGTATTTAATTTTAGATAATATACAAAGAGGAATCTGCAATGTTATTGGTCCTGACACCACAATTTCAGTTACTTTTCTACCATCATAGTATATCTTCCTTGTGCTTTTTCTATAAAGATTTTCATGGTAATTGTTCTGATGAGGTTTAGTACCTAGACTTTATGAATTTAAGCATAGTACTAGATTGACAGCAAGGTTTCATCAATTTTACAGTTGAAATTGCTAGATGTATCCATAAGTTCTATGCTAACAGCTTCTTCTCTCACATTTGTGGGACTCCTCCTCTAGCCTCCTACTTTCCAGTCAACTTTGATTTTCAAAAAATTAAATACAATATCAATCATTGTCTTATGTCTACTTAATTCCTGTTCCTTTACTGTTCTTTCTCCTTAATAAAGTTTTCTTTTTCTCATTTTCTAACACTCAGTAACCCCTCGTTTCTTAGTGGCTATATTGCCTTGTTTGGGGTGAAATGATTAAAAATAAAAATGTACAAATATTAAGATGTTACCCTATGGAAGACAAAATTTATTAAAAAGAATTCTGAAGCATTAAACAACAGAATGCACAAGGATACGGACATTAAAATAACAAGCCCCAATAAATACAGAATTAAACAGAAGTCATTCAAAACGTTTCAATTCTTTTATACCTTGAGACACACTGCGATCAGTCTTGGTCATTAAAACCTTTAATAATCAGCACATTATATATCTACTCAAGTCTTCTAAAATTGCAAATTTCTCACATTTCAACAGTTGGACTTTATCAAGTAATTTTTTTATCTTCCCTGTCTTATATTATTTCTCTGACTGCAGTTCATCTTAAAAATGGCTTTCACCAAGTAATCTTAATATATGATTGAGCCAATGCAGTCAGCATCTGCTTGTCTCAGCACTGGTAGCTGAAGTGAATACATTCTCATGATTTGAGGATGCAGACATAGAAAGAAAAGGGTTTTAGTATTTCCTAACATCTAAAGACCGACACATTATTTTTATCTGGGCAAAGTGTTCTCAGTTAATGTCCATAAAAATATTGATTTTATTTTACACTCTCCAAATATTATTCATATTGTTTCATTAAGTTACCTCCCCTACCTGAGTGCACGGTAATAGAACATGTTTTCAGTGAATGTGAAAAGCAATAATGTCAATTAACCTTTTGTACTTAAGGGAGCAATCTAAAACACAAATTAAGCAGAATAATTCATTACATTTTATAGTAATAGTCATGATAAATAAGTTTTAAATGACCCTAACCAAATTATCTCGTTTTATTAGATGAAATATAAGTGGTGTGATTACCTTTTGTATATTTTAATGTGGCATGAGCTATCTATTGCATTTATATATAATTCATTCCAGTGTGGCACTGGGCAATTTCACCTTATTTGTGTAAATTTTAAGAAAATAACAGGAATCTAAATAGATGAGGTTACAAATGTTTGCATATTTAAGCATTGCTTCAAGATCAAAAGTAATTTTATTAAGAAAGAAAGAGAAAAGAAAGAAAGAAAGAGAAAAGAAAGAAAGAGAAAAGAAAGAAAGAAAGAGAAAAGAAAGAAAGAAAGAGAAAAGAAAGAAAGAAAGAGAAAAGAAAGAAAGAAAGAGAAAAGAAAGAAAGAAAGAGAAAAGAAAGAAAGAAAGAGAAAAGAAAGAAAGAAAGAGAAAAGAAAGAAAGAGAAAAGAAAGAAAGAGAAAAGAAAGAAAGAGAAAAGAAAGAAAGAGAAAAGAAAGAAAGAGAAAAGAAAGAAAGAGAAAAGAAAGAAAGAGAAAAGAAAGAAAGAGAAAAGAAAGAAAGAGAAAAGAAAGAAAGAGAAAAGAAAGAAAGAGAAAAGAAAGAAAGAGAAAAGAAAGAAAGAGAAAAGAAAGAAAGAGAAAAGAAAGAAAGAGAAAAGAAAGAAAGAGAAAAGAAAGAAAGAGAAAAGAAAGAAAGAGAAAAGAAAGAAAGAGAAAAGAAAGAAAGAGAAAAGAAAGAAAGAGAAAAGAAAGAAAGAGAAAAGAAAGAAAGAGAAAAGAAAGAAAGAGAAAAGAAAGAAAGAGAAAAGAAAGAAAGAGAAAAGAAAGAAAGAGAAAAGAAAGAAAGAGAAAAGAAAGAAAGAGAAAAGAAAGAAAGAGAAAAGAAAGAAAGAGAAAAGAAAGAAAGAGAAAAGAAAGAAAGAGAAAAGAAAGAGAAAAGAAAGAAAGAGAAAAGAAAGAAAGAGAAAAGAAAGAAAGATTTCTTCAATAGAATGTACGAGAATACAAACATTAAAATAACAAGCCCCGATAAATATAGAATGAAAGTGAAGTCATTCAAAACTTAGGTGTTAGATTTGCACTAAACAAAATTTTCCTTGATGGACAAAAGTTTAGTTTTAGTCTCATTTGATCATAGTACCTACATCCATGTTTTGGAAAGTGTCTCACATGCCTTTTGGTGAATTCCAAAGGCTCCTTATTGTTTACTTTAACCATTTATTTATTTATTTATTTTTTTGCCTGTTACCCTTTCATCAAGCCTAGCTTTGTGGAATATACAACTTTAAGCAGCGATACAGATACTCCAATCTCCTTGTACAGCACTTTGCAGCTCATTCAGGGTCTTCTTTCATCCTTATGTCACTTCTCTGATTAATACCTTCCTGGAATGGTCTAGGAGTTTATATATATAGCTAAGACCATGTGATACTTAGATTATATGCAGGTAGACTTTAATTATATGATTTCTGAAAGGAATAATTTGCATCAGATCTTATTCAGAGACTTCATAGCTTAGTGGGTTAATACAAATTCATGCATCATTTTACATTTTTTCTCAGTTTCCTTTTATTTTATTTTATTTTATTTTGAGAATTTTGTGAAACAGACATTGTTTTTGTTATTATTACTTTTTTTTTTCCATTCACCAATTTGGATTATAGTATGCAGGTCTATTACATAAAATCTAAATAAAAATCCAATTAAATTATGTAAATTGCAATAAGGTAATAAAATGCCAAAGGAGATTAATACTTTTGCAATGCCCTGTACAAGTATATGAGATGGCAGTTACCTTTTATTTAAATCTTTAATTTATTTTACCTTTAAATTTCTCTTTCATCAGATAGAGATAAAGCAGGGAAGCTGAAGCACCAGTTATGCAATCATCATTTCTTTTCAAGGAGATAACTGTTTGAAATGATAAAATTGATTGCTGGATAACTCTTATCAATTTCACCATGGGACACTATTACACACATTCTTTTATTATACAAATCTTACAGTGTGTAAGAACAAGTTAGCCAAAAACTATATTTTACCATTATTTTCTTAGTCATTAGTCATAGATTTGTTGACATTCTTATTGCATTATTCATGCAACAACAACAAAAAAATACTTTATCACAAGATATTACTGGTACTTGTTTTACAAAACATTATCAGCTTTCAAGAAATAAACAATGATTACTTTCAACCATATGCTTCTTTCTCAACAGGCTAGAGGTTATATCTTTTTTTAGGACACTTTGTTCTAGAATTACATGCTACATAGAATAGTGTTTAATTTACTTTTAAGTAATTAAATAGAGATTAAAAATATATGACCATGTCCGTTCAGGATGTAGGCAATCATGACTCTGCACAGATACCACTACTTTTATTATCTGTGAATTGCCAATCCTTCTTGGGAAAGACAGTGGAGTGATTTTCCATTGGCTTCTCCATGGTTTTGAATTCAGAGTTGTCATTCTCTTACACTAGCTGCTACCCAAGGCTAGAAAACCCAGTCGACACCACTATTTAATCTATAGCTGATAAAGAGACAGGCCCTTGCTTTTCCCAAGGGCATTAGTACAAAAGCCTAAAATTTGAACTTGGCACATTGATTCTACTTTCTGTGCTGATATCCATTACCCTACCCTCACATCCCCAAATAGAGAATAGAAATGGTAATTCCCATAGATGTTGCTTTTATCTACAGTCATCTTATTATAACCTTAAAAGCAACATGACTGTATTTGATTTACTAATGCTCTTCTATAACCAATTATGTCTGTAAGTAATGAAGTTGATAAATGGTGTATACTGGTTATATCGTCCCATAAAATGCTTTTACCATTTATGAGATGACAATATTCCTAAAATTATAACAGAGTTCTGGATTTACTAAGTATCAAAGATCATTAACAATAGATCTCTTGATTTTATCTATAAAAAAGAAAGAAAGTGTCCTTTGAGATAACAATTCATCTTCCTTTACCAAGAGTGAAACTGAAAAAAAAAAAATGATTTACTGATCTTTTTATAGAAGAACAACAGAGAAATAGTTTTTTCTGACACTCGTTATGCACTCAATGGTGCATAAATCACATTTTTCATTATAAGTTTCTTATCTTTGTGCCGTAAAGACAATTTTCAGATGTACTGAATTTTATTATTCTCATCCATTAAACTAAAAACCATTAAACCAAATAAAATTTACTCAATAAAATTCATCATAACAGCTCTTTCCACTTCATACACACTGCCACTTTAAAAGCTTCACACAAAGCACAAGATAGCCAGAAGAACAATGGCCTATAGAAAAAGGCAGAAGACGACAAAGTGGACACTTGCATGACTGCAGGTACAACTTGTTTACGAAAAACACATGAAATCAAAATTTGATATTCTTTTCTTCTAATTCTGTGGAGCAGAAAGTAGGTGGCTACAGTTTCAAAAGTGATAAATGAACACACTTGACGATTCAGATCACATATGAAGTACCCACCTCTTAGAACAAAAAGATATAAACACTGACAAAATACAATCAACTAAATTTGCTAACCATTATCCACCTTAACCTGAAATTTTACATCTTTACACTTTTAAAATATTGAGGTGGTTTCTTTTAACAGGAACATAAAGCCATGGCACTTTTCTAAATACATCATCACAATGTCCAAAGACTTAAAAAAATACTTGTCAATTCCATATACATAATCTATCATAGCACATGACAACCATCACCCCAACCCATCTATGGAGCATAACTGACACCGTAATATATATTTTTTTAAATGTTGAACACCGTTCCACATAAGATTTACAGCATTTGGTAAGGCAAGATGAATTTCAATTATAAGGAAGACCTAAGATTGAATCTAATTTCACCGAGACATTTCCAAATGATGTAACCAGGTACAATCTAGGAAGTGCTTTAGCAGATGACAGAAAACGTAGCACCAATATCCAAAGTTGTGTTTGAATAGTGAAAGATGCTTTCCCAAAGCTAAACAAAGTATGAAGAAATAGGAAAATTTTACAATGAAAAATGACTGCTGAAATGCTGCCTAATATCGATTCCCCTATATGGAAGTGAATGCTGAACAACGTCCTCACAGATGAAGAGGAGGCAATGGAGATGTGGTTCTACATAAGGATGTTGAGAATACCATGGACAGTACATGTAAGAAACAACAAAAATTTAAGGAAATCAGAAACAGAGTACATACATAGAATCAGTAAGAAAGTTGAAATGCCTTGAACACATGAGGAAAGAAGGCTTGGAGAATTTGACACTAACAGAACATACTGAAGGTAAGATAAACAGGGAAACAGCAAATAACCTACCTAACAAGTTTGTGTAAATGGATGTCAGATCAGGGATTGGGAAGGATAGCAAAAAAGACAAACATTGTTAAGAACTACAAAAGACAGGAAGTTGTGGAGAGTCATGCTTACCCACATCCTGAAGAAATATGCCAATGCTGTCTAGTCTTAACATTCTATCAAGGAGCAACTACCAATGACATGTGGCTGTAAAAAAATTCTAAACAATTACACCTAAATCAAAATTATGAATGTAGTTTTAGGAAACATTAAGTTTTTGTCAAATTTTGTTAATATTCAAGAGTTCATTCATTTTTTTTTTTTGTTTTTTACTATCCTCATTGCTTCTCTCCACACACACACACACACACACACACACACACACACTTGACAACTGGTTCATTTACAAACCTTTTGCAAAGGAGTTTTTAAAATTTTTACAGTCTGAACAGATTCGAGTGAACAAAAAATATTATTCAACTTAAAGATAGAGAATTAGCTGGTAAAAAAAAACATTAAAATAAATAAGAAAAGGATGAAGATAGTTAAAAATTAAAAACATTGCCTTTTTTTTGTACCAAACCAGTTTTTATAGACTCTCAGTCTTTAAATTATTCTATTATATAAAACATAATGTAACTTTATTTATCAGTATCACAGTTTGCTGCAACTTATTAATGAGGCAATGGAATATTTTACTAGTAAGTGGGGGCAGTCAGGCTGCTAATGTATTGCTTTTATTTCTTTTGTTTCATGTTAGATATTTTTGTTTTTAATCATTTCAATAGCAATATTCTTTTTTTTATATGGGCAAATAGAGTTATATAGACAGATAAAAATCATAGATTACTAACTCAGAGTATATAATCAATGTGTTTACAAAGTTACTTTTCAATCATTTTTGGATAATATGGATAACTATGATAGATAAGTTTACCTAAATTTCAATTGTGGCATATTTATAGCTAATTAACAAGGACTGACCATGAGTGGCCAGAAAAATGTGCATTTTTTTTTAATCATTTCAATTCAAGCACGACGAGAATGCCACTAGTACACAGGGGGTTACAGAGAGCGAAGAAGAGAGAAAAGGATTGGTATAGAGGAGACTGAGGAAAGGAGAAAAGCTGAACAGGGTTCAACAAGATGGCAATTGACATTGCATTTAAATTTTTGAAAACTGCAGTTATCAGGGAAGCAAGGAAAAAGGTGGGAGTTTCACAGATGAGAAGAAAAGAAAGTGTTGGAGTAGAAGTGGCAGTTACATTTACTTAATTTAACAATAAAAGGGTGGGACCTAGATGCCAAAATAGTAGGACACTTAAACACACATAATCTGGGCACCAAAGAAAAAAAGCTCTTCAGGGTAGTGGCCATGAAAATAATTGTAGAAAAGACAGAGGGAAGCCACATTACATTGGTGAGAAATTGACTGAAGTCGAGATGGCAAGTCAGGATCGGTTATATTTGGATTTTGTCAAGAACCTCAAGATGAGTAGCAGGAGACCCCTGACCAGATATGGCAAAAGAATTCAATGCACGGCTGATTGGTAGATTTGTAAACGTGCAAGATGAGAGAAACTTTCTAGCATGACACAATGACCTAACTTTCCTTGCAATAGATGCAGCTATTGATTCAATGTAGGTATTCCATTTCAAGTCAGTTGAGAATGTGAGGCAAAGAGGGCATAGTGTGTTGATCTCCATGAGTCTAGCATCAGTCATGCTGATGGTGGGCAGGAAAGTTTCTCTTTGGTGGTTAAATGAGAGCACTTTCATTTTGGGGGGATAAAAATTTATGAGTCATTTCATGCCCCAGTTAACTACTGATTGGAGATCCTTGGAGTTTACATAGAAGACCGGTGTGCCAAACCCTGTTGAATGCCTTCAAGATATCTAAAGCCACAGCTTGAGCTTTGCCATTATTATCAAGAGATTGATATATATATTCAGTGATGGCTGTTAGCACATCAGCGGTAGATCTGCAAAACAGAAGCCATATTGTTTGTCAGAGAGTAGTTCATGAGAGATAAGATGCTTAACCATGTCAGCATTGATTAAAGCCCTGAATACTTTGCCGAAAAGCAGTAGGAAACTAATAGGGTGATAGTTAGAGATGTCATTTCTCTACTCCTTGCCAGCATTTGAATGACATTAATCTGATATGGACATCATACACATCATGTAAACATCTCTAGCTGCTGAGAAAACAAATTTTTCAGCTCTCAAGGCATCTTTACCAAATTTTAGATTTGATCTACGTTATTTTCATTTTTATTATTTTTTAATTGGATATCCATAGCATTGAAACAAATTCAATTTCTGCACATGGACATCTACAGAAAGCAAAATTAATGACTGGTATTTTGCCCATCGAAATCATATATTTCATCCATTAGATTTGCAAATATTTATATATATATATATATATATATATATATATAATTTAACAGAATTTCTGCTAATAAAGTGGTCAATATTACACTAAAGTGATTATTATTAGATATAATAATGTTCAATACTTATTGAACTCAGGTTTTTAGTAATTTTTCAATCACTCATTGGGACTCAATAGGAATCATTCTTTGATGAGTGATTAAAAAATTAGAAAACTCTTTGATAACTATTGAATATTATATCTAATAATAATAATAATATATATATATATATTATATATATATATATATATATATAACATTTATCTGACAACAATTTAATTGCATATCATAAATTTATACAAAAATAGAAAAAAATCTGACAAATCCTTACCAATAATACAAAAATAATCTATCATATAAACTGTAAAAAATTACTACAAATATTTGAAGCATTAAGCATAAAATACAAATATACAAAATCAATAAAATGTTATAAAATTTAAGAACAAACTTAATAGGTTTCATTAATAAAAAAAAAATTTAAAAAAAAGAAAATAACATGCACTCTCAATTGAAAACACAAAGAAGTGATATTTGAAAATGTCAAAACCAGCATGGAACAAAAAACAAAAACTCTTTGACAATGGCTTATGAAAGTTGAATGTACTCGGACATTGGAAAATTTATTTTTAAATATGTACCAGAAACCAGGAAAATGGTCCAAAACATAAAATCTTCTGTAGTGAAGAGTTTGTTTACTGCATCTTTTGCTATTGTAATTTATCACTATGACTGTCTGAGACAACAAAAAGAGTTTTTGATAATGGCTAACACAAGTTGGAAGTACTGAAACAGAGAAATATATTTTCAAATATGAACCTAAAGTCAAGAAAATAATCTAGAACATTGAAGAAATAAATTAGAAAGTAATTAAAGAACTTTTGTTGATATTTAACAAAACCTGTAAGATGATATCACTGAAAATCTAGAAGAACTGGAAAACATTAAGAGATTTATCTGGGTGCAACAGTTTCAAAACAAGGGACATGACAGCTTTTGATTATATGAAGCAGGTTTGGAATGTGACCAAAACAAGCAAAAGCACTAAGATTAGACCTTATATGAGCTTGATCATCCCCTATCCCGTTACAAGACCTGGAAAATCAATGGGGATGACAAGCTTATTGACCTATTTCCTAACAAAAGCTTCAGAAGGATCCTCAAGATTAGATGACAAGACCATGTGAAAACTGGCAGAACTGCTCCAGTGCGCCTTCATAGAACCAATTATTGTGAAGGTACAGAAGATGAAGGTTCATTATCTACACTTTAAGGCAAGACCCAAATGACAACTTCAATGTGGTGAAAGAAAAAAGGCAAAAAGGAAGATCAAGAATAACATGGTGAAGAACTATGAAGAAGAAGCAGGGAACAATAGGCTGGGGTGAAGTATGAGCAGCAGATACAGACAGAGCAGAGTGGAGATATTCTGTATATATGAAAACTTGTTGCCCAAATACACCCAATATATATATATGTGTGTGTGTGTGTTTTGCTCTAATTACTATATAGAATAAGCTACATTTTCTGAATATATAAACTAATCTGAAGTATGTGTCTCAATTGGTAATCATTTAAAGGAATCACCTCTACTATGGTCAAGTTAAACTTAGATGGATGACCACTTAAGAATATTATCAGGTAATGTAAGCAATCTAACCTTATGACATACTAAACAAAAATTATAAATATCTAAACTTTGTACAATTTTCTCCTTAACGAGGTAAAATTAATTTTATTGTACTTAAATAATCCTCAAAACCCATCACAAACAAACATTGAAAATAAATCTAAAAAACTTTTTTGTTTAATTTTCTTGAAATTATTAAAGATAAAATAAAAATTTAAAAAAAAAAATGAGCAGCTAAATAAGTTGTTTAACTTCATGAAAGCTAGTCAGCTCAGGTGGGTGGAGAATATCACTAAGCGTTACCCAAGGAAGATATTTAATGATTGCTCACTGCTCCCTCCTCCAACCTAACAAGCATTCGCACAGTGAAATAACTGCATATGAAATGAGTTTGAGATGAATAAAAAAAAAAAAAATATATATATATATACTAAGGAGTGCAGATATAATGGACATGAAAAGTAACAGGTAAATTTTTAATTTCCTCACAAAATAATTATGATATATATCTTTATATTAGTATCAAGTTCAAATTATCACTTTTTTACTACTTATATATTACTTACAAATATATATATATATATATATATATAAAAAGAGTGGACAATGAGGCTGAAACCTAGTGGCAACTGTTGCTGCTAGGTGTTGACCAGTGTCCACTTTTCTATTTTATATATACACATGCTCTATCTTTAATATTGAAAACTTTTACTCATAAATATAGCATATCTTAAAACTATATTTGTATCATGATTATATATATATATATATATATATATATATATATATATATAGTACCTTCAGTATTAACACATTTAAAAGTAATACATTATTGTTTTTAGTTTATTTTAAATGCAGTTAACAGATGAGAAATGGAAATTTTTTTTTTTTTTAATAGTTATCATAAATTCAGAGCTGAAAGCTATTGGAATTTAACTAAATTTATAAGAACAGAAAATACACTTTGCTCTTCATCCAAACAGGAGAAAGATTTCTTTAAAACAAAGAGAAATACCAAGATATTTCCATTGTTATTCTCAATTGCATTTGTTTATTTCCATCAGTTGCAGCATTATACAGCAAGCAAAAAATGGATCTAATAAAATACAAGTCCCAGAAATGAAGCAACTCAAATAGTATATACGCTGTTTCCAAATGCCCAGTAGTTTTCTATTTTTGTTTTAGCCTTGGCTTGTGTTTCATGATTTTGTTTAAATCAAGTGTCATTTGATGTAAAGAGAATCAGTTTACTGAATTTTGATTAACTCAATCTATGTTCATGCATTACACATACAAGTAAATGCAAAGGCAAACAAAGGCAACTTTATTTTTTCTCTTCTCTTTGCCATAAATATGTGAATTAAGGATTTATAGTTAGGTTGTTGGGTGGTCATGTCTCACTGACAGTTACAATACTGGTTTGCCTCATTAAAGTTTGAACATGTATTTAAAATTCTCACTGAATATGGCAAAAATACACAAGTGTAACTCTACAAGTGCTGTGAGGCACACTTGTTTTAAAATATTTCAGCTTCTGTTCTTGGCATGCTGTCAAACTTCCACTGACAGGGCAATGGTAACAGCACTACCTGACTGGTTGACGAATGGTAACTTTTCAAGATTAATGGCTTACAGTCTTATTAATTTTGCTTGCATAAAAATGACTATAACAAATTTAAAAGAAATAAAATTCTTCAAAAGATTGCTTTAAAAAAATTATTTCAAAAATGTTTTTCGGTTATGATTGATGTACTCTAAATTTGTTTGTTCAGTTATGATTGATGTACTCTAAATTTGTTTGTTCAGTTATGATTGATGTACTCTAAATTTGTTTTTTAGCACATAGAAGTAAGAAGAAAGGTAAAATATCAGCAGGAGGCAACAGGGAAGAAATGATTGAGAAAATGACAACTGAAATTTAAAAATTTTAATATTAGGCTAGATGTCCTGAATTTGTTAGAATACCCCAAGTGGGAGAAAATTGCAGAAAAACTCCATATTACAATTAAATAGTTTCCTGTTATTTATGTTCAATTCACTTTATGAATAACAAAGTCAAATTTCATTAGACTGAAGATTTTGCTTATCAAAACTGAAATCTGCTAATAGCCCAATTAACTTTTAGATATTATCCAAATAGATGAAAGTTAGACAGGATCTGGACAACCATTATTTGCATACTTTAAAGATTTTATGAAAATAAAATTTTAAAAAGAAGGATATTGACTGTTTACATGCAATGTTAATTTTTAAAATTACAAAAGAAAGAATTAAGTTTATTAATAATTATATTTTTCAAAGTTATCAAAATGGTTATCTCAATTAGCAGAATTGTTTGAAATTGATCACTTAAATATTCAGATTATTAGTGATATTAAATATCATTAACAAAATCAAGGGATAGTCAAATTGAAAATAAATTCAAATATAAAAATGAAAATGAAAATTTCCTATTAAAATCTTTTCATCAAAAAACAGAATAGTTTGAAATAATTCTAGATACCAGTGAACAAAAGAATAAAAAGTTTTCCCAGGAAATTAATTTCTTATATAAGTTAAGATAATCATAGAAATCTATAACAAAGAACAAAATATAACTTTAATATTAAAACAGCAGCTTGTTGATTTTACAGATTTTGATATGCAAAACAGTTTGTTTATATTGAAAGATGCTTAATTTAATCTCATTCCAAATTTCAGATATGGTACTTGAAAAAGCTAAAACCTTGCTACTAACATTTCATGATCAGGGAGAAATTAGTATTTCTCCATTGGTGCAAGTTTTTTTTTTTTTTTTTTTAATTCATATTAAAAAATATTTGAAAATCTTTAGAGAAAATCTCTTCTCTCTGAAATACCCAAGAAAATTACAAAACAAGTAAACATTTTTAAAAAATAATTTTTTGTGTGTATACACATGTATATGTGCATGTATCCCACACACACACACACATATATATATATATATATATATATATATATATATATATATATATATATATATATATATATATGTATGAGCGCGAAGCAAATAGTGATAAAAAAGCTATAAAGGTATGACTCAGTAGGTTTTTAGAAAGACTTAAGAGAGAAAGTTGAAAATAGCCGGCACCTGCAAGTAGAAAGGGTGAAATGAAAGAAAAGAGAAAAACATTGAGGTGTCTGCTTTAATCTGTTGGCCAGTAGTGGAGAGTTTTCAATAGAGAGACAACAAAACAATGATGGGTGAATATAAACTACTCACACCTGCAGGGGTGCCAATCTTTCACACACTGTCATTAGTGAGACTAAAACTGACTTTGTAAAAAGACCAGTGAACAGAGTCCTCCCACTCTTTGCCTAATACTCTTTCTCGGAGTTTGAACAAAAGAACAGATATCTACATAGTCAATGCTACATCCAGAATACCAAACTAAGGTGAAACAGTTCATTAAATCCGAATGCTAAAGATTCTTTTGAGGAGGCAAAGAGCAAGAAAAAAAAAAAAGGTTGGGAATCAGAAAGGAGAATCAAAAGTACAACAGATGTTTAAGAAATGTTTTTTTTTAAATTCTTTCAAGATCAGATCAAAAATGTTTCAGTCCTATGTATTAGTTTATATTCTAGAGGACACCCAAAGCTAAAGTATCTACTAGGATATCTTCAACCATCTAATCAATGCTATTTTATGCTTAACAATGAAAAAATGTGTTTATTTTATTTTTAGCTACTAGGATATCTTCAACAATCTGACAACAATGTTAGCTGTTCATGCTGAGGTGGATTTAGTGTATTTTACAGCCTAATATAATACTTCAATGTACATATTGGCATTTATGATCATTTTCAGCATGTTATTGTGGTTGTGTTTTACTGTTAATAGTAAGGTAGAGGACACCCAAAGTTAAAGTATCCCCATCTACTCAAGTATAAAATCCATTTTTTTTTCATCAATACTTAAAAATTGTCATCGGAGGTTTTAGTCATATACTAAATTAAATGAACAGTTCATAAAATTATAGGTTAGTGATAAAGTGCTGTGGGCTCTTTTGCTTTCAGGTGGCAACCACTAGTAGAAAAATACTCCTGAATTCGAAAACTAACCTGAAGTGGTGCCCTTATGGCCCTAATGAGTTACAGGACTTGTGATGTGACAAGACAAAGTGCTGAACTCAAAGCTACAAAATCTTAAAACTTTATGTTTAGTTAGGGAAATTCATTAACATTTCATAGAAGAGAAGTAAAATGCATTACAAACAAGAGTGACATGGTTTCTTTACAAGCAGCTAGTACGTGTAAAATTAGCAAAAATATAAACTAATACATTGAAATCGGAATATTTAGATAAACACAATATTCCTGTTAGTTCTAAAAGATTAAAATTCAATTTTGCATCATGACAGTTAAGGAGACAAAGAAATATTCTCTGCATATTTCCAATAGGGCAGGAAGTCTATTTGCTCATGGGCTAATTTTTTTTTAAGTTTATGAAGTGAATAAAGGCATTTCAAAAAGCAACTTGTCAAATAATTCTAGTAAGAAATATATTTTTCTATTTTTTCTTCATCCTTCTAATTCTACATTCAATTTCTTTTCTTCTTAATTGAGAAATCTATTTATAATCAATTGCAACATCAGAGATTTCTAAATATAAGAATAAAATAAAAGATATAAGCTAAACATAAACTGACAATAACCAACTTCCAAATGTCCTGATTAAATAACAAATGAAAAATATTTAGATTTAATAAGCTATTTAATATTGGATAAAATTGGATCCTAGAGGCTGTTAAAGTAAAAATTAAAAAAAAAAATTAATTAGATTCTGTATACAATCTTTAGCAATTTATTTTATTATAAAGAAAAAACCAAATAAAACATTTTCTCTCATATGTGTTAAGAAAATTTTTGACAATAATTGCAAAACTAACAAAAGTAATCTATCGCATATATTATGAACACAAACAATTATATTTAAAGATAATCAAAACCATCTAATCAATGCTATTTTATGCTTAACAATGAAAAAATGTGTTTATTTTATGCAACAAATATTTTTAGACATAATCTACTTCTTTGTCAATGCACTTAATTCAGTGAAGAATATTAACCACATAGATCAAACATTATACAGTGAAAATGTCAAACGGAAATTTAGGTAATAACTGTTTCAGGCTCCAGGCTTATGGATCCACTCTCTTACATATTTTTTTCTGTGTTATTTCCTAATGATACTAGATTTTATATGTACAGTAATTTTTATATGGAGTACTTTTTTCATCTCTTCATTTAAAAATATTAAAATCAACAATGTAAAATTCCCACAATGTGAAACCAAATAAAACATTCAAACATGACATCCGGCACTGTTTCACCAAGAGAAGAAAGCAGTAATTACATTCAAAGAATGACAGATAAAAAGCCAGAACAAAAAAGACTATTATAAAAATGATACACATTAAAACAATCTGTTCATTCACTTTATTATATTTGTGTGTATTTTGCTACTTGTAGAGCAGAAAATAAAAAAAACAACAACAAAAGTCATGATAATCTCAAAACCATTTTAAACCACACAACGAATATAATCAACACCAAAACGACAAGCCTTAGAAATATCCGATGTCTAATTTTCAAATATACTATTGTAGAAATGTTTAAATGTAGAAAATCAAATCACTTCCCTATTGTAAAAAGAAATCTCCAGAAAATGTGAAATTCACTCAGTCTAGTTGCAAATTCAGATCCAAACTCAGGTCAATTCTATCACAACTTTAGCTAAGTAAGGAAAATATGTTATCACAAAATAACAGGTTTGAGGATTTTACAAGAACATTACTTACTTAGCCAGACTTGAACCAGAATCATTATCAAAATAACTAAAAGAAAATATCTACACAAAATATGTTAGCCATATGAAACAATTATTTATATAAAATCCTTTTATAGGAATGGATTACAATTTTTGAAAATAAAGAATTAAATGAGTACACAGATCTTACAAGAATTTTGTGTTTCAATCATTGTTTATGGTAAATTCTCTTGCCTTTGTTTTTATTTTAAGACTTCAGCTATTTCCAGCTGTTTTCAGATACCTGAGGAAGGCCAGAAAATACTCAGTCAAAGTTTTATGACTCCCACTCCTAAAAAAATATCCAAAGATGAGGAAATTCGTCATAACAAAACCACATACAATGATTACACAGTGTGCGGAGTGGGTGTTTAAGATTTTGGAATAATAGGAATTATTGTAAAATTGCAATTTATGATCTTTAATGTAAATACTCTGAAAACATAACCTTCAAAACTCACTCACACACACACTAAACTGAAATTAAGTACAGTAAGCAACTGTATTTCAGATGGGACCAAAAGAAAATGAAATAGTAAAATCATTTTACAGAATATAGCCTCTATGCATTATAGACACAAAGGTCAGGCAATAATTCTGTCAAAATGTAATAAAAAAATACAAAATAAGAAAAGGTTAATTATTTTACAAAAAAATAAAACATGATTATATCATAAGTTTTTGTAAAGCTTTTATTTGGTCATGTGTCAACTTAGCTGTCAGCTAGCATTAGCAAAGCATCTTAATATAATAATAATAATAAACCTATTTACAAGTGTTATTCCCATGTACAGTACAAGAGAGTTCTGAAACATTAGCCTGACTAGCAATCCCTTCCAAAAGAAAATCTTTTTGATGTTTGATCATTTTGTCAGATTCTGTGAAGAGTGTTGGGTCAATAAATTTTCAGAACTCTTTATATTTAGTATAGATGTAAAAAAAAAAAAAAAAAAAAAAAAAAAAAAAAGAGACCAGAACATTTTAGTATGAGCTACTTAGTTGTAGTAGTTTACAATGTTAATACTTCAGTCTACAAGATCAGGTACATAATGTTATTTGATAAAAACATCAAACCTTTTTTTTTTTCCAACTTGGAACATTTGAATTCTTCATCTGCAGATAGCCATTACCTCTAGTTTCATGGATACTAATTGTTATACATGGGGATGCTGAAAAGTTCTTGGTCTGGCCAAGAAGAAATTCAAAACAAAAAAAAAAAAAAAAATTTGTAACATTTAGTCAGATTTTGGGAAGTGGATTGTATTGAGAACTTTTTTTTTAGCACCCTCATTAAGCATCTTTTCTTTTTGCATTAAGTTTTCTTTTTGCATCCAAAAATAATATTACTGCTAGTGAATGGTATTATTGAAGGGAACAAAACTGTCTTTTTATCACCTTTCTACAAAATCATTGTACTGGGAAGAGAAATATATTCTATCCTCATGGGATCATCAATCAGATAAACAAAAATACTTGCAAATGTAACAAGTGTGATTGGGAAAAAAAAATTTTATGTTTCATAAAAGATTTGCATTTCTTCATTATGTCTGTGCAATGTTGTGTGTGTGTGTGTGTATAATCTCTATATCTTCCAGCAAGCAATAAAAAATGTTTGTCCAAGCAGCAACTGTGTACTTGGTTTTATGAGATAAATATTATATAGTTTTATCATGGATTGATGTCTCTTTGTATTTCAATTTCATGTGACATTTTCGCATGTGTCCAAAGCTGAACAAAATAATCAAGCATACAAACAAGAAAACAAGCTGTTACAACCCTAGGGAGCCACACCCATCCAGTTCGTAAGGTGTGTGTGAAGTTAGTATTAATAAAGCAAGATTTATGAAAACTTATTCTTTCCTTAGTTTATAAAAAAAGTTTTCATCGAGCTATAGTAAATAGGAGATGGGTTCAGATATTGTTATTTTGTTGGAACACACCTTTAAAACATGTGTCAGTTTGTCAATTTTTTATCAGGTGACTGTTTTATTGTCAAGAAATAATAAAGATGTTATATAAAAAATATCTGATGGCTATCAAAGGCAAAATAAATAATATATTCCGTAGCTATATTAATAACCAAGGGAAAATGTAATAAAAAAATTCATGTTTACATAGCTACTCTATAAGGTTAAACTTAGCACTTGATATTAATGGGCAATAAAATTAATGCTTATACCTCATTAAAAAAAAAACAAAAAAAACACAAACATTTGAATAAGACAAAACCTTCAAAAATCAAAAAAAATTTTCAAGTTTTTATCTTTTTGAACAATTAAAGAAGATATTCAAGATATTAAATGAACAATAACTTGAAAATTTGACAAATGTAAATCTAAATGTTGGTGAGCAATCAAGAAAAGACAACTCCGTAGACACAAAAGACAAAAAAGATTACTACTTCTGCTTGAGTGTTGGCTTATGGCCATATCATGTTGAAAGACTAGTTCTCATACAATCACCAAAGTTAAACCAAGTCAAGCCTGGTAAATATCTAGATGGGTGACTGCTTGTGAATACCAGGTACTGTAAGCTTGCACATGCAGGTGGTATAATGGATAACAGCTCAGAATTGGAAATCAGAGAGCCAAGTTCCAATTTAGGTCATCTTTGTTATATTCACGTCCATGCAAACACCTTTTGGAAAAAGGTATGAATACACTGCTTCTCCCCTCTACAGCTATGTGTTAATTAGTAGGAATCATCATCTCCAAAAAAAAATTCTTACAATCTAAAAATATTTACTAGCTTTAAATAACACACAAAAGGGTGATAAGCCATAAAAAACAAAATCACTCAATCAATAATTCATTTGACTCTATTCATACAGATAATTAAAATACTTTTTTTTTTCTCAGCAAACCAGTTGTCAAATTTCAATCATACTAAAAGTATTACGGCATTTATTCAAGACAGAATACTAGCAAAAGTTTTTTTTAAAATTACTTTCTAAATCCAAATCCTTAAAAGAGAAAATATTTGCTAGTGGAAATTTCAGATCTAATTTCTTGTAAAGTTGTGATCAGATATGTAAATCAATACTTGTGCAGGTTAGTGATGGTATAAAGTTGCAAGCTATGACTATCTATTCTCTATTATATGTTATGAAACTATTTCTATTCTATATTTCAATTTGGAACTGTCTGGTCAGAATTTGTTTGTGATATCAAGTCACAAGTATTACTTTCTTTTTAAAAAGGTCACGTCATCCAAATTAGGCTCATCATTGATTCATTTTGGTAAGCAAACAAGAACGACTGCCCTTAACATACAAACATAACTACAACGAATTAACAGCAATGAAAAATGGAAGAAGAATAGAAAAATCTTTTCTTTTTCTGAACACTCACAAAATTTTTTTTTTTTTTTTTTATGCCAGGACATAGATGACCATAGCTCTCTAAAGATTCTTTTTATTTATTATCTGGGAATTGCCATGGCTTTTTGGGAAAAACAGTGGAGTGGTTGTCATCCAAGGTTAGCAATCCCAGTCTACCCTATATTTAACCCATACTTAGAGACAGAAGAGATGGATTCATGTCTTTTCCAAGGGCATTTGTGTAAAAATGAATGCAAAAGACCAGGCCAGAATTTGAACTTGGTTTACTAATTTTATTTTCCACAATAATAAAAGTCGCAGAGGCAGTGATAGAAAATGACAGTTACAAGATATTATGAGATTTCTCTTTACAGACAGATCATGTTACTGAAACACAAAAAAAAGCCTAACCTTATTGTGATAAAGTAGCAATTGTCAAATTACTGAATTTGTGGTTTCATACAAGAGTGAACTCCAAAGAAACTGAAAGCATTGAAAAATACCAGTGCCTAGCTAGGAAGTTGAAGCTATGGAACATGACTGTTGATGTAATTCCTGTAGTAATAGGTGCAATTGGAAGACTACCTAGAAGATTGAAAGAGTGCTTAGAGAAAATTGGAATTGAAACCAAGATTGCTGATCTCCAGAATACTGTCAACATTTACTCTGCAAGGATTCTCCCAAAAATTCTTAAGCTGTGACAAGTCATGCTGGCACCAACCCTCAAGAACATCTATGTGCAAGACTAACTTAATTGTTGTTGTTAGTGTTGTTGTTGATGATTTTTAAATGGGTCTCATGTGTATATATATATATATATATATATATATATATATATATATCTCTTTAATAGCAAAGCAACTGATCTATTTGTAATTGGAACCTAAAAGGCTGAACAGAACTATTAGAAAAACAATTCTTGCACAACACTACCAAGTCCCCTTGCTTTTTAAATTGTATACATTAGAAATGCTACTGTATGTATTAAATGGGATTTATCCACAAATATAAAATATAGAAAGACTATAAAATGACATATCTTAAAGTAAATAACCCCCACTACCAAAGATTTCATTCTTGAATCTTTCAATCACAACAAATATTCATCATTCTGTTTCCTAAAACACTTTAGAGTTGACATTCCTGCACAGAGCAAAGTGTCACCCAGTACAAATGGCAGACAGTTAAAATGTTACTCAGTATTAAATTCCTCTATTGCTAACCCCACTCCTACTGTCCAATATCCTTATCACACGAGTGATAAGTTTCACCTAATCTTTAGGTGTGTGTGGATAGTTTACAAATCATGATAACTGACTTATATAAGCTCTGATAGATTTTTATGGTCATTGACAGGTATGCCAAATAGCCATGGTCACACACACACACACACACACACACACACACACATCCTAGTCAATTTCTGTGGTCAAGAACTATGTAATGTTAGACCTAAATACCGTAAATTAGCCACAGAATTTAAATTCGCTTAATTTGATACTTCTCTTTTTTTTTAATCATTTCATCCCAAGTAAGGCGATAATACCCCTAAGATGCAACGGGTTACTAGGGACAAAAGAATGAGAAAATTTTAGTGAGGAGAAAGGACAATAACAAAACAGGATTCAGGAAAACAGAAAAAAAAATTGGAAGTTTATTCTCAGGGAGACAGAAGCTAGCGATTGGTACTGCCTTTAAATTTTTGAAAATTTTAGATGGCAAGGAGGCAAGAAACTAGAAGATAGTTCCACAGGCAAGAAGTGTAAGAAAACAAAATATCAGAATAGAACCTATGGTTACATCTAGCTAGTTCAACAGTAAAACAATGAGATCTAGTTGCCAATCTAGTAGTATTCTTAAAATCATGCAGTTGAGGTACCAAGTCAGCGAGCTTATTAGAATAATTGCCATGAAAATATTTATAGAAAAGTCACAGGGTGCCACATCATGCTAGTGAGACAGTGACTGATAACATAACATAACAGATCCTTTTGTTAAGAATTTCAAAATATAGCAGGAGTACCAGACCAGATATGGCAGCAATATTCAATGCAAGGATGAATGGTAGTTTTATGGTGCAAGATGGTTTGGAGAGAACAGGAGCCAGTTCAGGAGCACATTTGCTTAGGAAAACTGCAGAGATACCATCAAATCTACATGCCTTGTGGGAATCTAGTTTAGAGATGATAGCAGAAACTATGAACAGAGTTATGTGCATATCACTCAGTTGAGATTATGTTCTTGAGGGAAAATCAGAGAAAGATATTCTTGAAGAGTCAAGAGTGTTGGAAGAGAATTTCCAAGCAAAGCATTCTGCTTTATCTGCAGTAAAGGACAATATTTCAAACTGACTGAAGAAAGGAGGGATTGAGGATTTGCTCTTGTTCAGCACACACTTACAGAGCAGCCAGTAACCTCTAGAACCAAACTATTTAATGATTATTTAATTTCACAGTAAACTGAAACATGATTCATATATTAATGAATAATCTTAACAAAAATGCAATTTTTTTATACACTGATCCATTTAATGAAGCAAGTGAAAGCTTTTAATCCATGGTTAAAATAATTTAATAATTTGACTAGTACTCAAAGTTTTTTTTAAATTATACACAGGTTTAGAAAAATGAAAGCCATTTATATATAACTGCACAAGTATCACACAACACATGAGTCCTATAATCCATAGGTTGGGGAGGAGGTACACCATATGTTCTGCAGTCATAGTAGCATTGGGTGTGTCTAGGGAAAGATAACCTGACAAAACCCATCCCTATTCAAGCTAATTTTAAATTCAGAGTTGTCCTAGACTGGTTGCCATCAAGGACAAGAGAACCGTATCTGCTCTTCTATTTAACCCATAGCTGGGGAGAGAAGAGACAGTTTCATGCCTTTCCGGTGGGTATTTGTGCAAAAGTGAATGAAACTGAATAGCCCGGAATTTGAGCTTGCCGATTCCACTTTTCACAATAATATCTGTTACAATACCCACACATCCATACACAAGTGTACGGATGCTTAAATATCTTTTTATATGCACAAGCTTATGGTTTTCTATATTTAAATATTCATGTACATATCTTAAATGCTATGCTTCTTCAAGGTGACCATAGATCCCCACAGCTTCCTTTAACATGTGAAATGCCATGACTTCTTGGAAAAGATGCTGGAATGGTTTCCCATTGATTTTTCTACTATTTTAGATTCAGAGTTGTCCTCCTCCTTGCCACCCAAGACTTGAGAGACTAATTTGGCATTATTTAACCTATAGCTTAAGGCAAGTAAAAAGATAAACTCATGCTTTTCCTAAGGGTATTAGTGCAAAGTGAACATAAAAGACTGTCAGAATTTAAACTCAGCTCACAACCCCCCCCACAAAAAACAGTTGACAGTAAAGATGATCTTATTTTTAGAACAATTCTTGTATAATGCTAAATAATTTCACAATAGAAAGCTGATAATATGTAAAGAAACAAGTACAGCTTTGTCTGTAGTATGTATGAATTAAAGATGAAACATTATCAATTAATAACTAATCAACATGAAAGACAAATTTTGAGTCCTTTTAAAAAGAATTTCAAAATTTAGAAAACCAAACAGAATTACAAATAAAATTAAAACTTCAATATGACCATCACGATAGTGAAACCTTTAAGAAATGAAAGCACATCACAGTATGTACAGTGACTACATTTTTAATTATTTTATTTGTACTTTTGTTTTAGTATATGTGGGTACATATCAGTGTGGGAAGTGAAATTAGTGAGCCAACTTCAAATCGACTAACTATTTCCACTTTCCTTGACAATAACCACTATGCTACCCACACCCCTATTTCATATATATATATATATATATATATATATATATATATATATATATATATATATATGTATGTATATCTCACATTTGTGATATACAACTATAAAGATTTACAAATGCTTTGTTTTTTTTTGTTTTTAATTTCAATTTCATATTCTTTGATGGTAAAGTAGATACTTTGTTTTAACCAGGCACAAATGGGGACTAAATTAACACTTTCACTGCTGCATTGTTATAGTATTGTTGCCCGGGTGTATTGGTTCATTTTTGGAAAAATAAGAAATTGTCATTTACTGAAAATAAATGACTATAAAGACACTAACAGCAGTTTCTCATGGGTGCCACCATTTTGTCCTCAATTGGATACTCTACAGTACAGACTTATCTAAATGACACTCCCAACACACAACATAATAAAAATATATTACAAAACAGATTGTATTATATGTTACTATATGTCTACACTGGTTTTGAAATAGAACTAAGCTCTAGTTAGTTTATAACACAAACGTTATTGACTGACATTTCATGGTGTCTTGAAAATGTATATGCATGTCAACAGCAGGCAATGTCAGTTTTATAAAGACATAAATACATGTTGACTCCCCCCACACACATTATATATAAAGGATATTCCAATAACTTGGACCGATTTTAAATGTGAATTAAGTTTAAGCATAAATAATTTGTTTTTCTTTTTCTTTCAGATTTAACAACATAAGTCTTTGGCAATTTCAACCATGGAAAGATTAACAATCAAACAACATGTTAAAGTTATTAAAGCCTATTATGAAAATGGCTTTATTGAATGAGAACTTCCCATGTCACATCATCTCTCGAAACAGCAAAGTCAATTGGCCACCACGATCATGCGACTTGACGCCTTTAGATTTCCTCCTTTGGGATCATCTCAAAAGTAAGGTCTATGCCAACAAGCCAACAACAATTCAACAGCTGAAAAGTGAGATAAGGTATATTGGTGAGACCGAGGAACAACTATGCAAGTACACCATCAAAATTTGACCGTCAAGTGATGGTGTGCCGCTGAAGCCTTGGTAGACATTGGGCGATATTATTTTTCACACATAATTGCCATGACTTAATTTAATAAATTTTCACCAATAATACGGATTTATTTACTGCTGACTGACCCGTCTCAATGAAACACCCTTTATATTATATATATATATATATATATATATATGGTGGCAGAAGATAATGTAAGTTTCATAAAGACAAATATGTTTGCAGCAGCAGAAGTGTTAATATCAAAATTCTACCAGGTTTCAATAAGCAATTTTATTATCTTCATCAGAAAAAAAAAAAAAAGAAAAAGACTACCACCACAATTTTCTTTAGATGGTTAACTTCAGTAATGGCTCTATATCTTTAGATCAAAACCCAAAATGTTGTAAACTTAAAAATCTTTACCTTTTGATAATTCCACCAACTTTTATTCTGTTCCTAAAAATGTATATATGTATGTATTGATGGTAATTGATCGAAGTGAGAAGAAGAAAGAGAAAGAAAAACAAAATCAAATAAAGTGAGGTCTGTAATTCCTGGGAAGAAAATTGAAATGCTTGCTTAACAAAACCCAAGGAACATCTTGTGGTTGGATAATATACAATTGAATGCAATCTATTGTAACCAAGTTGAAAGAGTTAAAAATAGTAAAAGTTGAAAATGCAGTTGAAATGTATGATAATTTAACATGAGACTGCATATCTGAAATTGGCTAGTGAATGTCTTTAAAGACATGCATACAAACCATGTTTATTTATAAAGCCTAAAGAGTGGGGGAAATATAATTCAGAATTTAAGTGTGTTATTTTCCATTTAAAGAAAAAATATTTTTTATTGCACTATTTAAAGAAAATCAGTCAAGAGAGAAATTTAGGCAACAAAATTAATGTGAATGATTTGTTGCAAATTTAATAGTCAAGTATGTAAATATATTTAATATTATTCTGTTTGAGATAAAATAATTTGCAATCTCTCCCTATAAATGTCAATATAGTAAATGCAGTTTTCTCTTTTTTTTTTTAATGCTTTTTGGCTATGAACAAAAAATAATCTAGGGCAAAGGTAAAAAAAAAATCTATTTTTTGTAAGAAAACATGATTTTACCACTAAACATCAAAGAGATAACAAACAGGATATGGACTGACTAAAACATCAAATATGTGATCACAGATCAACTTGAATCCATTGAGTCAATAGTGAATAGACCAATTGATAACAAACAAACTAAATCAGATAAATTATTGAAGCTTCATTCAAGAGACAAACATTTATAACTACAGTATATTGTAAATACAAATTCTCTAATGATCAAAGCAATGTTGACTTCAGTTGGTATTTAAATAAACAATAATTTCATAGGTCTATGCAATCCAAATAAATAACAGAAGAGAGACCAACTACAAGGAAACAGATAAAGGCATTTACATATTACTGCAGAGCAGGTTAATTCTTTGTAGAAATATGTCAGCTATATTGAATATCTGTACAATTTATGATGGAAAGCGTTAGAGCTTATGTTGAAAGAATATAGTAAAAAATCAATTAAATTTCAATTCAAATAAAATTATCTTCACTGCAAAAGACTTCTAGATTTGAAGTCATGAACGTTTTTTTATTTTTTTGCTTTTACTCTTTCACAGTGTGTTCCCAATTGCAAGTATAAAGTTAATTCACAAATAATTGTAAAGCAGCTATGCTTTTCCTATGAAAGTAAAACTCAAGATTAGTCTGACTTAACAAAAGTGATTCATTACTTGTTATGCATGTCTCTTATGCCAAAGTTATTGCCAGGGTTTCACAGTAAATTCACTATTTAAAGATAAGCTCTTCAAAATGATAATTCTGTTTTATTCTTGGATATCAGTCAGTAAAATCTTTAAGAATAATAGAGGGAGAAATAGATTTAACAAAAGCATCACGTGTGAACTAGCAGCATTAGAGATAAAAAGGAAAAAAGAGAAGACTGTAATATTTATCTGGAGGGAGAGAGAAATGGTAAATGTTACATTACATGGTAATTTATGACAAATGTTAATATTCAGTAGTAAATGCTTTATGTTATCTGGAATTGTTCTTAAAGCTCCATGGAAAGATAAATAAACACAATAAAAAAAAAGAAAAAGGCATACTGAAGGAGTTTAAATTTAGTAAAGATATATACATGGTAAAAACAATTTATTTTATAATAATTTTTGTTTGTAATGCAAGAGTGTTAGTTAAATAATCTAGGATTATATTCATTTTTTTTTTTTGTTTAGAATATGTCTGGAATTTATTTTTAAAATGTACCAAGTTAAAGTTATATATATATATATATATATATATATATATATATATATATATATATATATATATATATATATTAGGCAAGAATAAAACTTATAGCCTTTCATATTTTTGCTAATTTTAGCAAAAATATAAAAGGCTATAAAAGATTTTCTAAAAAAATTTATAATTTTGATAAAACTTAAATTTACAAAAAACAAGAACGGTTTCTACACATTAATTCAGTATGTAAATAAAAACAAAATAAATATATTAAGATATTTTTTGATAAGTTCTCAGTAAAATTCATACTGAATATTTTATTAAGGATGCAAAATAAATATCCACCATGAAATAAAGGCAAATTTTGTTAATAAAATTTTGAATAGATAAAATATAATTCATAAAATCATGTCAGTTTTTCAATGACTGTATATTTTAAATGGCTACAAATTACATAATTTTAATTAAATTTGTGTATTAAATATTTTTAAATATATTTATTCTTTATCTATATTTAGTTCCCTCCACAGAACTATGTAGTTTCACTTAAAATAAATATTTTAATAAGACCTGTTTTTGTTGGGTTTTTTTCCATTTTTACTTTTGTTAATTTAGTATGATTTCTTAAATTAATATTTAAAGAAATTAAACTATTCTTAAATCTTCATAGTATATCTTATTTTGCTAAGAAAAAAAAAATACATTACTTACACCACACACTATTAAAATGTGCACAAGAAATAAAAAATATGAGATTAAATGAAAACCAAAAACATTACCAAACATTTGGACATAAGCAACTATAATAAAATTGTCTTAAGAAAAATGTGTGTGTGTGTGTGTGTATATATATATATATATATATATATATATGTATAAATAAATAAATTGTGTATTTGGACAGCAATCCCTCTTTTATACAAGTTTCATTAAAAACTTGTGACAAAGTACTGCAGTTAAGTTTGTTTTTTTTTTTTATTTAATTTTTGTGTTCTTATAATTTTTTTTCTTTTCTGGACATAAAATATGTAGAAATTAACCACATGTTTTGTATGTCCAAGCAATTTCAGTTATAATTTTAGCCATTATCAAGGATGATTTTATATTTTACTTTTAACGGAATGTATGGATTGTTTTATGTATGTATCTAGAGTTCTAGGAATGTTTTATTTTACAAACATGGTTTTACATATATATATATATATATATATATATATAATTTTTTTTATTAATATGGTAAGCCAAAGAGTAGATAAAAGGATTTATAGATTTCCTTATGAATTCTGAGAGAAAACTTTTAAAAAAACTTTTTAAGAGCACTGAACTTTGCAACTTAAATATAAATAAAGCTAGATCAAATTTTTAATTAAATATTTCTTGAAATCTTTGAATAAAATCCTGCATTTAAACACAATTTGCATAGCTTTTAAATTTCCTTTTCATATATTATTAGCAGAATACAAATGTTAGAGGCATATCAATTCATTATCCATGTAATAGAAATATAAAAGAATTAATGTAATTAATGCCACATTTTGAATACTATATCTAATGGTATATAAAACCTTTCCTCTTATTTACATTTAATATTACCATATTATAGAATAAGGCTAGGTATATGTACTGGTAATCTACAGTATCTGGGTAGACATTAGTGCACAAGATATCTCATTTTAATACAAGATTAAGAGGACATTTCTGGAGGACATTTTTGTGGGGAAAAGTAATTGATGTCTTATTCCATTAAATATTGTATGTCTTGTTTTGTTTTTTATATAATGAATATCTTTAATTAGCAATCCAGCTAAATTTTTTTTAATTTGGTGAAGTAACTATACTTTACCATAACACTGACATTTTTTCCAGATGATAAACAATCTTTAACAATCTTTGCAATAATTTAGGTTAAAGATGAAAAATATAAGAAAAAGTGTACAACTATTAAACTTTGTTCAGTCATTGCAAATTCATTATCAATATGTCTGGTCACAATAAATCTATTAAATTGAAATACTCTCCCCTATTTGTAAATATTTTTAATTTGATTAGAAACCTCAATATAAAGACATGATACAAATGTAAAAAGAAATTTTGCAAATAATGCAAAGTTCATTTTTATCTTCCCAATGCATTGCTATAATTATTTGTTATTTAAACAAAGTGAAATTTAAGAATATAAATGCCCAGAATCACAAGTCAACATACAGGTTTTCATTATATTTGCAATATAGGTTTTCATTTGTAATTCTTTTAGATTTATTTATAAATCAAAAAGATGAAGGATGTCATTTCTAAATTAACATTCCTCTTTGCCAAAATACATATAAAAATCTGGCAAGTAATGTGTTCAGGTTACTGTATTTAAATGAAAAGCAATTACATTACAACAACTGTTGCAATATCAAAGAGAATTAAACTATGAGAATTAAATAATGTCATAGTATGTATTCATTTATTAAAACTTTCTCAATTTTTTTTATTTTGAATAAAGTAAAAATGAAAGAATAGAAAAATAGCAATAAGGCATAAACAATCAGAAATTCATGACATCTCAATGAATATTCTTTAATGTTACTTTACCAGTTTTTTTTTAACCTTTCCATTCATTTCTAAGGATCAGATTCTGCTGGAATAATTACAAATTAACATCTATATAACATGTTTATTTTTTAGAGATTTTATTTAAATTATCATTCTTTTAACTGAACAAGTGAAATGTTGATGATTATTTGCATATAGTGACAATTTGCTTAAAAATTTAAAAAATAAACAATTTTGTAAAATGTTATCAGGAAAGTTTATAAACCTGTTAAGAATTAAATTCTAAAAATATGATATTCTGATGTTAGAATGCTTTGGATACAAAAATATGTTAAAATATGATTATATAAAAGCAAAATTTACTAAACATTAAAACAAAAACATGTTATTAAAACAAAATACATATATGTGTGTGTGTATGTATGTATATATATATATATATATCATTCATTCATTCCAAGAAAGGTGATAATGACACTAAGACGCAAGGAGATTACTGGGAGTGAAAGAGAATGAGAAGACTTTAGTGGGAAAGAACCAGAAACCCAATCCTAAACAGGAAACAAGGGATAAGCCTCTAGTCTTCTTCAAAAGACAGGAAAGGATTGTAAACCAGACAATAAGCAAGAACAATTTAAAAAATATATAAGTTATTAATGAATCCAACTTGGATAATTCAGTCAGTAAAATAATAAAGGCTTTCAAAAGTATTTTCTAATTTATATAAATGGAAACTTTTCTAAATTTTCATTTTTGATAAATTATTATTGCTATTGCAATACCAATTTTAGGTAGGAAGCAAATGAGCACTTACATTTTCATATCAAAATATTTGTCTGTGTTAGAAACCAGAAAAATAAGAACAATGGAAAAGAACTTTCAAGTAAAAATGTGTAAAAACATAAACAGAATTTTGCAGGTCATTATAGAAAAAATATCAAAATAAAATATTAAAAAGGATTTAAGAGGTTTATGCCTTTTTGAGCAAATGGAATAAACAATATTCAACAACCAACAAAATATTTTAAAATGATTTTTAACACATTAACATTTGAATTAGTCATGTTTCTATTTTCAATGTTTTACTTTGCAGTCTCAGAATATGATACTAAAGCTAAAAAAAAATGATTTGCTATTTCTGTGAGTTTAACAGATGTCCACATTTCCCTATACTTCGAAAGATTTTTAAACCAATTAAAATTTAAAGAAATGAAATATCAACAAGTAGTTAAACACTAGAAAAGAAATCCATAAATTAATATACACCCACAAAACAAACATATAAATATATATATATATATTTTATTTATGACAGAACTGATTTTCTAACACTGCACTTTTAGCAAGTGAGAATTTTTTTGTAAATGACATTTAAAAAAAAACAAAAAAACCCCACTAAAACTTTCAAATTATATTACAACTGAAAGGTAGCAATTAACAAACAATTAGAAACCTGAAATTTCAACAATTTCATGAAAATATAAATATACATTATAAACATTTAAAAACAAAATTTTGATAATTTTGGCAAATGTAAAAAAAATAGGAAACCTACAAATTTAATAATCAAATTCAATGAATCAGAATTGTTTCCAAGTGTATATCATTCAAACATAATAGATGCCAATTTGGTCATTTTTATAAAACAATATTTACATTCTCTCTGAAAATAGGCTTAGAAAAGAAAAAGTGTGAGATTTCTTAAATCATTCTTTAAAAAAAAAAAAAAGCCCTTACAAAAACTTTGTGTAAAGAACATCAGAAAGTTTAAAAATACTATATAGTATATATAATACATGTACTGTTGCAATGTTTTAGCATAATTATTATATACATGTAAACACAATATACATTATATAAAACAGTAAAATATTTTATGTCAGTTGATTAAATAAAGTAAGTAAAGATTTTATTCAAAGTTTTATACATGTATAATTTAATTGGCCAAATATTCCCATAATGAAGTTTTTTCAGTCTTTTATTAATATTAATATTTTAATTTTAGAAATGATTTAGTCAAATCTCTAATTTCTTCCACAAGTCAATAATGTGTAATGAAATAAAACATTTAAGAAACAACAGGTCTCAATTGAGATACCTCAATCTGGTTTTCCATTAAAATCATTATTTTCAAACAAAATATCTTTTAGGAGTCAACATCATATTCCTGAATATTTTGTAGATTTCTCAACAATTAGCAAAACTTTCAAATCATATTAGGATTTCTTTAAAATTTATATTTTATAATACTACTACTTCTAAATTTATGTTTTTAATACTACTTCTACTAATAGTAGAAATAATTAAAATAATAAGTTAAAAATAAGCATTGACTCAGAATATGTAAGAATTCATTTTTTATTATCTAAAACTATGAAATTAATAAAGATTAAATATCTCTTTAATAAATAAATAGGAAATACTTTGTCTAAGAAGTTTTCTGTAATGTTAATTTTTTTTAACTCATAAACAAGCAAATTCAATTGTATTTTTTTTTTTTTACAGAAACTAAAAGTTGTCTTTTACAACAAAAAAAGAGCAAAATTATTGAAAATCTTACATTCAAATTTAAGAAGCTTGTTTTGACTCCTTTAAAAATTCTATCAAGATGACTATTTCCCAGTGATGTAAAATGATGAGGCAATTAGTAAATTTTACTTAACAGTCATTTCATTATAGTTATTTCACAAACCAAAAGCATTTAATACAAGGAGAAACCAAAAACCACTTAAGCCATTAGTCAGGAAATTTTACACAATGATAGTTAATAAGAAATAAAAAATATAAGCAAGTGATAAGTGATGCTAACAAGTATCATAGGGAATAGTAATTGATAATAACATGAAAAGGTTTTGTGACTTGTAATATCGTATGAACATTTTTAATGCAAAAATAAATAAAAACTCCAAATCTTTGCAATTTGTTTGCATCAAAAAACAACTTGTAAGAAATTATGAAAGAAAATCTATTTAATAGAAAAGTTGCAAAAACATAAAAATCAAACGCAAGCCATTATTAAAAAAAATTACACATACATTGTAGCTAACATCATTTTTTGACAACCATTAATTGTTGAAATCTAGAAAACAAAGTTTTATCTATTATTCAATACTTGGCACAGTATGACATAAAATCAAATGACAACAGCTAATTAAGAATAGGGACATCATGAAACAAAAACAATTAAATACTGTATTAACAAATTATGTTCCATACACACTGAACAAATAGTGGAAGCATGAAGATGAAGAAATATATTAACAGTAATTTCTAACAAAAAATAGTTTCTCAAAATATTATAAAGTTTGCCACTATTTTTAATATTGAATGTTATCAATTTTAAGTCAATCCCTTCAGCAACAGTCATAACTATTTGTAAAAGAACCAGGAAGAATATTTTCTAGACATGATGATTTTCACAAATGATCTCTCCCCAAGTTTTCACTATTGATAAAATTTGACTTAATGAAGCTTTGGTAATAACTATTAAATTTTACAAACTCTGGCAATTAACAAAACAGGTTTTAAAAATATATACCTGACCATAAAAGAATACAAATCTAATTTTGTTATTGAATAATTTTTATCTTTTGTAACCAGATATAATAAAAAAATAATTGTTCTTTTGTAAAAAAAAAAAAAAATTAAAAATATAAAAATAAAGTTTATACGAAGTAATTTGATTTTTCTACCAATTAAAAATGTCGCCAAGAGAATTTTGCTTTTCCTTCCAAGAATTTCACATAATTGGATTCATATTAAAATGCAAGAAAGAATTTATAAAAATACAACTTTTTATTTGCAACAATTAATACAGGATTTAACATTTTTCTTATATACTCATTTATAAAATTTGCTAAGGAAATAAAATATAACACTGAAATTAAACTTCATGTCC
Source organism: Acanthosepion esculentum (assembly GCA_964036315.1). Taxonomy (NCBI): domain Eukaryota; kingdom Metazoa; phylum Mollusca; class Cephalopoda; order Sepiida; family Sepiidae; genus Acanthosepion; species Acanthosepion esculentum. The sequence goes on from OZ038489.1 coordinate 33,629,929, forward strand.
AGTCTACAATACTTCATAATCTTTTTACTTAATTTACATCTAAAAACACAAGGCAGATATAGGTTTTGTGGCACAAGAGTCTAAAAGTGATTTATTCAACTATGGCTAATGTAGGAATTTCTTTAAATAAAACATTTTTCAATGAATCAGTTGTAATAATTTTTTTTTCTTTAGTTAACAACTGAATGCATCTTGAAAAGAGTTATGTTTTAAAACTGATCATGAAATTTTCTCTCGTCTCAAATATATTTCATAATAAGCATAAAAATCCACTTCATTTCCGGTGTATTTATCTTCTGAAATATACATGCAAGAGTGGTTCACTTAAGCATGTATATCCACTTTCCTAATTTAGGTTTTAAAGGTTGTAAATGAAGAAGAAATTTGTGTTTATAAATCTGCCTAAGTTTTATTTCATCCATGTATACTAACTTTATTTGTAACAAAAGAAAAAAATAAGTTTTTTTAAAATGCACCATCCGCAAATATAGAGGTAAGTTTCTTTTCATTATAAATTTCTATAAGCAAACTTCTTTATCATAACTTTCAAACTGCAACAATGAGCACTTATAAAAGTGCAAATGAAGCTTGCAAGCTAAGGTAAGAATGTTAAAAGTTAATTTTCTGCTTGACAAAGACTTAACACTAAACAGCTGTGGGAAAATAGGAATGTGAATCAATGAAGTGTTAAAGTAGACAGAAGAAAATTACAAGCTGTTTCATTTCAGTCACAGATGAATGAATGCAAAGAAACAAATCCACTTTTGCTTTTCTTTTTTGGAAAATATCTATAAGACTCACGGAATGCAATATCTTAAAATCTATCTTCTCTTAAGAATCAATCAAAATATGCTTTGTGAATCATTCTGTCAGGGTGGCATGTGGTTTAATCATTGAAGAAAAAAAAACAAACTGGACAAGAACAAAGCGACAAGGTAAAGAGAAGAAATAATTGCATAATTATAATATAATTGTTTTAAGTTGTCATTTTTATTTTTGAAGCTGACATATCCCCTAAACATAACTTGATTAAGAAGAATATGATGTAAAGAGAAGAACAGTAACCTGTTGGCTTTGATAAAAACAAACATCCAAAACATTACAAAGGTGTTGTAAGAGACAAATGGAAGTATTTTAAGAACATTTACCAAATTAAAAAGCTCACAGGTACGAGTTACAGAATTCAAATGTTCAATCAAACTAGATTGATTTTGTACTTCAAATTTAAAAGTGTGTCAGTTTTCTGAAGTAGATTTAAGAAAAAAAAGTAACAGATCATAAAATATATTTTGTTAACTTTAAATGCTTATAAACATACATGACTAGAATTGACAGAACATAAGGAATAATTTCATATCACCTGCCAAGAATTAAAATATTATAAAAAAACCTAAATAAGTAAAACTTAAACATTTCCAAAAATATGTTACCAATATTAATAATTCATATCTTTAGCTTTATCAAGTAATTAACTGTCTATATAAAAGGTGTGTTTTTTCCCAGTCATACAAAGAATTAAAAATAAATAAATAACACTGGGTTGGTTGGATGTTATACTTAACTGGTTTCTAAATTAACTGGGAGCTAAAGATATGTTTAGATTATATGTGTAATTATTTGTTAATTTTTCTCTTAATTTTAATTACTTTATATCATCTATATTGTCAAATCCTAACTTTTCAAGTAATGTCTCTTGGACTTCAGTCATTTTTATTAAGTAACAAAGGCTAAACGATCTTTTTAGTGCATTTATATTTTACCTCACTAAGTATTCATCATGAAATTTTCAGTGAAGATACAATGGTGTGTTGAAAAGACAAGAACCACTTCTCAATCTTACCAAATGACCAGACATCAGAATGTTTTGGGGAATCCCTTCTTGGTTGGCCCAAACATTTTTCAGCATTCTTCAGCTATTTCATATAAGTGCCTTAAAAGTTAAACTAGTCTATTGAATATTTTTATATTTATTAATAAATAAATGTTGATAGAATATTATGGTTGGTTGTAACTGCAAAGTCATAGATATTACTAGATTCTTTTATTGTACTATCTTTTGGGAAAGAAATACCAAAAAGAATACAATTCACTGTATATTTTTGTTAAAAGTTACTAATGTGCAAAAAAAAAATTACAATTGTATTTAACCAAGTGTATAGAAAAATAAAAACTACAAAGTAAATCAAATTAAAAAAGAACTGTTTTTAATTACATTGAAAGACTGACATCCAATATTGTTACTTTTTAAGAAATAAAAATTAAATAAGTTTAAAAATAAATAAAACCACCAGGTTTGAATTTTGAAAAAAAACAAAATTTAATTTGCAGTTTTATATAAATTTTAAATGAAGAAAGCCTTTAAGAATAAATAAAGTCCTGTGAATTGGAGACTTATTTTCCAAGTAAGTGTGTGTGCGTGTGTAAATATAGATAGCATGGACATAGGAATCAACACTGCATGATGACTGTCAGTTTTACATTTCAAGTGATTTTCAGAGTAAACCAGCCTGAGGATTGCATAGAAGCGTGAATCCGAGTCACCATACAGTGTTGATTCCTATGTCCACAGTATCTATAACTATAAACACTGATACTGAGCATTCGTCTACTATAAATATAACAAATTCTAAACAAGAATTCAGTGTGTGTGTGTGTGTGTGCTGTGTATATTTTAAATCTATTTAAGCTAAACTGGTTCTATACATTCATGTTAAGTATCCTCTATGACCTAAGCAAAAATACAATTTGCTTTGTAATCACTTACAAAAAGCAACTTTTAAAGCAGTTTTAGCTAAAGATTATTTACTAAGCTAAAAATTGTTTTGGAAATTAATGCTATATATATATATATATATATATATATATATATATATATATATATATATATTAAAGCTTTCAATTTTATCATAACCCGAAATCTTATACCTCCGATAAAATGTGTACATGTAAGAAATGACATCTTTGAAAATATTTATTGCAATATTTTAGGATCAAGTGCCCTAATGATTTCTCATAACAAATTTTAAGGCATTACTTGCCAGAAAATGTTTCATGCAATGAAAATGTGTTAAAATATATGTCTAAAAACATTTAAATTTAAATCTGTTTTTATCAAAATTATAGAATTTAATCAAAAACAATGTTAAGTTACTCAAAACACAAAAAAGCATACATAAGACAAGATATATTAAGATTATTTATTTAATAGCAGATTAATGTAAATAAATTCATGTCTAGACTTAAAAAGTGATTAATAAAACCTGATGACAATATAGATGGTTGTAATAATCTTTTGAATAAAATGAAAGATAAAATATTAAGATTTTTATGTTGTATTATAAATGACACAAAGAAATGTTTGATTTCTCATTTTGTATAGATTTTTTTAAAGCTTATTTTGTATATAATCCAGCAGTCAAAATGCATTATTTTATATTATCTTTTTTAATTATTAGTTTTCTAAACTATCTTTTTATCCATTTATTCCAAATAGTGAATACTGCTAGCAAACTGATATAAGTAATTGTATATCAATAATTGAATAAGTTATATTTAAAGAATGCCATTAGAAAATATTAAAAGTTTTAAAAATAATGTCCTTTTTTTAAAATGTCAGTTTTTGATCAGAATTAAAAATTAAAATCAGATTTTTTATTTATACTCGTTTTTCCAGTCAAATCAAGTCTGATGTGCTAAATTTAATAAATACTGAGAAGTATTAATTGAAATATATGTATGCAAACAATTTTTCTACAGGAAATGCACATATTTTTTTTCAGAATGTCAAATGATTAACAAAGTTATTTTCAGGTTTACCGCAAAGTGACAGACTAAGAAAAGGCCATAGCAATTTAACAGAAACTGAATAAAAGTAGAAATTTTCTTTGTTACATCAAAAGCAGGTAAAAATCTGAATCAATTTTGAAGTTGATAAAATAGAAAAGTTGGTACTTTATAAGCAATATTGTTAGATAAGATTTTAAAACTTTATTATGAAAAACAGGAAGGAAAGTGATAAATAGTCAATTATAATTTTAGTAATGAAGTAAAATTGTTAGTTTCACTTACTGAGAGTGTTGTTATACAATCAAAAACAGTTTCCTCATACATTAAAATAATAATATTATTATATAGTATAACTTATACTACAGTACTGTCATGCAAATAAAAAAAAAAACATTTATACTTATGCCTTATCTTAAAATCAATTTAAATTTACAATTTGAATTATGAATCTAAATTTCAGTTTTATATAAAGTTTCATAGAATAAATATGATAAAGGAAATTTGAATCCTCAATGTTATATAAACAATTTTATACCTTCAATTATCCACATATAATCTCCCATTAAAATTTCTATTTTTAAAGAGATATTTGGTAATTAAATTTAATTTTACCAACAGACTAATTCAATTCTCTTTATTTCATCTAAAAGATTAATTATAAATAACATTAACCTTAATGGAAAATACTAAAATATTTAATTTTCATTTTATTGTAACAAAAAATTGATAAGGCTTCAAAACAAAAGCAATGTGTTAATTTGCAAGTTTAAACAAAATAAGACCTAAATGTACAAAGGCAAAATATAGAAAGGCAAATTTTAGAGACTGGTATTTGTACATGAGAATTTAATTTTTATTTTTACATTTGTCTATTTTATACATTACTTGATCACAAAAGATAATTTAATTAGGATAGCATGGAAATTTACCTGGGCTTCCATGTGAAAATAAAACTGAAAACATTTCTGAAACTTACTAAAGTAATCTATCAGCAAGGTCTCATCCTTTTACAGATGAAACAGCTAGATGTAAATGTAAGTTTTATGCTAACAGTTTCTTCTCTCACACTTTTCACTTGTAGAACTCTTCTAGCTTCTTACTTTTCAGTCAACTTTGACCTTCAAATATTTAAATGCAATGTCAATTGTTACCTTTTGCCTTCTTAACTCTTATTGTTTTCTCTCCTTAATAATATTTTCTTTTTCTTATATTATCTTACACTCAGTAACCTCTTGTGTTTTACTGCTTTATTGCTTGGGATGAAATGTTTTTTAAAAATAAAAAATTTAAAAAAATTTCCAAGGAATGTAAATATTAGTTAATTCTATTAGCAAGGTATTCACAAACTCATTGAGAATATGTAAAATTGTATTAAAAATTATAAGGAAGATGTTTTACGATAAGCGAAAGAAAACAAATGTCCAGCAAGTCAAACGCATGATACAAAAAGGTTTTACTTTTGTTGGGTTGTACAATTTAGAGTGTAACAAATTGTTTCTTTCAAAAACTGTTTAAAGAATGAAACAAACAAAAAACAAAAAAAACTTACTGCGCAGGTTCCTTCCCTCATCAGGTGTGGCCCGTTCTGTAGGATCCCCATTGTCTGAATGACTCTCAGAGTTTGTATCACATGAACTAGAGCAAAGGCTGGACGGCCTTTCCTCCTTGACAGTCGCATTGTGGTTTTTCTCATCCCTTGATTGAGGAAATGGTGTCTGATCTACCAACCTCTCATTTGTGTTATTACAATGGTTATACAAATTGCTCAGAGCAGAAGAGTCATCTTGTTTGTTTTTCTTGGCTGGCAAAAATGCCGATTGATATTCATCAACAACAGAACAGTCTGAAGAACTGGCCACAGGACGAAAAGCACTTCCTCCTCCACTGTTGATGATACTCACACCCCTGTCCAGGTGATTAGACTGAACATAAGGAGGTAGGGGTGCATACAGTGGTGGAGGAAAAGCTTCCCCAGGACGGTAGAGAAAAGAAGAAGTGCTGAAGGGCACCCCGCTATTATGGTCCTTGTCTATATTTTGTCCCGAGAAATGGTGTGAGCCAGATAGCCGACCTGCCTCATGACTTCCATCCGAAGTGGATGCCAAAACCATCAGTGCTGGAGAGGCGAGAGAATTTGGAACAAACGATGATGTTTCCATCCCTTGTCCTCCAGAAGATCCTTGGGATGTCAATCCAAAGAAGGGCTTTGCCCACAGATTCAACCTAAACATGGTAAAATTGGAAACGTTACTCATGGTCAACAGTAGAGAGAAGTTTATGCTTCTTAAATTAAAAATAAATCCTAATAAAAGCAACAAGTGTTCTCACAATTTACTTTGTTTTGTTTGGGATTGCTCAAATTTGGACCTTTTCTTTCTTTTTTTTTATTTCATGGACCTTGATTTGTTTGTGTTATTTTTGTTGTTGTAGGTTAGCTACAAGTCTACAACATTATGTCAACATGCAATCACTCAGCTCTTGTTTTTTTTTTCTTATAAAAATTACAAGAATTTTACATCAAAACAAAATATCAAAATTTAAAAAAACGAGAAATCCAACATAAATAATTTTTTAAAAAGTGGATGCCAAAGCAATTTCAAAACTTTGTTTTTTAAGAATTGAAGACCAGTGTGTCAACAAATATAAAACAATAATGATGACAATATTAATGTTGAGTGTAGTAATAATAATAATAATGATGATGATGATGATAGCAACAATAATAAGAATGCAGTCATTATCATTTGTTGATGTTTTGTTGTAATAGTTCCTTAAAAAATCGTGTGAAGAGGTAGGCTGGAACGGACTGGACAAACACGATCGGTGAGAGGCGGGAGATGAGGCCAGAAAATATAAATGCTGGAAAAGAAAGAAATAGGACTGTCCAGAGATCTGGCGGTCCAGCAAGCGAACCACAGCATGGCAGGTCTGTTAGCAAAGAGTGGACTACGCATCCCACGACACCGGCTCACACAGAGCGCACATGTCGGTTTATGGGCGACCCATACCAACGCCGCCACTGATTTCTCCTACTCCGTCTCTGCCTCCTATTGTAGGTCTACAGAAAGCGCGCGCGCTCACACGCACACACACTTACCGTGAAATAAACACTCAGACATATTTATTTTTTATGAATTAGCCAATGTGTGTGTAAGTTGGTTGGACATACGTAACATGAAAAGACTTGGGGAGGAGCTTCAAGCAATCATTTTTAAAAAAAAAAAAAAAGAGAAAAAAAGAGAGAGAGAATAAATTTCGGTGAAGGGTACGAGACAAAAAGAATTACATAAATAAGAAGAAAAGAAATATACAGTCTGTTCAGTTTTATCATCTGTGAAGTTAAAACCATAAAGTTGACAAACAGGACCAGTTCGGCCGAAGAAGTAATAAACCGAAACGGGAGGAAAGAAACAAAAAAATATATTATAAATTCTCAGATTGATCTTCAACTTCTTAAACGAAACACTGATTTTATTAATTAATCTGACAAAAAAAAAATTACCCATGGATGGAGGATCGTGGTATCAAGTTTTCACAAAAAATGGTTAATAATTTTATTTTAGAGATATAAATTCCTTTTTCTTTACACACACGCCTAACTACGAAAAAGTTTTTAGTCACAGTGAGTTAACGTTTTCAAACATTTTTCCACGCTAGTCTGTTTTTGTTGTTATTGTTTGTTTTTTGTTTTGTTTTTTTTCTATATATAACAAAATATCTCGATTGTCAATAAGTTTTTCGACAGTCTTTCTCAGGTAGACATCGGATGCAACATATAGCTGCTAAAATGCTTGAAGAGAGTTGAAGAACGTATCGACCGTAAACTTGTTGAATCGAAAAGAAAGTTTGATCAAAAATGAAACAAGAATACTAACTAAAATGCGTTAATTAATTAAACTTCAAGAATTTAAAAAAAAATGTAATTGGCTTTTTTTTTTGTTAGTTAAGTTTTTTTTATTTTTGATGCAGTGAATTGTGCATCCTCTTTAAAAATACTCTGATGTTTTCTTACTTTTTTTATTGTTAACACTAGTGAGTAACACATTGTTTCCGTTGTAAATTATGTGAATAGAATGTGTAGAGTTTTGATTTGAGTTTGACTGACAAAACAAAATTAAAAGTAAAACTCATTTTGTCTTGTCAAATCAAAACTTATCAAGAAAATTTCACTTTTAATTTAAAAATGGAATTTTATTCTTTAAAAAAAAAAAAAACGCGATTATTTTATGTGGTTGTAAAAAGCCTTGAAATATTAAAATAAAATTCCTGTTTTAATTCAATGATCGATCTTCCAGTTTTATCGGAATCATATGGAATCAATCATTGAGTCGTCCGAATTACGATTTCTTTTGCCGTACCGATAGAACAACAAATGTCGTTAAAAAAAAAGAAAGAAAAAAAATGTAAATAGAACATTTACCAATAAAAACTGAAGGAAAGTATAAGTAAGAAGCTAATTTTTTTAAAAATTCGTACATTTGAAATAGAAAAGTCAAACTCAAAATTTTTCATTAATCAACATCAGCTAATTAATTAATATTTCCTGAGCGGAGATGTTTTATTTTTAATTATTGGTAGATATTGTTTTTTTAAATAACCGTTTTCCTTTGATCTCAGAAATGATGCATTTTTATAAACAACACATACACAATGTGGAATATTTGAAGAACTAAAAAAGTTTTCTAAAGTAAAAAAAAAAACAAAGTCTTTTCTAACTTTTTTACTGTTTAAAAAAAAAAATTAACATTTATTTTTAAATGATTACTTTTTTGTTGTTGCAATTATAAATTCTTTTGGTTTGAAAGTGTAATGCTGTAAATAAAAAAAAAAAAAACTAACTGCAGTTCCGAATTTCTTCGGGTAGACAAAAAAACTAAAAGTTAAAAAAAAATAATCTAAGAAAAGTAAAACCGTCTTCGTACATTTATTCATTCATTCAAGGATAAGAAGCCTGTTTAGTTTAAAGTAAACTGTTTAAGGAGAATTAGACAACTTTATATCGGATTTTAGTTAATAAATTAAATTTACTTTAAATTTTAAATCCCATAATTTAAAATAAAAAAACTAAAAAGTATAGCTCCTGAGTTTCACTAAGTAAATAAATGTTTTTGTTTTGCAGTCGTTTTTTTCTTTTTAACCCAACCGTCAACCGTTATTCATCGTTGAGGTAAAAATGTTTTTTCCTAATCCAAACAAAGTAAAAGTTAGTTTGCTTTTCATAAAAATAAAATTATCTACCTCGCTGATATACTTTCCGACTGATAAGTTTTAAAAAAGTATATACAAAAACGAAAACCGTAACTTAATACTTGATTTTTGAAACATTATTTATCAGAAATCGTAGCAGTAAACAGTAAAACATTATTAAACAAAAAACAATAAAAATACATACTAAAAAGTTAATTTATATAATAAACAACTTCCTGATTCTTAATCTTTTCTTTTACTTTTTTTTAAGTCAACTTTTTCATATTTATTTAATTTAACTTCATGAGTTACTGGTCAATAATTTCATTCACTTTTTAGGTGAATAACGTTGTATATTGTAATGAATGAATGTTAGTTACCAACAAGCATTTGCAAGGAAAATTATTTAAAACCATGGATTTCAGATTGTTTTTTGTTTTTTTTTAGGCGAAATAATCATTCTCTGCCTGACAACAAACACGTTTCCATGACTTATTTTTATTTTACCAGATCTCACATCGCAAAATTTTAATGTAATTTTTTAAACAATCTTTCCCGTTTTTTTTTAATTTTTGTTTTTTTTTAGGGGGAAGTTGTGATTTATTTCTTATTGTTTGACACCAAATACAAACACTAAACCAAACACCATGAATAACTCCTCGTCTCTTACTTTAACTTAAGTTAAAAAAAGGTTTCAGTTCTTTTTTTCTACAAAGTAACAAAACTATCTTTCTTGATATTTTAAAAAATCTAATTGAACAATATAGCTTCCAAAAAATAAATGTTTAATTTTATTTTTAATTTATCAAGGACAAGTGGATTTCTGCAACAGGAGACAAAGTTTAATAATTGTTATGTTTGCTAAAATGTAATGTTCTTTTCAAGATCTACCCGGGTTTTAGATGTGATGTGGTCATTCTTCAGTTCAGTTAAGACAAGGAAGGAGAAAGACAGTGGTCATATTTGCGATGAGGACATTCTAAGAACAATAGCCAAAGGCAAGGGGAGAATATGTATGACCGATGAGGAATTTAAACCTAAAAATATTGTTACTTTTTTTATTTAGTAAAGATTTTACTTGTTTTTTCTTTTTACAATGTCGCATAGTGAAATCCAAACTTTTCAGAGTGACATGGTCCCGTGTTTGTTTTGGGTTTTCTTCAAAATCGTAACAAATATTTCAAAAATAAAATATATTTACTGGGTTTAATTTTCAAGAGCGTAACACAGGACAGAAAATGAGTTTTTAATAATTAAAAAATAAAAAACTAAACGGGTTATCCCGGAGAAAAAAGAGGGTAAATGTGTTTGAAGAAACTTTCTTCGAAAAAAAAAAAAAAAAAAAAAAATCAAAAAACGTACAGGACACAAGCATTTACCGGGCAATAGTTTACCGTCTTCCTTTTTTTATTCTAACTTGTCGGCATGGTTTTTTCTTTCATTCAACCATCGCTCAATGCTTGTCAAAAGACGTTAAGGAAAAAGCAAATAATTTGCAATATGAAGCGAGTAAATAAACGACTATGTGGCGGTACGGGACGAAGGTTGATTATTCTTTTTTTATTATTAGTTATTAAGGCGACACATAGATTAATAATCCGTTTACATTTAAAACATGATGAGATTAATTAATTGTTGTTGTTTATTATTATATACCTCCATTATGGTAATGTTTTAGTTAAAATACGGTAGTAGCCGTTATGAAGGGGAAATATTGAAAACCACCTATGGGTCGACCCTTTTTGATTGTTCAATAAATCGCCAGAAAGCAACAAACAAATAGCCGAAGCCTTCTTTATTTCACCCCAGGAAATTGAAGATCATCGACATGACAATTTTGCCTGATGGGACTGGATTGGGTTAGGTCGTGTTTTGTAAACAAACCGTAATTTCGTTTCAATCATTCATCCGCTATGTGTGTGTATGTGTTGCTGTTCATGTTATATATATAATAAAAGAATGTGCGTATGTAGTTTTATATTTATATGTAAATGTGTGTATGTGTGGAGATATATATATATTTTTTTATTATCGATGTGTGTGTTTATGCGTGCGTCAGGAGTTTCCCTCCGATCAACATTAAGGTAAAAAAGCGGGGTGCAGGGTAAGTAATGAAAAAAAAAATAACGATGAGGGCTGGCTAAAAATCAGAAAAATAACCCTATTGATCGGGAGAGGAGGTGCAAAGAAAACCGTTTCGTTGGGGGCGTCACAAAATTGCTTTCAGATGGCAATGCAAATCAGGAGATATATAATTTCAAAACACTCACAGGTTAGTTAGTGTCTGTTTCAAGCTTCTTCCAGCCTCGACTTGAAATCGGGATTTACCATCAAAGGCATCTTGGGATAGCACCACGACGCTCGCAACAGCAGTAGCAAGTGCTCTCCCTTCCATACTATGTGTTTTTTAGTTTTCTCAGCAAGCCCAACACATCTTTTTATAATTTTTTTAAAAATAGCTTAAAAACTCTTTTGTGGAAAATATTACCAGAATTAATAAAAATATATCTTATCTTATACTATTTTAAAATATTACTTTAATATTTTGATTTCAAACTGAAAACTTGTGGTCTGCGGTCTGTTTTTTTTTTTCTTTAAATTTGAAAGTAACTTCTTCAGATGATATTTTTTCAGTTTTCACTAATTCATATATATATATATATATATATATATATATATATATATATATATAGTTTTATTAGGTTTTCTTTTATGTAAAAACAAAATACCAAAAGCTCACTAGTTCAACTGCGTATTAGTTTTAAATTTGAGTTCAAAGTTTTAAAGCCGATTATTACTACACAACAGTAACACCTTTTATAAATTTTATTTTTATCATTTTTTGATTTTTTTTTTTTTTGTGTCTAAAAAATAAAATACTCATTTTCTGAAAACAACGTAAAACCCAGTGACTATTAAAATGCAACTTTTGTTAATAATTTATTCTTTAATGTAATTATAGGTAAAGAAGGTACAGTTTTTTGTTCTTTTTTTTATTATTGCAAAATTGATTTGAATGCAATTAATTAGTTCATCCGACTAATTTATTTGGTCAATCAAGCAAGAGCTGATTCGTTTCTAAGCTATTTTTTTATTGAACTTCTTTTTACGGATGTTTAATGTTTTTCTTTTTTCTAAATATTTACCTGTTTTTTTTTTTTTTGGTGGGGTTGTTCTTCCTCATCTCTGGTTTGAAAAAAAAAACTGTTTCATAGGGGTCTTTTTAATCACTTTCTTTGACTTAATAATAAAAAACCTATAAATAAAAGATATATAAATAATCCGATTTTTTTGTTTAATTTTTTTTTGTTTTACTTTTCAGAAACTCAAACTTAATATTAAAAAAAACATTTGTTTTATTTTTTAAATTTGCAAATACTAAGAATTATGTTAACAAATATTCTCTTATCAAAATTGAAATGTTTCTTCTCTTGATTGAATTATTCATTTTAAATAAATTATAATAAAAGTGTAAACTGTAAAATATTTCATAACAGCAACAGACTATCTTCAATTTGAAGAAAAATATATCTTTTATAAATTTTATATATTTGTCCAGTGATTTTTTTTTTTTACACACAAACTGAACCAGTTATGTTTGTGAAAAATAGTCATACTCATAACTAATTATTTTTTTTAATTAGTAGTAATAATATTATTGATATTGCCGGCACTAATGTATCTTTCTTTACTTTCAGTTTCTATCAACTAATAAAAATGTAGCTAAAATGAAATAAATTTACTTTCTTTAAAAATAAAATCCTAAATTTGCTGAATATGCGACATACTTTTTTTCACTCGTCTTTCTTTCAAATTTTTATTTTAATAAAGTACGTATTTATTAAAGAATTGATATTCAACTTAAATATCACAGCAGTAAAAAGGAAACGGACTTCAGCTTATGAAATTACATCTAACAAACACTTATTCATCACTTATTAAAGTTCCAACCAAAAACTCCTGTGATACGAAAAATCATATTTTCGGGTACTAACATTCAATTCAATTATTGGAAAATTCATAAAACTGAAAATTATTACTTGGTTACATAGTTTAGTGAGTTATTTTACTTACAATTATTGCCAGTCGGTGCATTATTAAAACAAATTAGCGGTAAATAACACTCAACAGTACCTTTTTATAGCCATCTGTCACATTGTTAAGAAGACTTTTACATAAGTAGCGAAGTAATCGTTATAAGTAACGCGGTCATTCGAAATAAGTGCTGTGTAATTGCATTAAATTACCTTAGCTGAATTAAAGTTAATTGTTAATTATTGCTATATCAAGTTAATTTGCCTAATCTGTAAAAATAATGTTTTCTAAAAAAACGGGGAGATTTCAAAGTTGATTGTTGGAATTGAAATAATAAATCTCTCTCTCTTTCTCTCTCTCACACACATTCTCTCCTGTCACTTACACAAACTCTCTCCCCCACTCTCTCTCTCTATCCCTCTCTCATGTTTTCGCAATAGTTTTTTGTATATCTTCCGCTATATTTCAAGACATAACAATAGCTATTTTACTTATACCTCCTGATGAGTGGCCCGAAAAATAAACACAAAAAGCTTCGTCTACAAACTTAGGAATCGAAGTGCTGAATAACATCAATCAGCTAAGTGATAAATTTCATATATGTATTTATGAATAGTCTCTCTTTCTATCTCAATCTCTCTCTCTGTCTTTCTCTCTGATGAAGCAGGTATATATATATGTATATCTATTGAAATAAATTTATAACCGATTATATGATGAATTTGTAAGTCTTACTCTTTTCCTTGTTTATTTTTTATTGCTCTGTATATATAAATTTACACATTGACCTCTCATCATGGATTGAACTTTTTAAAATTTTTATATTAAAAAGAACTTGGAATAATCCCTACAATCACCTACAGATTTGGTATTATTTATATGTATATATAATATATATATAATATGTATATATAACATATATATATATATATATA
>OZ038489.1:33648871-33651371 GCA_964036315.1 Acanthosepion esculentum
TATAGTATATATATTTATATAATATATATAGTATATATATATATATAGTATATATATATAATATAGTATGTATATATATAATATATATAGTATATATATATATATAATATATATAGTATATATATATATATATAATATACATAGTATATATATATCATATATATAGTATATATATATAATATATATAGTATATATATATAATATATATAGTATATATATAATATATATAGTATATATATAATATAGTATATATATAGTATATATATAATATAGTATATATATAGTATATATATATATTTAATATAAATAGTATATATACAATATATATAATATATATAGTATGTATATATAATATATATAGTATATATATATAATATATATAGTATATATATATAATATATATAGTATATATATATAATATATATAGTATATATATATAATATATATATATAGTATATATATATATAATATATATATAGTATATATATATTGAATATAAATAGTATATATACATATATATATAATATATATAGTTTATATAATATATATAGTATATATTGAATATAAATAGTATATATACATATATATATAATATATATAGTTTATATAATATATATAGTATATATAAAATATATATAGTATATATATATCTGTAATATACATAGTATATATACATACATATATATATAGTATATATAATATATATAGTATATATATATATAATATATATAGTATATATAATATATATACTATATATATATAATATATATATAGTATATATATAGTATATATATATATGATATGTATAGTATATATAATATATATAGTATATATATAATATATATAGTATATATATATATGATATACATAGTATATATATAATATATATAGTATATATATATATGATATACATAGTATATATATATATGATATACATAGTATATATATAATATATATAGTATATATATATGATATACATAGTATATATATAATATATATAGTATATATATATATGATATACATAGTATATATATAATATATATAGTATATATATATAAGATATACATAGTATATATATAATATATATAGTATATATACATAGTATATATATAATATATATAATATATATATATATGATATACATAGTATATATATAATATATATAGTATACATATATATGATATACATAGTATATATATAATATATATAGTATATATATATACTATATATAGTGTATATATATGTAATATATATAGTGTGTATATATATATTTAATATATATAGTATATATACATATATATATAATATATATAGTATATATATTTAATATATATAGTGTATATACATATATATTTATAGTATATATAGTATATATATATTTAATATTTATAGTATATATACATATATATATATAATATATATAGTATATATATATAATATATATAGTATATATATTTAATATATATAGTATATATACATATATATATATATAATATATATAATATATATATTTAATATTTATAGTATATATACATATATATATATAATATTTATAGTATATATACATATATATATATAATATTTATAGTATATATATATATATTTATAGTATATATACATATATATATGTAATATATATAGTATATATATATATTTAATATATATAGTATATATACATATATATATATATTTAATATATATAGTATATATATACATATATATATATATAATATATATAGTATATATATAATATATATAGTATATATATAATATATATAGTATATATATATTTAATATATATAGTATATATACATATATATATATATTTAATATATATAGTATATATATATATCTATATATATATAATATATAGTGTATATATATAGTATATATATGAATATATATAGTATATATAATAATATATAGTATATATATAGTATATATATGAATATATATAGTATATATATAATATATATAATATATAGTGTATATATATATAGTGTATGTATATATAGTATATATATATACATAGTATATATATATAGTATATATATAGTATATATATATAGTATATATATATATATAGTATATATATAGTATATATATATATATTATATATATATAGTATATATATATATATATATAGTATATATATATATATATATATATATAGTATATATATATATATATTATATATATATAGTATATATATATATATATATAGTATATATATATATATATTATATATATATAGTATATATATATATATAGTATATATATATATATATTATATATATATAGTATATATATATATATAGTATATATATATATATATATTACTATATATATAGTATATATATATAGTATATATATATAGTATATATATATAGTATATATATATAGTATATATATATAGTATATATATATATAGTATATATATATATAGTATATATATGTAGTATATATATGTAGTATATATATGTAGTATATATATGTAGTA
>OZ038489.1:33673871-33683871 GCA_964036315.1 Acanthosepion esculentum
TCTCAGTGGTTTCGATTTTGTGCTTCTTGCATATCTTCCAGTGCACATATGTCACTACCTTGTTATATCTCTGGGTATATTCATTTTTTTCTTGTTCCGGACACTCTGAGATAATATGGTCGATAGTTTCATCATATTTTCCGCAGATCCTGAATGTCGGGTCAGTTCCATCCTTGATTATGTGACAGTGATAGGAACTGGTTGCGAAGCTTTGGTCCTGAGTTGCAATAATTAGGCCTTCTGTTTCAGCATTCAACCCGGTGCTCCTCAACCACTCATTATTATTATTATTATTTTTATTTCCTTTGATATCTGGCGTTTACACATTTCTTTCTGGGTCCCGCCCAGGGACCTAAGGTTAGAAATGGCATCATGAAACTTTCCACTGCAAAAAAAAAAAAATAAATAAATAAAATAAAAAATAATTACATAGATAAAGCCCTTCGTAAAGTGTGGGCTGTACTTGTCAGAACAATTTTTTGTATCTCTTTCAGGCATGGACTTCCAGGGATCCTTTCAATCAGCCTACTGGAATCTTTTCCAACCAGTCCAAGGGCTCCAACTACAACAGGAATTGTTGATGTTGATGTTATTATTATTATTATTATTATTATTATTATTATTATTATTATTATTATCCCGTTAAAATCCTTAAAAGTACAGTATATTCTCATTCAATGTGTCGCATCTCTCCCGGATGTGGACTATCATGTCTCTTCATAATTTCCTATCCTTTTAACTATCAGCCGTGTGCTTTTTTTTTTTTTTTTTTTTTTTTTACTATCTCACCCTCTCCCTGTTCTGCTATCAAATTGTTTAAGCTCATTACATGGGTTACTTGCTGTTTCCCTCTTGCCTCCAATATGTCCTGTGAATGTCAATTTTTCCGAGTATTCTTTCCTCACTATGTGCCGTAGAAATTTTAACTCTCTCTTTCTGATTCTAAGTACAAGTTGCTTCTATTTTTTCTATTCTGCTTCTGTTTTCCTCAAAACTTCCCCGTTGCTCACATACTCCGTCCATGGAATTCTCAGCATCCTTCTGTAGAACCACATTTCTGTTTCCTCAAGCCTTCGCTTCATCTGTGATGAAACTGTTCACTATTCACTACCATATTGGGGGATGGATAACACAGAACAATTTCTAATGAAATTCTCTTGTTTCTAAATACTGTGTTTTTGTTTTCCAAAGTTATTTTTGCTATGCCAATGCGCCTTCGGATTTCGGTGTCACATTTTCTATCATCTGTTAAAACATTCAAATTTAAGCTTTATTTCAATGTCTTATATTTCAGAACTGTGACAAGTTTATAGTTTTAATTTAATTTAATTTAAATTTTAGTTTTTTTACTTTGGTTTACAAGTGAAAGAAAATCCATTTTCTTAATTTGTTTAAGAAAATGGAAATTTATTGAACTGCGAACGGTTTATTTTTATTGCGTTCATTTATTTTTTATTATATATATATATATATATATATATATATATATATATATATATATATATAATAAACCAACAAAGTACACACTGTACAAATTGCTGGTAGTCTCCATTCTCCTATATGGATGTGAAACGTGGACACTGTGGGCAGATACACAGCGAAGGACCTAAGCGTTTGTGAACAAATTCATGAGCAAACTTTTGATCATTTTCTGTTGGGGGAAAACAATGAGTTTGTGCAGGAAAGCGTTGAAAGTTTTGTGGTACACCGGGAACTTCTACTCGCTACTGTCAAACGGAGAAAATGGCGTGGTTAGGACACATTACAAGGCACAACAGCCTGTGAAAGACCATCATGCAAGGCACCGTTGAAGGTGGACATAGGAGAGGGCGCCAACGCAAAAACTGGTTGGACAATGTCAAACAATGGACAGGTATGACTGTACCAGAAATTCCTCCTAGAGATACTTCCCATATAATGGTAAGACATTAGTGGCAATGGTGTCTTCATCTAACTAATGCCTTACCATTATGTGGGAGGTATTTTTGCCATACCTTGTATATAATAATATAGGTACTTCCAAAGGAAAACAAATAACTAAAGTTTAAAATGGATTTTTAACAATGAAAAATCTTTCTCGAAGCCTTTATTTTAGTTTTAATTTTAACCTAATAGATTAAATTCAATATTTCCAATATGCAAAATACTTTACTGTATTTGAAAACAAATTTAAATTGACTGAAATTACTCTTTTGCTAAATCACTAAAAATGGCTTATTTTAGCCACGTTTACAAATCTGTCAGCACAACATTATTAAAAAGTAGTTCAAAACAAAATATACATTTCTGAAACTTTATTTGAGGATGATTAGCTGATTTAAAGTTTATTCTTACACGGAGGTGGGGTTTTATGAAGTGTTGACAACTATCTCGAGCGACTTGTGCTTTGGAATTTTTTCTACAGGCGACATATATGTCAAAATTACTTGATGAATATAACGTGAGCACCTACAAATTAATACAGAATTATAAAATATTTAAAACTTTATTAATTATTATAATTAATTTTTTTTAATGAAAAATTCTTTTAAAAATTCATTATTCATCGAAAAAATTTTATGACAATAGTGTCCATAATATATCTTATTCGTAAAAGCAATTAAAAGCTTTATTAATTAAATAATATCTTAGCTTTATTGCATTTTTATTTTACAACTCAGAGACGATTTTACGAAACAAAAAAAAATGATCATTTAAATTCTCCAATGACTTATGCTTATAACTAATATAAACATTAAGCGCTATAACAATGACTTTCTCGAAATTTGATAAAATTAAATAAGTGGGGAGTAAGAGATGTAAAAAAATATTTTTTATCAAGATTTAAAAAAAAAAAAAAAAAAACGTTTCATCTATTTGTAAATAAGTCCTGAAAGTTTTATTAAAACCCAACAATTATTTGATTTTTGCAAGAATTTCCAAATGATTATGTTTTTTACCGCAAAACGAGGCTAAAATAAAATTTTGAAGGCTTCGAAAAGGATTAAAATATAATTTAATAATCAAAAATCCTTTGGTCTTCCCCCTTAATAATAACACAAAGATTTTGACGATAAATCTTTGTTTTTATTAAGTTTGGGACATTTTTTCATCATTTTTAGCGAATATATATATATATATATATATATATATATATATATATATATATATATATATATATATCCCGGTAAGATGAGAACGTATAGAGTTCAATTAACAATTTACAACGTACGTAACATTTAATTTAAAAGAAGACTTAATACAAAGTAGAGCAATATTTTTTATTTTATTTTAGGATACACATCGAAACACGACTGCAATTGTGTAGCGAAGATTTTGACATATTTTAATATCGTAAAAAACTTATATGTGTGTGTGTGTGTGTGTGTGTGTGTGTGTGTGTGTGTGTGTGTGTGTGTGCGTGTGTGTGTATTAGTTTAGTTTGACGTTTTCTCTCTGCAGATGTATATATGATGAATTACTTCAATTCACGGCTGAAAAATACAAAATAAAATATTTTTAAATTATGAAAGTAATTTGAGACTACGAGTTTTCTTTACTTTTACACATTTTACAGCCTAGTTAACTGCATTACTTGTTTTGTTCTGTACGCGAAAGGCCAGTGTAATTGTATTTAATAAATCAAGTGATAATATAAGAATTAAAATAGAAAAGTTTACTTTAATAAAGAAAAGGAAATGAAACAAGTCAGAAGCCAATCATAATTGTCCACGTCTCACTTAAACCGCTAAAGAATGCCAAGTTGCAATATAATGGCACAGATGGTAAACGAAGCTTATAATAGTGAGTTTAACTTTAAATGTAAGGTCGGAAGCATTTGCATAACATATTCACTGAATTCGGACAGACATTCAATCATTAGCTATCCGTACACCAGAGAAGTGAACTAAAAAAATTTGTTAAATACTTTCTGATGAACTTTAATCAGTCTAGTTACTCTTGTTAATATTTAACAGCCCCCCACCACCACCACGAGGGATGTATGTGGCACAAGGCCGAGGTTTACCGCGGGTTCTCCGAGCCTGTAAGTTCGGCCAAAAATATTCCCGTAGAACCCGCATAAACGGGTCCGGGCCTGTCTACGTCCTCGGACGAAACTTTGCCCTTCGGCAAAGCCTCGTCCGGTTTACTCTCTGCCAAAGGCAGACAGTTCGGAGCACTGTTCAAATGATTTTCTAAGCGTAGCTTAGATGTGGCACGAGGCCGAAAGTGGGGAGAGCACCCAGTGAGAATTGAATTCACTACTCAGTCGTAAATGTTCTAGCGAGACAAGCTTGCTAACCATTACACCGCCCCGAGGTACCCTTAGTCATGTTTTAATAAAGGAACGAGGCTGCAATAATATATACAGTCCAACCGCTTTAATCCGGCCCCTTTGGGGCCAGGCCACTGCCGGACCACAGAAAATGCAGGATGACAAATCAATCCTAAAAACCCTAAACATAGCCTTGTCAGCTTGTCCCACATATTGCTGTGTTATCAAATGTAAAACAAAGCTAAAAACAGGAAATAAAGCGATCATTAATGCTTCTAAACAAGGTTTTTATTGTTTAGTACAATACAAAGCCTACCCCCACCAAATACTTACTATCCCGAATGTGTAAAAGATGCAGCTATATATAAGAAGTGGGCAAAGCCGTATTACCAAAATGCTCTGCTGCTGTTGGCTGTTGCGGAAAGTTGTAAACAATGTATATTAATAAATTAATTATAATAATTTATAGTTTTAAATATTTCGCAATTCTGGATTAATTTGTAGCTGTTAGGTGATATTAATATTTAATAAAAATTCTATATATACAGGGGGGAGGCAAGGGTGGGGGACTTGGCTTCCCAAAGGTTTTTACGAATTGTCGTATTTTTTACTGGGTTTTATTTTAACAATATACAATAAAGAAAGAAATACAAGAAAGAAAAATTATCAAAGTAAGGACGTACTGGAAATTTTAAATGCTCTTGCCGCAAACCGTGCTGGCGGCCTTTGATAACTTATGGCTAAATTCTATATTCTCTGTTACCCCTTGAATATATATATATATATATATATATATATATATATATATATATATATATATATATATATATATATATATATGAATATATGTATATATATATATTTATATACATATATATATTACATACAGATATCAATATATATATATATATATATATATATATATATATATATATATATATATATATATATATAATGCCTGCGTTTTGATATCTGTATGCAATATATATATATATACATACATATGTATATATATATATATTATATATATATATATATATATATATATATATATACACACACACACACACACACAGATAAAAGAATGCTTATATGTGTGTGAGGGAGTGAGTGTGTATAGATTCATATATTCGCGCGTGCGCGCGCGCACACACACACACACACACATATATATATATATATTCGAATATGTTGAAATACGCACAAAATCATAAAAATAAAAAAATGAGGCTTGAGTTGGTAGTGTCGATCTCAGTTTCAAATCCCTGCACAAAAAAAATTCCCTATAATTTCCCTATAATTCCCTATAATTTCTTTACGATTTGACAAGTTAAATAGGCAGTTGATCAGGAATTAAAACACTATCATTACTAATTTATTTTATGTAGATACAAAAACAATTTTAAAATGTTCGTGTCATACAGTCTATTCGTAGCTTTAATGCGTAAAATACTTTCTTATAATATAATGACATTTTTACCGCTCCCCCATGACACTGCTGATGATATATAAAATCGTCAAAAATCTTTTCAGTCGTTATCTATCCCCCTAATCTTCCTAATCTTCGTTTCCTATCACCTCCTCTGGCATTCATATCCCACACCTCATTCAGTAGGCATCTACCTTGGGTGGCTCTCAAATCCTTTATGTTTCGTATTCCTTCGAAATTTAATTCGATTACCTTACCACTGTTTTTAGTGTCCCTGTCATTTAAAAAACAAGGTTCATTTACCTTCTAATATAAATAAATTTGGAAAAAAATAAAAAATAAATAAATAAATAAAATAAAATAAAAAAGTGATTCGACATGACAGTTATTCAATTTCTTGGAATATAAAGCACGCTTTAAAAATACAATTATTACCCTGTGTCTTATACTCCAAGTGCACTTCGTCATGGTGTAATTGTTAACAAGCTTGTCTCTCTAAATCTATTATGGATGATTAGTTAGTTCACTCCTTCCTGAATGCTCCATACTTTTGGCCTTGTGCTACATCTAAGCTACGCCTAGTAAATCATTATACCCCGATAGCAGTGTTACGTGTACTAGATTACTACTTCAACGTTTCTGTTTGGTATAATTGACTCCTGGTGACCCCGGAATGATTACAAATCAAATTAACGTTAAAATGCAAATAAATAAATAAATAAAATAAAATAAAAAGATAGATAAATATAAATTATTTAATTGTCGTATATACTCGCGTATGGTGCGACTTTTGAAGACCAAGGATTGTACGGTAAATAAAATTAATATACTGAATGCAATTAATTAATAAAGCGCAATAAACACGTTTTATTTGTAAAATAAAATACATTCTGCAAATGCTCCCAGGTGAGTCATCACTGATGTTTTCCTAGCTTCATTATAAAAGTTTTGGGGTTTTCTTTCCGCCAGGTAACACAGCTTGTGGTGATGAATTTTTAGTAGCTCTCGTCTCGGTGGTCGCTTGCTTCACATTATTCGGACATATTTATCTAGCGTTTTTTTTCCTTTTTTCTTATTTTCGTTTTGGCAAAAAAAAAAAAAATATATGGATGAAACTACTAAATCAACAGTTGGATATTCTCATACCGTATATACTCGTGTATCATGAGACCTTTGAAGACCTAATTTTGAAGCTAATTTGACTACAGTAAAAATGGATATGTATTTTGGTCAACGGCGTAGCCAGGACCAGCAGTACATAATATTTATATCTCGTGTATGATGCGACCCCTTTAAAATTAGCTTCAAAATTAGGTCTGCAAAAGGCGCATGATACGCGAATATATATTGTAATTACTATTTTTTTCTGTTTTTATTTTATTTTATTTTTTATTTTTATATTTTTTTTCATAAATATTCTCATCCAAATTATAGGTTTATGTTTACAAAACAAAACGAAGAGAATATTTTTTTACACAAAAAAATAAAAAATACATAGAAAATAGAATTTCATAGTCGAGGCGGAGACTTCAGAAATATAGAATATATATTAAACAGACTTTAGAAAGAACTGGCAACCCAAATGCCGCATACGAATTTTTAAATTCGTTCGAAAGGGCGCGAAAACTATGAGAGGAATAATTAGTATAATATACCCCCGCTTCTTAGACCCTCAGTCCGTCAAGTGCCATACGTGTTGTTATACGCTTGGGTGATCATATCTCTTTCAATTCATCTCTTGTGGAAAGAATGCCGGATATTCTTGGTATTATTTTTCGGAACTTTGAAAATAAAACGAACTGATTCAAAGGGTATAAACAAACTATATATATATATTTATTTAATTTAGTTTTTTATTGGAGAGAATCCTTTGATATTTGGTGTAGCAAAATGTTCGTTTATAAAGCAGATCTTGGTAGCATCGTGAGAAAATCCGTTTCGGTTCGGTAGGTAATACTTTAGAAGGCAGACCTTGATAGTAGTTGTCATCTCAGAAATAGACACGGTGTCAATCTGCTGTCATTTATCGGTTCTAAGAAGGGCGGGAAAATGTCTTAAGCAGATAACCGATTAACTTCTTCACGCGACACGCAAGGCTGGTTTCTCTCGCGGTTCCTTCTCTTGGTCATTTTTCTTTTGCGGCCACTTCTCTTTTCTGTCTCAGGGCTGTCAGTTTATATCCCCTTTGACAAGGTTCCCAGACTACTGGCGCGAAGCTTGGTTTCGGCTAAAATCAAAAGTGTCTTTGTGTTCATTTTTTTGATTGGCCAAATTATTTTATTTTCTGGCGTTTTCTTTCTTTTTCATTTTTCTATATAGCGGAAGTTATGTGTGGAGCCTCCCTGATTTTTGGTAGTTTTTAGTCACAAATGCCTAGACTCTGGTCCAGAAAACGTCCACGGTTTTCCAGCCATGTTCAGTCTATTTTTATTTGAGGGTTGTCTTCTCATTAGTTAAGAGAGAAATACATAGAGAGAAGTTTAAAAAGAAATCAATAAAGAAAGAGATAAGAGTTTTTAAAGGAAAGCGCAAATGCCTTAATTTAATTTGAATTCTTTTTATTTTTGTTTATGCATTTTATTTCCATATTTCTTTTTCTCTGGACTCTCTACAGACTGACTAGGCCGAAGATTTTTCCCGCGGTAGGTTGTCGTTTCTTTCTGCGATTGATTAGTTGTCGACCAAGGCTATAGAAACCCGCCTGTACTACTATTCAACCCACAGCTGGGGGGGGGGAGAAGAAATAAATTAATAAATCAAATAAAAAGGAGTCTGTTCGACATCTCCAGGGAAAAAAAAGTTAACGAATGCAACCGTCACCTGAAGAAGGTCGTAAGGTACATCAGCCGAAACGTAATAAAGACAATAAAAGCGAGAAAACCGATAAAGAGATTAAAAAATAGATGTAATAACAAAAACTCCCCCTCTCTCAAGAATTTAGGCCCAAATTATTAAATATAAATAAATTGACAAACGGGACATCTGGGAGTGTGGACAACGAAAAGATGAGTTGTTTTTTTTTATCAATTTAAATTTCAAATAAGTTCTGATTTAATCTTTGATAAAAATAAATGTATAAATAAATAAATAAAAATATTTTACCAAAATATGAGCTTTATTTTCTTATGTTGAAACATGACTTATGGTGGCATCCAGTTAAAATCTGACCACGCTATTTTTTCTAAGACGTAAAGGTCGACTGGATTTTAAATAGCATGATAAAACCCAATCCTAAACAGGAACAAAAGATAAACCTCTACTCTTATTCAAAAGACCGGGGAGAACGCCATGGTTAAACCATTACTCCTGTTCAAAGGACTGCTAAGTTAGATCACTTATACGAACAGTGCTGAAAAATTCTCGGCCCGACCTATTTCCCAAAAATCTGAACAAAACATCAAAAGTTTTTTTAAAATCTCTTCTTAGTCGAGCAGAGAACTTTTCAGCACCTTTGTATTTTCAATAGAGACTTTTAGAAGACAAAAACAAAAGAAAAAACAACAGCAACCGATGAAAAAATTAATAAATTTAAACAAAAGATCTATTTTCAACCGGACTATCAGTATCTTGCAATTTGTATATTTAGCCGTTGATTCATACTGATTTTAAAAGCAGACTGTTCTTATTCAAATGGAAGCTTGGGTCCACACTGTATTCTAACCCTCATAGCAGGTAACACATCTGCTAGTAATACCTAGATAATTTTCTTTCTTTCTTTCTTTTTCTTCTTTTCGTTATCTGTCGAACAGGGCCGATGAGAGTGAAGTGAGCTTGGGCCCGGGAAATCATTTATCTGACTCTACACTAAGGCAGGACGTGACACAAGGTCATTTTTTATGTGGGGTGCCCATACGCATGCATATGCATATGGGCCAAGGACAAAAACTACCCAGTCTCCGCGACAACTGTCACGCTGGCGTCGATATTACACCGACACCCCACCTCCCAGTGCAATGAAGAAGGAATCTCCGAGACCGACGCTTTCTCACATTCGGGAATTTCCTAGAAAATTAGCATTTATATTTTTGTGGGCTTACATAATTTTATATATCCGTAATTCGCAGAAATCATGATCCTTAGGATCGGATTATAAGCCATCCGGTCCTAAGGAGTAGGAAGACCCAAAAAAGAAAGGTAAAAAGAAAACTGTACCCACTGATAAAAAGTTTACTCAAGGGCCCAACTATCGACCTTAGTTTGTATATCTGTTGAATTTTTTTCTTTCTTTCTTTCTCAGATTGTTTATTATCTATCTGTCTATTTCCCTCTCTCTCTCTCTCTCTCTCTCTCTATATATATATATATATATATATATA
>OZ038489.1:33686371-33717939 GCA_964036315.1 Acanthosepion esculentum
TGTTATAAGCATGTACGTAAGGTACCTCCAAAGATTCACTAAAAAATCAGTAACATGTTGAAAAAATGCCACAAATTTAATAAAAACAAAGATTTATCGTCAAAATCTTTACGTTATTATTAAGAGGAAATACCAAAGGATGTTTTTTATTAGATCATTATTTTTTAATCCTTTTTAAAACCTTCGAAATTTTGGTTAAAAATGTTTTTCTTGCGTCAGCGGCTGACCATAAATTAGTATGGGAAATTTTAGCGTCTTTTTACAGTGAAAAACATTGATTTGGAAATTCTTGCAAAAATCAGATAATTGCCAGATTTTAATGAAACTTTCAGAGCTTATTCATAAATGAATGAAATTATTTTATAAACTTTTTTTTCTTAGAAAATCTTGGAAAAATTTTTTTTTTACATCAGTTACCCCCCCCCCACACACACACACACACTTATTTAATTTTACGAAATTTAAAACTACAAATTTATTTTTGTCAAACAGCGCTCCTAGTTACAGAAAATCTGCTCGCAAAAAATCGCAATAAAACTTAGACATTATTTAATTAGAAAAGCTTTTTATTGCGTCTATGAATAAGATATATTATGGACACTATTGTCTTAAGAAAAAGATTTTGATGAATAATGAAGTTTTACAAGAATTGTTTTCATCTTTTTTTAATAATTAGAATAATTTATGAATTTTAAAATTCTTTATTAATTTGTAACATTTAAGTGATACGGTTAAGTAAAAACTATATTTACTAATCTTAAATGGAAAAGTTTAATACCGTCCATCAACTCTGAGTATTTTAAAAAGAATTTTGAATTATTTTGGTGTATGTATAAACGTGCTAATTTTTGAAAATGCGGACGTCCTTAAGACATTAAGATTAAGAGAAAATAAGAGTAATAACTATAGTAAATTAAAAAATATTGGTAATTTTCTAACATTTTCTCACCAAACTTCTTCGTAAATAAGACTATAAAACCAAAGTAGCTAAAATTCAATAAAATATTATTTGAATATTTTCCTAAATTTCTAAGATTTCTACGTAGTTAAAAGGTATATATATATATATATATAACAAGGCATTCACGTTGTATTCAAGTAACTTTTACAAGTATAGTATATTTAATTTTATTTTAAAACTGCCAAACAATAAGTTATCGGCAAATCTGTCAACCCTGTAAAAACACCCACCTCTGTTAAAAAAACATTTCTGCGATATTTTAAACCAAAAGTAATTAATATTTGTTTTAATTCAGATTAATTAAAATTTTACTCATTTAATCTTCCTTAAATAAAGTTTCAGAAAAATATATTTTATTTTTGAAAGATTTTTTTTATGTTGTGCTGACAGATTTGTCATTATGGACGATTTTAGCGATTTAAAAAATGTCATTTCATTCAATTTAAATTCGTTTTGGAATACAGCAAAGATTAAATTTAATCTATTATATTGGAATTAAAACTAAAATAAATATATATATATATATATATATATATATATATATATATATATATATATATACTTATATATATATATACTTATATATATATATATATATACTTATATATATATATATATACTTATATATATATATATATATACTTATATATATATATATATATATATATATATATATATACTTATATATATATATATATATATATATATATATATATATACTTATATATATATATACTTATATATATATATACTTATATATATATATACTTATATATATATATACATATATATATATACTTATATATATATATATATATATATATATATGTATGCAGGTGTGCAGTGAAATAGGAAAGAACACGTTAGGTAGATAATCCGGTGTTCCTTAATATTTAGCTTTATTTTCAAAAGGACAGTGCTCCATACAGAAGTAGAGCTTATATTATAATAATATTTTTAGTTTTTAAAAATATGATTCCTCCGCTACATAAGAGTTCTCATGTTTCAAAAGCGAGAGCCGAGACCCCTAACATAATTTTTTAAGTTATGAAGAGTTAAGGCGTCTGGACCCGCTTCCTTGTCAAGCGAGAATTTCTCGCTTGACAAGGAAGCGGGTCCAGACGCCTTAACTCTTCATAACTTAAAAAATTATGTTAGGGGTCTCGGCTCTCGCTTTTGAAACATGAGAACTCTTATGTAGCGGAGGAATCATATTTTTAAAAACTAAAAATATTATTATAATACTTATATATATATATATATATATATATATACTTATATATATATATATATACATATATATACTTATATATATATATACTTATATATATATATACTTATATATATATATACTTATATATATATATACTTATATATATATATACTTATATATATATATACTTATATATATATATACTTATATATATATATACATATATATATATATATATATATATACTTATATATATATATATATATATATACTTATATATATATATATATATTCTCTGTCGGGATTACTTACCCAAATTTATTACATACTATCGACATGGAAAACGCATGGATAAAAACAATTCTTTCATCCCATTCTGAAGGATTTCCATCACAAAACTCGGACACTTAAGGGGGAGAATATAAAATGTTAAACGTTAAAGTAAATCATTTTCTTTCTCTTTTTTAGTTTCTAACAATGCCAACTTGCCAAAAATAATATAAGATTTAATTATCTTAAACACACACAAATGCATACACATACAACACATTTTTTGTTACCCATCTGATGAAGCCATATAGACGAAATGCACTATCGGATATTATTTTCACCATACATACATACATACATACATACATACATACATACATACATATATATATATATATATAGTATCTGGATAAAATAAATGAAACAAAATTGGGTGTTTTTTTTTATGAAAGTATTTATTTCTGTGTTTTAGTATATATTTAATATTTCAGACCACCTCGGTCTTTCCTCAGAAATCAAATGAGATACTGTGTTTGTGTGTTTGTTTACAGCGTTTGTCGTGAAGCGTGCATGTCACGTGATGTGGAATGCGACTTTGTTTGAATTATATATATATATATATATATATATATATATATATATATATATAAAATGCCAGATAAAATTATACAAATTAATATTTTCACAATAAGTCTGGTATTAACAAACTGATGTTAGTAATGCTGTCAAAATTCATTCATTTATTTATTCAGTTTGCGCCACTAAGTCGCCTTTTCCCCTACCATCTCAAAATTGCGTTTCATAGTCACATTCAAGATAGAATAGTGCAATGGCTTTCCGGTTCCTTTACCTCAAAATGTGTATGTTATTATTAAGAGGAAATACGAAAGTATTTTTTATTAATTTTTTTAATCCTTCAAGCATGTTCGAAATTTTGGTTACAAGTCTTGTTTTTCTCTCAACGACGGGTGTGCCAAAGATTACGCAGGCAAATTTAGCGTCTTTTTTTTCGGTAAAAAACGCTGTTTTGGAAATTCTCGCAAAAATCAAACAATTGTCGGAATTTAATGATATTTTCAGATCTTATTCACAAATGAATGAAATTAATTTTGAATTTTTTTTATTTAGAAAATTTTGGTAAAAATATATTTTTTACGTCTTATTTATGAAATTTTGAGAAATTCAAATTTCAGGCTCTTGATATTAATATTAATTAAAAGCAGGAGTCCTTGGAAAATTTAAATCATCAATTTGTTTTTGTCAATTGAAAACACCATTTATCGAAAATATGCTCTGAATCGTAAAATAAAAAAATGCAATAAAACTATGAAATTATTTAATTAGAAAAACTTTTAATTACTTTTATAAATAAGATATATTAAGGACACTATTGACTTAAGAAAAATTTTCGATGAATAATGAATTTTTATAAGAATTGTTTTAATGGTTTTTTAAATTTTAATTAGAAAAATTTATTAAATTTTAAATCTTTTAAAATTCTTTATTAATTTCAGCCTTTTAGGTGATATTATTATTAAGTGAAAAATGTTAACTAATCATAAATGGAAAAGCTTAAAATAAATGATTAAACGCCAGTATTTTTAAAAGAATTTTGATTTTTTTGTATGTGTATAAACGTGCCAAATTTTGTAAGTACGGACGACCATATACGACATTATCATAAAATAAGCGCGATGAATATAGTAAATTTAAAGCCAACATTTCTAAAATTCAATAAAACATTAAATTACGGAGAATATTTTCCTAAATTTTTAAGATTACTGCGTACTTAAAAATTAAATAAAAATGGCGCTCACGTCCTTTTCTTCCATTATGTTTTACAGATAATGTCTCCGTAGAAAAATATTAGATCTGTCATCACGCTGTAAAACATGTCAATACAGCTACTGTCGGCTTAAAAAATTCATTTCTGCGATATATTAAACTTAAAGTAAATATAAGTTTCAAATCACACTAATTATATTTTAAATCAATTAATATCCCTCAAATAAAGTTTCAGGAAAGTAAAATTTTTTGAAAATTTTTAACAAAGAGAATTACATTGCGATGACAGACAACTAAAAAGGGGCGTTAATCAGTTAGCAAAAAAAAAAATCTTTCCAGTCACGTTAAATTAGCTTCTGAAATACAGAATTTTGCTTTTTGGAAATATTAAAATTAATCTACCAGCTTGCAATTAAAACTAAAATAAAAGCTTTAAGAAAGATTTTTCATTTTTTAAAATTCATTTTAAACCTTAGGTATCGCGTTTTTTGTGGAGGTCACTAATGTTTTGTGACTGAAATCTTTTTTTTTTAATTTTTTTTTTTTATTAGCAAGTTGGGCAACATTTCAACTTTTCAGAACGTGAAAAGATTGCCTTGCAGGAACTATACTCTTTAGCGTAGAGCTTCTTTGTTGTGTGGCCTGTACCACTCCCCAAAACGATTTGTCCAAGAACTGATAAAAAAGTTCTGTTGATCTTGATACAATCATTAACTTTGAAGCAATTTATAATTTAATCACTTACAATACCCACCAGAATATTACTTCACCTCCCCACTTTAGTCTTCTAATTTATATTGGTTGACTATTTCCACGCATAAGCCAAGCTTTGGCCCTGTTATCAAACTCGTCCAATGTAGCTTTACATTCATCACTAAAAATGATTTGTATGAAATTTGTTTTCATATACATCTTTGTCAAGCTAACAAGTCTCTCAGTGTGATACTTACTTAATGGTGGTATTTGGCTTGCTTTCATATCTTTAGACGACGCTTCATCTGTTCTTAAGATCAAATCATACTGAAAACAGCAGTTCTCATTTGAGCACCAAAGTGGAGACCGGTCAGTACTTAGATGGGCGATTTCTTGCAAACACCGGATACTATAAGCAACCTCCTACAATCCGGAATATGTTTCTGCTTCAAACAACCTACAAAGTATTGATAAACAGTAAAAAAATAAATCAGTTTATATTGGCAACACCAACTTCTTTAAATACAGGTAGTCGTCGACTTATGACATATGCAAGTTACGACGGCTCGAATTTACGGCGACATGTGTGGTTAAAACTCGTACTCGTCTGAAAAGTGAAAGTGAAAGTAAGCGAGAGTATCGAGCGTGTTGCGTATGTACGACAGTTTCCGCACAGCCACCCAGATATAGTAGTAACCCGCTACAGTACAGTCAAGTTATATCCGTGTCTTCTAAAATTTATTTCAAAACATGTCTTCCAAGAGGAAATTATCTCCGTCTACTCCGATTCAGACAAATCTAACCAAGTTTATAAAAGTCGTCTCTCCTCCCGATAATAAATAATAAACAGATAAAAACAATGAAAGAGAAGAAGAAAACAATAAGTGGTGATAGAAAGAGGAGAAAGAGAGCCACAGAACAGAGTAGATGAAAAGAGTGTGAAAAATAAAAAGAAGAGTTAAATAAAAATTAATATTATTATTATTATTATTAATATTAATATTAATATTATTTTATTTCTTTTGATTTCTGGTATGCCCAGAGACCTAAGATTAGAAATGGCATCATGACATTTTCCACTGACCAGTTAAAAAAAAAAAACATATTTTACATAGTCAAAGTCATTCGTAAGGTGTGGGATGTACTCATGAGAACAATTTTTTGTATTTCTTTAAGGCATGGACTTCCAGAATCCATTCAATTAGTCTACTGGATTCTTTTCCAATCAATCCGAGGACTTCAACTACAACAGGGATTGTTGATGTTCCCATGTGCGACAATTTTGAGATTTCGATTTCAAGGTTCTTGTATTTTGATAGCTTTTTGAAGATCTTTATTTATTATTATTATTATTATTATTATTATTATTATTATTATTATTATAGTATCATGACACAGCATCATGACACACCATTCTATATGCACGGTAATTTAACATTGTGCGACTTACAACCAAACCGTCTTACAACAAGTCTGTCGGAACCAAACGCCGTCGTAAGTCGACGACTACCTGTATTTTACTTCTTGTCAAACTAATTTTTGCTTATGGATCAGTTATAATGAATTTAGTAAACGGCATAAGGAAAATTAACATAGGATAAGCTGTTCTTGTGGTAACTTTAATCAATGCCGAAAATTGCTACAAAAACAAAACATTAAGTATCAAGAAACATTAAGAATCAAAACCACAAACCCTGTTCTTAAATAGCCTCGTCAAATCGCGACTGCCATAAGGATGTCATGGATCATCGACCTTGTGGACTGGCACTGCAGAAACCCAAACAAAGAACTGTGACAAGTAAAGGAAACCACATCACTTGAGAAATTTTAACAGCTGCAACAATAAACTAAAGTGGATAGCACATGTAAACCGAAAAGAAAATAATGACATCATCAAAATGCTAATGTTCCATACTACTTCGAACAAAAGGTTGGGAAAAATGTTACCATCAATACTGGAAAGAGCAATAACAGTTACTGGACTTGAGAAACCTTTTTTCCTGAAAAAAATTGTTTAAATAGAGAGAATGTTTTTATAAATTATTAATGCCGAATGTTTTCTTTTAAGGAAACAACTAAAAATATTACCATTACTATTCTGTGACATTCTTAAAGCCATTTTCCTTCCTTGTTCTTGAATAAACAATATTTTCAATTTCTTTCTTGATAAAGGAGGTACTTGATCTAGAACTTACTTTGTGACGTTAAACTGAAAGTCGCCATGTAGTGCTGATCCGTATATATATATATATATATATATATATATATATATATATATATATATATATATATATATATATATATATATATATATATATATATATAATAAAAAGATTTAAACACTAATATTCCATGGTCATAATTTATTCCATTGGAATCGTAAAAACGATCCAATTCATCAGACCTACAAATTCAAAAAGAAAACAGAAAAAACAACTCCTGGAAAAAATTAGTAAGAGTATATGTATGAGAGTGTGGGAGGACATGAGATCTATATAGAGGGGTAACAGACGAGAGAGGGGCAGGGAGGTCTAAAGATGGAGGGGACATTAAAATTTAACAGATATATATATTTTTTGTCATCCACAGACAGACTGTTTCGCTGTTTCACAGCTCATCAGTGTGGCTAGACGTCCGGTTGCCTCTAGCTAGGATCGAAACCCGACTGAATTTGCGTCAGTCCAAACTTCTCCCACTAAGCCGTCAGCGTACGGTACGGGATGAAGGTGAATTTTAGCGTGTTTATTTTTAGATTCGGATAAACACACAGTGACTGAGAGTGACTCAATTCTGTCGAAGAGTCGTGCAGTATTAGCTTAAATAGTCACTGTTTACAAATTCACACCTCAAACCAGAGGGCTCAACCGAAATTAATTTTTCAGGAGCTAAAATATATATATATATATATATATATATATATATATATATATATATATATATATACATATATATATATATATATATAATAAAATAGAGAACAAATAGGAAACGTATATCAATCTAAGATGTTTCATTTTTATTAAAGCTTCGTCAGAGATTGAGAAAAACAGACAAAAGACCATTATTACTAAACACACGCCAAAAACATTACATCACCATCTTTTATCCATTCTTAAAGAATCTAACTTATATCTATGTAATACAAAGAATACATGCTTAAAGAGATCAGCCATAAATTAGAACCATGTGACACCCCGCTGTGCGAGCTGACCGCACAAAGGTGAAGACCACAGAACTAACTCCCACTAGACAGACGCACATACACAATTAAGAATACACATTACCCTCCGATGCCCACTTAGACATACAAGAATCTTCACAAACATGCATACACATAGAATTATCTACGGTTTTAATGCCCGTCACATGTGTCTGACCAATGAGAACTGACCCAAACATAAATAAAAATACCAGTGTTTTTGTCTTTTAGTCTGTTTTCTCTCAATCTCTGACGAAGCTTTAATAAAAGCGAAACATGTTAGATAGATTGATATACGTTTCCCTATTTGTTCTTTATTTTATCAACCTGTCAGATTCCGATCCATATTTGATCTGCATTTAATCTTTAACTCATATATATATATATATATATATATATATATATATATATATATATATATATATATATGTATATATATATATATATATATATATATATATATATATATATATATATATATATGTATATATATATATATGTATATATGTATATATATATATATATATATATATATATATATATATATATATATATATATATATATATCCAGGCTAATAATCCTCTAGCTGAAATTCTTGGGACCGAAAGTTCTTCGGTTTTCAGATTTTTTTCGAATTTTGGAATACTGGCTCTTTAATTTGTATATAGCACTGGGAGAAGTACGTTCATGCCTTTCTTTAGGGAATTCGTGCAAAGTTAACATGTACTACCTCAACTGAAATTTGCACCGGCATGCGTAGATAATGGGCAAATAACCGAAGGAAATTCATAATAATAATCTAAGTATCTTCCTAGCCATTTCTAACTGTCCGCCTCCTTCCCGCTCTCGCCCTTTCAAAAGACGGTCAGTTATGGCAATTATATAGTCTAATTTAACATTGTTGATAACATGACAGGGTGAGATTGTACGAGTTAGTTCAATTTCTCCAAATGTTATCACTACTTTTACATGTCTTCTTAATGTTCACAGCGACAGAGGCCGACCGATTCCGATTGGTTGAGACCACCGAAAAGGTTCCTTCACGTTTTCCATAAAAACACCGTTGTTGAAACAAACCATCGATGTTGGGAAGACGAGTACCGGGCGTTTCGATCAAATCGAAAAGAACCCGGAAGAAATGGCAGGCCACGACCTGTTCAATGTCGACTTTGTGTCATTAAAGTAAATGTTCAGCTTATTTGATTCGGAATATTAGCGAACGCGGAACGTATTACGTGTTCGTTCATAACGTCGTCTTCAATTATCCGAGAAGAAGAAGAAGAATAAGAATAAGAATAAGAATAAGAAGATGAAGAAGAAGAAGAAGAAGAAGAAGAAGAAGAAGAAGAAGAAGAAGAAGAAGAAGAAGAAGAAAGATTGGCTCACATACAGTTTTCATTGATTGTTCTGCATCGGATACCACTTTTCGGTACTTTTTCACAGAAGAGTTCACTTTAGGTGAGACAGCCATTATTTATTTAAGAAAAAATCAATATGCGTTTGTATGTTTACGCTTATTCTTCGGTGTATGTTGATTGTTTTGACCAGATTTTCTGTATGGTTGATATATTACTCGCCCTCCCAGGTTAGGAATTGTAGATGAAGAAAGATGTGTTATAGTGGCGTTAGTAATTAGTCATAATTGCAATTAATGTAGTTAAGGATCTTTCAATAATTGTGGTAAAATTTAAAACTGCAATTCAATTATGGAGCTTATTACGTTATCTTCTGACAACGTCCTTACCCCCCTATATAAAGTTATTTAATTGGTATGTATATTGACCTTATTTAATGATTAAAAGAAAATGCATAGTGTTTATAAATACAAAATAAATCTTTATATACACAATACAATAATATAGGACACGGTGAAAGTTTCAAGAGTTCAAGTGTAAAAAATCCTGGCGCATAAGAGAGAGAAAGAGTTTGAGTGGAAGTAAATATATATATGTATAGATGTATCCAAATGTAGTAGCCGCCACTTGACCACGTGGTGATGGAGGGTATGATTGTTTTCAATGTAGCAAGGACGAGTTAGCTGTCGCCAGCTAGTCGTGCAAATGTCGTATTTTGTCTCTGGCTATGTTACGGTGACTGCAGCAACGAAGAAAGGACAAAATTAATTTATCGATTTGTGTTGATTTTTCATCTATTTCTATATACATCCATAGATCCGCTTTAAAAAGGCCGTTCGTTTCTTACCGACTCGCGGCCTTATATCCTGGTTGAGAAAGCTTTCTGATTGGTTGATCAAACTATTTTTAGAGATGGTGAAATTTTGGTCTCCTTGTTATTATTTGTTTATTTCATATTTCACCCTAGTTGTGAAAGCTTTCTAGTTGGTTGGTCAAACTATGGCTTTGTTTGTCCGGGTGTTTTTTTTTTTTATTATCCGTCTGTTTTTAGAGATGATTGAATTCTGGTGTTGTTATTTACTTTTATTTATCTATTTGTCTATCACCACAAGCTTCTGCATGTAAAGGTGCGCTTATCTAGATTTTTGTATGTATCTTTCCAGAGTAAACAGTTTACTATTAATGAACATGTGTCTGATACGGAGAAAGTTCACACATTTTTAGTAAATATCATCACTCACAGTTTATAGAAGAAAAAGGAAGTACATATATATATATATATATATATATATATATATATATATATATATATATATATGTGTGTGTGTGTGTGTGTGTGTGTGTGTGTGTGTGTGCGTGTGTGTGTGCGTGTGTGTGTGTAAAAGATAGAGAGAGAGAGAGAGAACTAATTAAATATTCGACTTATCTTCCTGATTCAATGTTCCGCGGAAATGATATCCGCACGTCAGGACGTATGTAAATAAATTTCATTTTACTAGCGATCCTCCCGACAAGCGGATACCATTTCTGTGAAACTCTGAGTCAGGAAGAAAAAGCTTAGCTTTTATTTGTTTACCTCGCGAGCACGCGCGCACACTTAAACACACACGCGCACGAGCGCGTGCACACACACATTCACATACATATAGTTTTATGCTTCAATATTCTCAGTATCAGGGATAGCGCGCGTGCAAATACAATAGTGAACACTGACCTCAACAGCGAGTGGCGACAGTCTGTTTCCTGCTTGAACGCATTGTAGCCTGAAGATTGCGTTCAAGCATGAAACAAACTGTCGTCAGTCGGTGTTGATTTCAGTCTCCACTTTATATATACAGAGTCCGCCAAAAATGTATACACACTTCAGGAAAGGAGAAACCTGTATAGATATTGTAATATAAATTTATTAAGCCATTAATTCAGAGATTCAGCCATTCAGAGATTAATACAAAGTTTGGATTCTACAATTACGAGAGATGCTCAAAATGGTGGCCATTAGCTTCCAGGCATTTATTATTACGGCAAACAACTGCTGGGGCAACGATGGCCAAAGTGCCCAGTGGGATCGCTGCGCATACATTTTCAATTTCTTGTATAAGGGCAGCAAATCCAATGTCATCTGTCGGGAAAATATCGTACTACAGTAAAGAGTGTTATCGAAATTATATTTTTCAAAAGTAATTATAATGAAATAATTATAACAATTATAATTATCTTCAGTTCACTCTTTCTAAACCAATGAGAATCGACCCCACTTTTCTCCTCTACACACAAACGTGACATTCTCACTATCGGACAGGTCGTCAACACGTGCGTCAACGAAAATTTTGGCTCCTTTTAATTTTTCAGTTATAATAGTAACATTTACCTCTTAGCACTCAACCAAAATTCGCGATAAGAAAACCCCAAGCACTTCTTATTGTTTTCCAACTAAATTATCTGGACACTTATTACACACATCTATAATTAAAAAAAAAAGAAGCTTACGAGAAAGACTGTATACACTTTACTTGTCATTTATTGTACCATTCTGTCGGATTCCGATCCCTATATGATATACTTTTGACCCCAAACTCACAATTTTACTCAGTATTATTGTCTCTCGTGTCTCCAACACCACAGGTAATAAATAAGACTTGTTTTGCTGTTTCCATGTCTTGCTGTTTCTCATTTTTGGTTAGAGGGTTTATAATTATTTGCTCAGAGTAATAAATTCCCTAAAAACTCTTAAAAATGAGAAACAACAAGACGTGGAAACAGCAAAACAAGTCTTATTTATTATCTGGTTGTATTGTGGTAAGTGCACAATAATACTGAGTAAAATTGTGAGTTTGGGGTCAAATGTAGATTATTATTAAGCTAATCATTAGCTCAATAATCACTACTTCGAGATAAGATGCACTTTGCTGACTATAACAGAACATTGTTTATTTACTAAGATTATTACTATAAGCGTCATAATAAAACATCGTTTAATAATATGATAAATTATTGATCTAAAATATTCAATATAAAAATAGAATATGTGAAAACTAGTAGGATGTTGGAAAAAATGCCAGCGTTAACGTTTCTCTACATTACATGGGCGTTTCCAAAACACAACCGTAAGCTCTAAAAAAATATAAATTGTAAATATACATAATTTTTTGCATCATGGGGTTTTAGTAGATTCCCCTGTCTGTATGCGGTATTTTGGTAAATGTAGGATTGGGTGAAGAGGAATGTGTTCTTGTGGTGAATGAGTAAATGGTAACGAATGAATGGGTCGCGAATCAGATTAGCCAGATTTGGGTTAGTCGATAATGACCAGCCTAACCCCACTTCCCCTTCAGTTTTGTGCCAAAATTGTACGCAAAAAATACAATGAATATACACAAGGCTGGCATCCCGTTCCCACCCCTTCACCGTTGAAACTGTTAGATGTAGACGTCTCTTCTACTCCAATAGCTTCATGTCTCGCACATCTCGCCTGTGGAACTCCCTTCCTTATTCCTGTTTCCCTGACAAATATAATCTCCAACTAGTTAAGTGTAACGTCAATCGACATCTCCAGTTGCCTTGATCTATCCACTTCCCTTCTCCACATCTTTTCACCTTTCATTCCTATCTGCTCTCGCTCCAAATCTTCTGTAACCCCCTTGCCTTGATCGATCCACTATCTTTCTCCACATCCTCTCCTTTACCACTCCTATCTGCTCTTCTTTCAAACCTTCTGTAACCCCTTGCGTGCTAGTGGCGTCCAGCCTTGCTTGGGGTAATAAGCTTAAAAAAAAACAAAAAAAAAACAACCGTAATCTTCAAGGGGAAGTCGTTGACATGGAAACCCTGCTACAGAAATTTCAAATTGAAATTTTTTAACAGTTAATAAAAAAATTACATTTTCCTGGCGTAAGTAATGACTGCTCCAATTGTCAACCGTTAAAAGTTGACGGCTTTTCTTGCCTCCAATCGAATAACAATATCACAAGGAGAGATGAAATCAACAATGTCCCATAAAGAGAACGTTCATAATGTCAAATTTATAAAGCAAACTTACCATACAATGAAAGGAAGAAGCTGGTAGTTTTAAATCCAGTGAGATTTTGTATTTCTGACTCGAAACCTGAAGATAAAGCAGGATAAAAACCGAGCATACAGT
This sequence comes from Acanthosepion esculentum, assembly GCA_964036315.1. NCBI lineage: Eukaryota > Metazoa > Mollusca > Cephalopoda > Sepiida > Sepiidae > Acanthosepion > Acanthosepion esculentum. The sequence goes on from OZ038489.1 coordinate 33,699,987, forward strand.
ATAGGCAGGGTGGGATTATTCTAGTATAGGCTGCAGCCTAGGGCCCAGGGTCGGATTATCCTTTAGGCTAGTATAGGCTGCAGCCTAGAGCTCAGGGCCGGATTATACTTTAGGCTAGTAAAGGCTGCAGCCTAGGGCCCAGGGTCGGATTATCCTTTAGGCTAGTATAGGCTGCACCCTAGGGCTCAGAACCGGATTATCCTTTAGGCGAGTATAGGCTGCAGACTAGGGCTCAGGGCTGGATTATCCTTTAGGCTTGTATACGCTACAGCCTTGGGCCCAGGGCCGGATTATAGTATAGGCTTGTATACGCTGCAGCCTAGGGCCCCGCAAGCTTTTAGAAAACAATGATATTAATTTTCTAGATGTTATAACTTCTAAATAGCTTCATAAACTGAAATGATATCAATATGACAATCTCATATTTATTTGACTTTGCAGGAAGCAAAGCAAGGAAAAGAATGTTTGAGTTTTTGTCATTGTATTTCAAGTAGATAACATCTTTGATTTTAGTTCAGAATATCTTTTTTTATAAAGCAGTAATTTTAATTTTCTTTGTTATAACTTCTAAATAATTTCATAAACAGAAATGATATCTATATGTCAAACCTTTCGATTGTTTTATTGTCATAATGCTGGTTATAATGAATCCGTTTATTTACTACAGTTGTGTTGAAATATGTGACAATTTGGTTTGCAATAAATAATAAAATAATGGTATTTCTTTAAAAATATTTTTATTAATAAACAAAAAATAGCTACTCCAGTTTATTTAAAGAATTTGCAATCACTATAAGCTATCGCTAAAATATATCACGAGTAAAGAAATTCAAGACGAGTGCGAGCGAGTTAGAGAGTGGCTCCGTCCGAAGTAGGGCGGCATAAACACAGAATGGTGGCGAGATGTTTAGAAAATAGGAATTTTATTAGGAGAGATGCTGAGGATATCAGAATGGTGGTGAGATGTTTAGAAATAGGAATTTTATTAGGATAGATGCTGAAGATATCAGAATGGTGGTGAGATGTTTAGAAAATAGGAATTTTATTAGGAGAGATGCTGAGGATATCAGAATGGTGGTCAGATGTTTAGAAAATAGGAATTTTATTAGGAGAGATTCTGAGGATATCAGAATGGTGGCGAGATGTTTAGAAAATAGAAATTTTATTAGGAGAGATGCTGAGGATATCATCAGACATAAACAGTTGGCAATCGCTATTCTGACCAATCGGAAGAAGATATGAATCAGCCGAGATAGTGTTAGTGAAAAGTGTCGATTGAAATTGTACAACGTGATAGTAAAACCTGTATTGATATACAATTGTGCGACATGGGGGCTTAAAAGGAAGGTCGAAGAAAAGCTTGATTCATTCCATCGAAAACAGTTAAAACATCTAACTGGCAAAAGATACACTGACATCATCTCCAATTCTAACTTGTGCAAAATACATAAAACATGTTGCGGGACACTAGTATGTTTGGGTAGGAATAGTCACTATTATGTTGCGGTAATCAACACTTTGGATAGTAAATATTTACGGGCTCCTGGAAAATGTATCCCGCAAACAATATTGGAGGACTCAATATGAGTCCAGGTAAAAATGGTTAACAGAAAATCATTAAATATAAAACAAACAACAATGCATGTATTAACAAAAGAAATTAGATGTAGCAGCAATTGTAACAAAAAGAAAAAACATTAAAACAAGTTATAAGAATGTGCCTGTTTGTATGCGTGTGTGATAGACACCTGTGTGTGTATATGCGTGTGTCAGAGAATACAAACGACAAGAGAGAGAAAACCATGAAAATGAACGTTCCCCATTGGAAGGACACTTTACCCAAGTGCGACTACACCTGAAAGCAAGAGTTGGTAAGGACTAAAAGAGAGGATAAGTGAGAATATCATTGCTTATTTACAGGCTTAAACAGCGCCCCCTAGCGAACGCTTTTGGCAGAATCAAGTGGGTAGCCCACTCATTGGATAGTAAATATTTACGGGCTCCTGGAACATTTGTCCCGCAAACAATAATAGCGGACACAATGTGAGCCCAGGTAAAAATCATAAACACAAAAAATATAAAACAAACGTCAATGCATATATTAACAAAATTAATTATTGATGTAAACAATTGTAACGAACGGAAAAAAACGTTAAAATAGTTATAATAAAAATGTGTTTGTTTGTGCGTGCGTGTGTGTGTGTGTGTAACGTATATGTTAGACACATGTGTGTGTGTGTGTGTGTGTGTGTGTGTGTGTGTGTGTGTGTGTGTGTGTGTGTGTGTGTGTAGCGTATATGTTAGACACATGTGTGTATATGCCTGTGTGAGAGAATGCAAAAATCAAGAGAGTGAAAACCATGAGAATGGACGTGCCACAGTGGCGAACCTTTTACCCACGTTGCAAGCAAGAGCGCCCCTTAGCGGACATTCTGGCAAAATCAAGTGGGATAACCCACAAACATATCAGATCTCACTTTTCATTTTTCATCTTCTGATTACGATGGAAATTACTTGAAGTTGTGCTGTGATTAGAAACGCAATTTCCTTCTCATGAAGCAATGATGTTTTATTTCGAAAAGAGTGATGCAGTAGACTGTCGTAGAAGATCACGTACAACCAGAGAATGCATATTGAATATCGACATTAAAAGAAGTGTCAATAAAATTTCAGCTTTCCTCCGTAAAAGCCTTGAAGAGCCCGGAAGATCTGCAGCACATTCTTGGGTTAGAACAAGACAGGTTTGGAGAGGACTGATAAGAATTATTTACAAAGATACTGAAGATGTGAAATTACACTGATTTGTTTTATACCTTCAAATCGAAACTTATGGCGTTTGTGTTCATGTGTGTATCAAATTTTCAATGTTCTGTGTTTGTCTCGTTTTCATTTTCTTCATGTCATCAATATTCGTAAAATCAGAAATTTAACTATACAGGAAGTGTTAGAAAAGACAACGGAAGGTGTGACACAGAAATCCGAAGATATATTAAGACAGCGAAAAATGCCTTCATAAAACTAAATATAATAAAAATGATGAAGAAAATATTGATTAGATGTGCGATATCCTTCTCATAAATGCCGTTTTATTTCGAGAAGATCAATGCAGCACACTTTCGTAGAAGACCACGAACAACCATAGTATACACACTAAACAGCGAAATTAAAAGAACTCTTCTTCTTCTTCTATATGCCGTGTCCCTTCTGGACGTAGGTGATCATGATTCGCCAACCATTTGCACAGGCTCGCTCGGTAGGTTATGCGCTGCTCTCCTCTGCACCTCAAATTTTCAATATGTCCTGTGAGTGTCAAATTTTCCAAGCCTTCTTTTCTGAATATGTGATCTAGAAATTTCAACTGTCTCTTTCTAATGCTACGTATATGTCCCTTTTGCTTCCATTTTCTGCAAAATTTCGTTGTTGCTCACGTGTTCAGTCAATGGTGCTCTCAGCATTCTTCTGTAGAATCCCTTTTCTGCTGCCCCAAGTCTATTTTCCATCTGCAATGAGATGGTCCAGTTTTCACTGCCATAAAATTCCATAATTCCCTGTAAAAGCTTTGAAGAGCTTGAAAGGCCAGCAGCATCTTCGTGAGTTATGACAGGGAGGTATAGAAGGTATAAGGTTGCGTGTTTGTGTGTACTTTAGGTGGCTGCGTGTTCATATAAGCAGTTAGAGAAGAAACATACAAAAACTTGGGTTTTATACTACGGACCGTTTATTCACTCACTCTCTCTCGCTCTCACTTTTTTTTTTGTATATGAACTGTAGTGAAACAAAGTTCTTAATGTCTCTTGGGTGTGTCCGCTTTCTTTTTGGTCCAGAAGTTAAGGTAAGTAAGTATAAGCATCGTATTAATGGTCAAGCTCAACTCAGCCTTGCGCTGAGTTGGAACAACTAAAGAAAGAGGTGGAAGTTTTGGGAAGACACGCGCGAGCGCCATACGTTGAAAAGTGAAAAGATTCAGTGGTCAACGGACCGGGGAAATTAACATATCCAGTAGGAACGCAATTACCACGTGATGCTGCATCTTGAACCAAAAAAGGAAAAAAAGTGAGGCAAGAAAATGTTGTTTTTTTTTTTGTTTGTTTTTTATAGACTTCAACCTAACAGCGTTTTATTTAGCCAAGTTGGGTAAACATATTTCTGTTTCTTTACTACTAGCATCATGGGAAAATGTATTTCTTTTGCTTTTTTCATTATTCATTATTTTTTTTATCGATTTTAATTCATTTTCCCTACACAGGTTTGGAGAGACCTGATAAAAATTATTTACAAAATTTCTGAAGACGAGAAATCACACTGCTTTGCAGCGTGCCTTCAAGTCGAAACATCTCTCATGTTGATGGCGGTAATAGAAAATTAATAAAAAGTATATCTGTGAAAAAATCAACTGCAAATAGAAAATATGTTAAAAAAAGTGTAAATTGATTAAACGTAGGAAAATGAAAATGAATGAACGAAAGTTTTGATAAGAAAAATAAACTAAATAAAATGGTGAATATTTATAAATGGTTAAAAATACAATTTATTATTAGACAGAAATTACTCCCATATTTTAAACTGTCGCCTGTGTTGTGCTAATGAACTTAGGAACTTGAAAATGGTGTCTTCGTGTCTTCAGTTACCATTATGGTTTGGACTGGTGTACACCGTGCGTTTTCCGTTGAAACGTTTTTTTTTTATTACTAAAGAATCTGTAATTGCAACAGAAAGAGCTTTTCGTGCACATTTCATGTTACGTCGGAATGATGCTGTTCCGGTTAGAAAATCGATATCTGCTATGGGTTGAACATTTCAGGACTACGGGTTCAGCACTTAAAAGAAAGCCACATGGGAGAGCTCGAAGTGCTCGAACTTCTGGTTGATGGAAAACTTTAGAAATTACAGAACATGTGAGTAACGAGGAAGTTTTAAGAAAAATGAAAACAAAAAGACCTTGCCACCAATCTAGCGCTTAATGAGTTTGTGGTAATGGCTGGTAGAATGAGAACTAAGAGGGGTGGAAAAGAATAAAAATAATTACTTAGATGAACAAAAAGCTGGAAGTTGTGGAGAGCTATGATTGCCCACAACCTAAAAGTTCCAAGTATTCCTTTAACAAAATCTTTCATTTGAATTCATAGCATCATTATTCAAAGTACAGGGTGCGGCAGAAATACCTCCCACACTTTAGACTCTCACCTGTATGGTGCTATTGAACTTAGGCAAGTGGATATGGTGTCTTCGTCTAGCTTATATTTTATTATTTTTTTGTTTTTCAGATAGCATCAGTAACCATTATAGCCTGAACCGGTGCACACCGTGCGTTTGCTGTTGAACAGTTTTTTTTTATTACTAGTGAATCTGTAATTGCAACAGAGAGAACTTTTTGTGCACATTTCATGTTACGCCGGAATGATGCTGTTCCGGTTAGAAAATCGATGCTATGGGTTGAAAAATTCAGGGCCACAGGTTCAGGGCTTAGAAGAAAACCACTTGTCTACAACAGTGTATGGCGAATAAAGGTTACCATCTGGGGGATGTCATGTTTAAAATGAAATGAATAAAAACTGTATCCCTTTGTTTAAACAACAATGGTATAATTTTATCTAATAGCAGTTACCTTGGACGTTTTTCAAACTTTTAAATATGGGATATATTTTTGCCGCACCCCGTATATTTGTTGGGTGTTAAAGAAAATATAAATTTTGATTTAAAATCTTATTAACCAATGTCTATTTTAGTATTATTTTCAAGTATTATCTCAGGCCTAAAAGTTTATGCTATAAAAACCTACCTTTTTCTTTCAACCGAATACAATTTTTATCTCACAGCTGATTCAATAATTTCCCTAAATGATGTATAATGATTTAACCATTTTAGAATTTTGTTAAAATTGAATATTTTGTATATGAGAGAATAAAGAATGTAATTTATCCCCAAAATTTATAGCTGTTTTGTGTTCGTAAATACGTTTTTTTTTTTATCTTCGTTGTTTCACAAATATAAATATTTACTACATGGGGTTACACAAGGGTACTGCAAAAGTAGGTATACGGTAAATATTATACCAGTATTATAATAGTAGTTCGAATATTTATTTAATACTAGAATTCATTTAATTCATTAACATCACTTTTAATTTTTTTTATTTTCATAATTTTTATTATAATAAATATATTATAATTTTTGTTTTTTAATAAGTAATAATAATAAATGTTTTGCAGGTAAAGAGGATTGTGTAAATAACAGGGGCAAACAGTTTGAACATTTGAGGGATTGATATGTTTATTATTGACATGTTTATTATTGATATGTTTATTATTCATGTTTGTATTATTAGTATTATACATCTGGTGTGCATGTTTTGTTTTTTATCACTGTATACCTACTTTTGCCATTCAACACTCATTTCTGTTTCCTCAAGTCTTCTCTTCATCCATGATGAAATTGTTCACTATTATTATTATTATTATTATTATTATTATTATTATTATTATTATTATCCCGTTAAAATCCTTAAAAGTACAGTATATTCTCATTCAATGTGCCGTATCTCTCCCGGATGTGGGCGGTAATGACTCTTCATAATTTCCTATCCTTTTAACTATCAGCGATGTGCTTTTTTTACTATCTCACCCTCTCCCTGTTCTGCTATCAAATTGTTTAAGCTCATTACATGGGTTACTTGCTGTTTCCCTCTTGCCTCCAATATGTCCTGTGAATGTCAATTTTTCCGAGTATTCTTTCCTCACTATGTGCCGTAGAAATTTTAACACTCTCTTTCTGATTCTAAGTACAAGTTGCTTCTATCTTTTTCTATTCTGCTTCTGTTTTCCTGAAAACTTCCCCGTTGCTCACATACTCCGTCCATGGAATTCTCAGCATCCTTCTGTAGAACCACATTTCTGTTTCTTCAAGCCTTCGCTTCATCCGTGATGAAACTGTTCACTATTCACTACCATATTGGAGGATGGATATCACAGAGCAATTTCTAATGAAATTCTCTTGTTTCTAAATACTGTGTTTTTGTTTTCCAAAGTTATTTTTTGCTATGCCAATGCGCCTTCGGATTTCGGTGTCACATTTTCTATCATCTGTTAAAACATTCAAATTTAAGCTTTATTTCAATGTCTTATATTTCAGAACTGTGACAAGTTTATAGTTTTAATTTAATTTAATTTTTAATTTTTTACTTTGGTTTACAAATGAAAGAAAATCCATTTCCTTAATTTTAGTAAGAAAATAGAAATTCATTGAACTGCAAACGGTTTATTTTTCTTGTGTTTATTTATTTTTTATTATATATATATATATATATATATATATATATATATATATATATATATATATATATATATATATATATATATATGCCTGTGTGTTTGTGTGAGTTAAAACATTCAAATTTAAGCTCTATTTTCCTGTCTTATATTTCAGAACTGTGACAAGTTTATAGTTTTAATTTATTTTTTTTATTTTTTACTTTGTTTTACAAATGAAAGAACATCCATTTTTACAAGAGAAAGAAAATATATTTTCTTAATTTGTTTAAGAAAATGGAAATTCATTGAACTACAGCTGGTTTATTTTACTTATTTATCTTTTATTATATATATATATGTGTGTGTGTGTGTGTGTGTGTGTGTGGCCCGTCGGAAATACCTTCCACATATACCTCTCAGAAATACTTCCCACATAATGCTAAGGCATTAGCTTGATGAAAACACCATTGGAATTAATGTCTTACCATTATGTCGAAAGTATTCTACTTGCCTTTTTATTTATTATGTATTTTATGGAAGAAGATATGACTGAAGCTATCTTTATTCTAAGGTCTTTGTGTTTATGGTGTCTGAGAATATATATACTTATATGCAGGATGTTCGGAATGTCACTATGCCCTTAATTTTTTTTTCAACAGGCATGTTTCAATATAGAATAAATGAGGAGCATATGAATGAAAATTATAAACAATGTTGAAAGTGACACCCGTTAGCATCAATGCCGGCTTGGGTCCTTCCTATTTTGTTTCTGACGCTTTTCATGATCAGTTGCTTTCAGTTCTTGTAGTGCGATTACTTTGTATGGGAAGAGTTTTCATTTTTGTATGACGGCCTTATGACCAATTCCAAAGCCAATATCTTGCTGCTGCGCTAACTTTCGTAATGACTTTCTTGGACTCTGTCGCATATTGTCAGAAATAGCCAACAGTTTCTCCTCTATGAGTTTTGCTGACCCCCCCCCACCATAACGTTTGCCATCGTCCACTGATCCTGTTTCGTGAAATTTTATCAACAAAGTTACGAACTGCATTGCAATATGGAACAGATGTATCTAAAAATTTATCTGAAAAATGATACCTTCTCGAAATACGTGTTTGATGGGAAATACACGTTCTTCAGTTGTTAAAAATATAGTGGGGTGAAATCTGAAATATAAAATTACGATTAGAAAAGTGCGCAGTAGCTTTCCGAGTACCCTGTATCTGGCACAGGAGTTAATCATTTATCCAATGAGGGTTACTAAGGCGTTGTTATGATTCTCCTCATTTTAAATGGTAAAAGTTGCTCAGCCCCGGAGATTCCAATCCTCTGACAGCACCTTCCTTATTGCACTAAAGAGGTTGGATCGGTGTAATACCGATGCCAGCGTGACAGTGATCGCCACAATTTTTGTCCTTGGCCCTTATGAATACGTATGCGTAGGGCGCTGTTGTGGTAAACCCTTCTACAATAGAATGAACTGTTCCTCCTCTGATAAATACTAACTGCGAGACTTCCTAGGGGAGAGTCGTAGAGTAGTGTTAACCTACCGTTCGGATGTACACTTCTAACTGCTTATTACTAACACTCTTGCTTTGTATATATCTGTATTTTCAATACACTTGTTCAACCTACCTTCGTCTTCCGTGTCTTTCGTTCTGGCCTCTAAATATGCCTCAACAGGGCGCCCCCACGTTAAAACGACCATGTGTCACATACAGCTTTGGTGTGGAGGCCGGATAAATATACCTTTATAATACGTTTATATTTAATACTTTAAACATAATAAAAATAACGTTTATAGTAATAATTTAAACATAGAGACGCTTCCATCAGAGAGTATCTCACCGACTCGTTCTCTTCTGATTCACTTACGCCGTGTTTCGATTCACGTTTCCGCCGTTGTGAACAAACAACTGAGAAAAGCTTACTGTACGTACAACAAAGAAACAGAAGGAAAAAATATCGCCACAGTGGAAAAAAAAACACACGCACACGCGCGCACACACACACACACACACACACACACACACACACACACACACACACACACACACACACACACACACACGAATCATGTTTTCGATATATTGGGTTCTTTATTTATGGATTCCAGTAGCACTGTCTGGGAGTAAGTAAATGATGGTTGAGACATTTCGCTGATAGACCAACGGACCAGATCTTCCATTCGGCCAGCAAAAACTCCACTTCTCGCTTCCTTCTAACATTCTCTCTCCCCTGACTCTTACCCTGCCGATCCTCTCCTACTGCTCTTATACGCATATCTACGGGCGGATTGTTTAGAATGCAGCCTGACTATATAAGCTCATGACCGGAATTTCTTAGCTTCTTATCGAGTGTCACTTGATCCCGAAAGTTTTTATTTATTTTTCCCTACGACAACGTCAAGATAATTTGAAGTTCTCACATTTCGATTTTACTCGCGGCGCAGGCGGTAGTCATAAAACTTCAGTCACTTCAGGCCCAGATAGAATCATTTACGTTTGACTTGAGTACGTGATATTATAACCAGTCAAACGGGGACTCATTTGTAACAATAAGAAATAATGTCAGATTAGAAAATATTTTTAATTGCTTAAATTACTAAACTTATCTTAGCATGGCATACGTTATTGGCCCGCAGTGAAGATCAAAATCACAGCAGCAAACATCGGTGTAAGTGACCAGTGTGCTAACGTCTCCTTTAGGCTCAGGACTCTTCGATTTCAGTCACACGTAAATAAACTCCAGAAATACACTCTTTCAGATTTTATGATGCAAGTCGATTTTTTAAGAATAAAACTGCTATTAAGCAACAGATGTTGGGAAAAAATTAGGATATACTTATATCCATGAGTAATAATTTGTGTTACCTAATTAAAAACATTGATAACTTGTGGATGTTAACGTAAACAAACCAAATGCAACCTAAATCTTTATGAATTAATACAAAAGATATACGTTTCAAAAACATATATTTGATTAACACAAGATCGATTCTCGTCTTCTTCTTCTTCTTCTTCTTCTTCTTCTTCTTCTTCTTCTTCTTCTTCTTCTTCTTCTTCGTTGTACGAAAACACTTCAGGACTTGGACGATCCTAGCTCCCAATAATTCCTTTTCCCTTGGGGCTCTAAGCAACGTTTGGGTCTTTAACATTCCACTTTGTCTCTGCTCCGCTATCCATATGCAGAAACTCATTATTCACAGGTCTCTTGAATATATCCTGTAAGTGTTAAATTCTCAAAGCATTCTTTCCTCATTATATGTCCAAGAAATTTTAACTCTTCTTTTTATGAATTTAAATACAAATCTTGTTTTAATTCCCTTTTTCCATCGATAATAAATCCTGATAGGTCTCCTATTCCTCTTATGACCGTATCGCTGTATAGGTTAAATGAATCCACTGAGAAAACGCATCCTCGCCTTACTCTTCTTTCTAATATCTCATATACAGGATTAAATCATTTATTATTATTATTATTATTATTATTATTATTATTATTATTATTATTATTATACAGTTTAATATGGGTTCCTTGTCATCCTATACCCTTCATCACTCTTTCGACATTCATTTTACTATTTTTTCTATGTTGTGGTAGACGCGATTCCGTGCTAGTTTAAATGGGTCCGTATTGAGCTCTGCTCAGAGATATATAGTTTCAGTCATCTAGATAAATGCACTTTATTGCAACCAGCCACACAAAAATTATAAACGGGATGAATTCGCTTTAAGAAATATTATAAAAACTGAGCCACTCATATTGAACAAACTAAAATGTCGAATTAATTATCTAATATAAAAAAATTGAAATCGTCTAATTTTATTATAAGAAATAACACCTCATCAACAAAATCAAAATTACAGTAGGTCAACATTATTTATGAATTTAAATGCCCAATAGAGACCTGTGTCGGGCCGAAAAAAAATAGTGATATGAAAAAAATTAAACCAGCATGGAATCGCACCAACCTCAATATTCAGTATATATATATATATATATATATATATATATATATATATATATATATATATATAGGAAAATTTCTCAAAGTTAACTTTTAGAGAAGACAATATTTATAAATAAATGACAATAAGAAAACAGTAACTGCTGACGCGTTTCGTCCAAGTCCGCATTGGACGAAACGCGTCAGCAGTTACTGTTTTCTTATTGTCATTTATTTATATATATATGTGTGTGTGTATATATATTTATATATATATATATATATATATATATATATATATATATATATATATATATATAATAAATTATAGATAATAACATTCAATATTTATCGAATGTCGACTCCACAGTTTCGTAATTTTTCAGTCACTTATCGGGACTTTCGACAAGAATAATTGCATTGGTCACAGAAAATCTATTTTATTATTTTGTAAACTCTCATTTATATTCGTAAACATTCAAATTTAGATTTTGCAGTTAAAACTCTTCAATGTTCCACAACGAACATAGCTTCAATTTACACCGGTTATCCATAGTTTTGGAATACTACTGTAGGTGTGACAGACCACTACTGTTGACGACGTTGTCAATTGCATAAGAAAGGAAACTACGACAGTAAATCTACATACTCGAGACTTTACCGACATTGTCTCATCTCATTAGGGTATAAATCAAGAATCAAGTTTAAAGTGGGTATTCTGTAATGTGCACACCACATTCTCCAAGAGCAGATCTGAGGGCTATTCTACATTTCCTGCAATCGATGTGGGTGGTTCTGTAACAATTCAGGAAAATCTCTTCGCAAAGACACGCCATGATAATATTTACCTGAAAATATATAAATAAATTATAAATAAATGATACTGTATTTATATGCAAGAGTAAAAATGGTGTTGGTTTTTAAAAACTTTTTAAATTTAAGGACGCTCATAAATATTCATCAGGTTGGTTGTAAAGTCAGGCAAGCTACGGTGGGCACGAAGTGACAAAATTTAATGTCTAATAAATGAAAGTGAGTAAGTGATGTTCTTGAAATGTTGTTATTTTTTTAGCTTGCCTGGCTTTTCGGCTAGCCTGATGAATATTTATGAGCATTTTTAAATTTTTAAATTTTAAAAACATTAACATTTTTGCTCTTATATATAAATACCTGTTACAAAATAAAATCTTTGTATTTGCTTTGATAAGATCCCCCAGAGGACGCAACACATCGGCTAAGATAAGTTTTCCTTTTGTCTTTTTCATATTGTCCTATCAGATATATTGTATTTGATATTTTTACATAAATGATACTCTTACTCGAATACACTATGTCAGATTTTATTGTGAAAGTGAATATTTTCACAATAACATTGGTTATTACCCAACCGATCTGTCTATATTTCTAAGATGACATATTGTAATTATTTACACTATTTACATCATTCGGACTGTCGTCCTCATCTTTATTGCTATATTCACGACGTTTCGGTCGTTGTACGCTCCGGCCTTCATCAAAAAAGCATTGGTTGAAGTAATCCAAAAAGTTACTTGACCCACAGAGTTTCGAGTTCAATACCTGGCCACAACAAAGGGAACACAATTTAGAGACTTCAGATACTAAAGGGAAATAATTGAAATTGAGATATCCCCCCCCCAAAAAAAAAAGTCATGTCATGTGGAATTAGAATAATCTACCCTCGTGGACTAAATAAAGGTTTCGGCTCGTAATTTCAACGTATATAACCTGACAAAGGCCGGGGCGTAACAATGGTCGAAACGTCGTAAATATAACAATAAATATGAGGACAACAGTCCGAATGATGTAAATAGTGTAAATACCCAACCGATGTTGATAACTTTACCAAAGCAGACTTATATTCAAATAATAAATAAAACCATGTGAATTTGTGCTTATAATATCCGTTTTATTAAAAAATATTTACAATAAATGGAACTCCTACGGCCACTCGCTTGATCTTAGGCTTGATCACCGTCTGGATTCAAAGTCTTGGAATCAGGAAATCTTTTGTGCAGCTGACGTGGATTTCAGAGGCAGTCAATGCAGGATCTCAGCCTAAAGTCTCAGAGCTCACCAAAGTCATCTGCTTATATGCATTTTAGCCCAAAACTGGTGTGGGGCCGAAGGGTTCTAGGGATTCGGTGATTCCCCAATTTTCATTATTTCCAATAAAGATTTTCTTTGTTCCCTATTTATGCTTTCTTAATCAACTTTCCAAATGTGGTGACTTATCCATCATAGGAGTAAGTCAAAGGGATTGCTTCACTCCACATCCCGCACCGCTACTCCGCACTGGCGGCGCTAATTTCTGCTCCATCCTTCTTGGTATTCTAACTCTTCCCACATCTCAGGGCTGGCATAACTGTTTTTGTTACAAATCTAATTTTTAAAGTGCGTAAGAGAAAGGACGTGGTTTATTCTCCTCATTAATTTCCATTCTCTTACTCCTTTCCTAGACCTACCTGTCCAGCGAAAACAAAAACCAGATCACCTTCTCATTTTAACCTTCCGAACGATAGACAAAAATTATTTCCCAATTTGTTTTCGTTGGTGAAAATATATTTGTTTACCTAAATTCTCAGCAAAGAGACACGTTGTTTTCCATCCTTGGGCCGGTTGTCGTCTTAGCGAAAACATAAACCAGATCAACTGCCTTTTATGACGGATGGATTTTTATAATCCTAACCCGTAATGCGGGTTCATTCTTTGTTTTCATTTCTAAATTCGAAAATATAATTCCCGTCTGCCTCTCTTTTCGCCAATGACATGTGTTTTTCTAATTTCCCAAGAAAGAGATAAAGTCATTTCCCAATTTGCTTTAACCGTATGCCAAATTTTTGATAGCTAAAAAAAGTAAACTCTCAGTGCATCGTTCTAATTCGGAAAGGTGAGGCAACCCAGGTAGCCCTTTCTTCACCTTCACTTTACCAGGGAAAATGTCTGCCGTTCTCTCTTTCTCTCTCTCTCTCTCTATCTTCCAGTTTATATTTCATTTTGGGCGTAACCTTTTATCTGCTTAGAATTAATGTTTAACCATATCACAGCCCTAGTGTAACACAAAGAACAATATTTTGAAGGATTTTCCCATGAATGACAATGGTTTTATTCTTACATGAGCGTATTTTACGAAAAGTGTTTGACCAAAGCTTCAATATTGTAACACATGTCAATATCAATAAAAAAAAGTTGTTTTTTATTTTATTTACTTACCGTATAAGATACACGGGTGTATAAGACGCACCCCAATTTCAGCATGGCAAATCAAGAAAAAATTAGTAAAATTATTAGTAAATGGTACAGCCTAGGCTATATGTATGAAGTATTATTTTGGTTAAACAAGCCATGATTACAATTAAACGAAAAAGAACAGGAAAAAAGAACACGAGCCTATAAAAACTTTATTATATCCAAAGGTAAGAAAACAAAATAAAAATCAAGCGATTATTACAATTGAGCAAAACAGTACAGTTACCATTAAAATTCAGTCAAAAAATTTTCCTTTATATCATCTGTACAACCTGCGTCTTGTGAACGTCTTTGTGGAATAATTAGGATATAAAAATTCTGATTGTATTTATACCAATGCAACCGGAAGTTATCACAAGAAAAATATTAATGAAAGAAATATATTTTACAAATATATAATTTGGATTTATTGCATATAATTTTAGTGAAACAAATTACTAATATTAAACGTGATGAAATTAATATTATGAATATTATCAATGATAGTACTTTTAATCTGCATTATGCAGATTAAAAGTACTATCATTGATAATATTCATATATTTTAAATAATGACAATAGGTATATGAAAGTTACTCTATTGTCTAAGCTAATAGGAGTTTCCAGGTAGCTAATTTCGGCCGATTATCGTGAATTTTAAACCTACATATGGCACATAAGACGCAGGGGAATTTTAAAAGATATTTTTAGTAAAAAAAAAAGTGCATCTTATATGCCGTCAAATACGGTATATAACAAATGGGCAAAAATCAGTTTGCAATATGCAACGAAAAGTGTTTGTGGATTCATTAATAATTTCGTTACTTTGAATTATCATTATAGTAGCGAATAATGGTCACATTACTTAGAATAAACGCATCTTCTCTTTTGAATAAAATTATCTTTATAGAGAATAAAAGAATCTGTTCAATGAATAATGGTCTTTTTTATTTTGAATAACGGTCTCTTTTTGAATAAAAGTATCTTTAATTTGAATAGAGGTATTTGGCTTAAGGAACAACTCTATAAAACTCTCGGTCACGATGACGTGTGACTTTCTGCTAGCACAACTGTTGACGGCTTCCGAACAGTATCATCAACTCAATTTCACTCAAAATGCTTGGGTCAAGTCGTGGCATGGTTTTCCAGCTCTCTCCATCAGTGCCGTACGCTGGGATTGCATCCTTAGACCGATGACATCAATAATTCACCTCTGTGAAAAATCGACTATAGTGACATTCGAAAACGGGGGTAGAGAGAGAGAGAGAGAGAGAGAGAGAGAGATTTAATAACTTTTGTTCGGTGTTGTTTGGTTGCTTTTGATATAGATTTAAAGACAAATTCCTGTCCACCTTCGCAATACAGGAATATACTTGTTGACAACATCAATATACTACACCATGAAAATAACAGACAAAAACATCAAATTCTCTAGCCCCTCTACCAACCAACACTGAACAAAATTTATTACGAGCGTAGTAGCAATGTTTTAAAATGCATTTGAGTTTACTAACATTTAACATTATGTTGCATTTTTACCATCACTGGTTAGCTCCCTTATATTGTGGACACTTGTTTACAAAAAACATCGTAGTTACAACGGTTAATTTTGAAATAATTATAACAGAGCGCGTTCATACGTGTTTACAAAAATCACCATCGCAACGATCGCAGTTACATTAAGTTTGTCTTCGCAATTCACCTCTGAGTGTAATCTCAGGAGAGATCGGAAGTACTTGAGTTAACAAGAAAGATAGTGCCTTCGTTGATGAATTTAAACTCAACATCAAGAAGATAATTAGAGAATTAGAAGAGATTATTATAAAATATATTCAATAAAATATATTATTCAATATATATATATATATATATATATATATATATATAATTGTTTATTCGAAAATTATAACATATATATGTTATAAAATCACTACAAAAATAGCCATTTTGTTTCAACACTTCTGGTGTCTTATCAAGTGATGGTGTTGAATGTAGAGTAAAGGGTTTTAAAAGGTTCAAATCAATCAAACACATCTCGCTAGGGGAAACGCTGTTACATAAGCTGGAATGACCACTCTAAATACAAGTATATGAGAATTCAAAAAACTTGACAAGGAACTTTGGTTATAATAATTATTTAATGCTTTAATATTAGGGTTAGACTAAAACAGAATTCATTCTATATAATAAATATTAAATTATACTATAAAATTAAAAATTGCACACACACACGCGCGCGCACGCGCGCTACATTCGGATCTACAATTATTTCTACTGAGATAACTCTAGAATAATTTGTTACATCATCGTCACCGCCTACCCAATAATAATAAATGCAATAGTCTTTACCTCCCTAAAATTCACCACTCACCAGCATATATAAAAAATTAAAACTATTTTTATCATATATATATATATATATATATATATATATATATATATATATATATATATATATTTATTTAAAGACATTTATATTATGTTTAACGTTCTTTTTATAGATACAAGTATTTAAGCAAATTGCTTAAATACTTGTATCTATAAAAAGAACGTTAAACATAATATAAATGTCTTTAAATAAATTGTCGGACTATGTCCAATTCTAAAATATATATATATATGTAGTGTTTGTGTGTCAGTCGCATTATGAATTTACAACCTAGATTATTTCTGCATTATAAACGTTTTACGAGAGAATGTATATTAAATTTGTCCTGAACCCCTTCTGGTAAGTATAGTGAGATGAAAGTGTACATGCAGGAACTTGCCTTTATACTTAAGATATAGTTCAATTTTCAGCCTGGTGCTAATAAATGTTTCTGTGTGTCAGGTGTGAACGTGCAGGAATGTGTGACTATTGTGTCAGTGGAGTGCTGAGCTGTAATCAGATTCCAGTCTTTGAAAGGCAATAAACTCTTCTGTAAACATATGGATCATATTTCCCATCTTATAGTTCTTATAAATGGTTCTAAAAGCTCGTAATTCTGGTTATTAATATTCCAAAGAAAACACTGGAACAAAAGATTAGTCAAGAAACTGTTTAATTACGTGGATTAATAATACAATACTAGCGGATATCGTAGTTAGTGTGACACACTTGCGACACCTTCGTGTCCCGATTGCGACTACTTTCATAGTCAATGAAAGAGTAACTTTAGTGCAGCGAAGGTCAGTTGTCTTTTTACATAATAGTAATAGTAAGTAATCGGTATTTCAAATATAGTCAGATTTCAGTGAAAACCGGCCCTGTTCACGACCGCTTACAGACTGCAGTTGATGGTGACAGCGTCTAAAATGGTCGAGATTATCATCTTAAGAGATTATATTTAAACTTTTCTAATATCTCGTCTGAAAGCAGACAGTCTCCAATTATTTGTCAATTTATGATTGTTTAAAATTAAAACTCGTATGCGTTTTATCATTTACTTTTTAGAGGATCAGTTCTGGGTAGTTGCTTACTCTGCCTCTTTTTGCTTTGTATTAAATCTTGCTTGAAGTACAGACAAAGCTC
>OZ038489.1:33718139-33740639 GCA_964036315.1 Acanthosepion esculentum
CTTCATAGCTACAATAAAGAACATTGAATTTTAATCTGTAAATATATGTACCTGACTGTATAAATGTTATTGTCATATTTAACTTGGTTTTCTTTTTCTGCGAGGATCATTTCTTCGCGTTTTGTATTTTTGGACACATGGATTTTATTTTTCCACCTAAAATCCGGATATCCTGACCCCACATAGTCCCAGGATTTCAGAAGTTGTCTCACTTTGTTCTAACCCCAATTATTTGTATGGTTATAACCGTTTGAAGATAAAAATCGGAGTTGTTTAATCATTTACTTTTAAAACGATCAGTTCTGGATAGCTGCCTTTTTTTGTTGCTAGAAAAGTATTTTAAATCTTAATGAAATGAACGTTTTAAGTGTTACACAGGTTTAATTTGACACCCTTTTTAAATTTTTGGAGGAGGTGGCTGTAACATATGTACCATGGTTACCGTCTTATAGTGATATTAAGTACTGGTATCGGCATTTCAAATATTTTCGGATTTCAGTGAAAGCCAGCCCTATTCCAAGCCGCCCTCAGCCGGCTATTGATGGTGGTAGCATCCAAAAAAAAGGCCGAGATCGCGGTATACATTCGGAACTAGCGAATAAGGTCAAGATTAGTGTGGGAACATGCGGAAGAAAATCATCCATGAGCATCTCAATATACGATAAATTTCAACCGTGCTGATACCTCGTTTTCTTCCACCGTCACCATAAGAAAATCAGAAGAAACATTTGACGATACCTCAGGAAAGCCAAGAGAACTTTTTCATCCGACTAATTATTGCTAAAAATGTCGTTCGTTTTTGTATAATTTTTTTAATACTAATTATCTATCTATATATATAAAGATGTAACCTTTGTCTGTTTGTTATTGAATTCCTCCTATGGTTTTGGAGATAGACCCCCATAATCATATATATTCTGAAACTACTTTACCCAGGGTACTTGGATAAGTATATTTCATTTTGATCAAAAGGGGTCCCCGGGGGATACAAAAGCCCCACCAATTTTTTCCCTTTGATTTAAAATAAATTTAAATTTTAACAAGAGAATGACTCCTATCCAAAATATAGTAGAAAGCCAGAAGATGGAGGTCACATCGGCAACATTAAAATAAGACAATATGAACGCCAAGCTGAGCAAGAAATCACCAGTGAATAGTGCCTTACAATACATATTTGTTGCAAGAGTTCAACTGTAAATATCAATGTTGAAATCTGCTCTTCATTTCATTCAATTAATTATTGCATCAAATACATATCAAAGAGGTCAGTTCAAGCTGTTTTTGCACAAACACGCCACTAAGAAATTTTCCCTTTCATTTAAATTGAATTTTTAATTTGAACAAGAGAATTACTCCTATACAAAATATAGAAGGAGAAAGCCAGAAGATGGAAGCCACATCGGCAAGCTCATTGAGTAATATTGAAATGCATTATTTTTCCCCACAAATTATAACAATGATTTAAAATCAATCATCATTTTCTTACAAAAGAAAATGTGTGGCACGCTCAAGGCGCGAGTAATTCGGCTAGTTCCGATGAATCATTCAACAATGTATTCCTCTTTGTTGTTTACGATCTCCTGCTAACGGTCCACTAACTGTTCAATGCCTCGGCGATAAAAATCACTAGGTTTTGATTCGAAAAATCCATCAATAAACGTTTTCATCTCCACATCGTTGTTGAATGAAACACCCGTCAAATTGTTAGACCACGCCCGAAAAAGGTGGTAGTCTGCAGGGGTAAAATCTGAAGTATTTGGTGGGTGTGACAGAACTTCCCTATCGAGCTCTTTCTTTGTATCCACGAGTAACCTAGTGTTGAGCGAGTAAACTGGTGACAATGGAAGAGTGCTGAACTTTGTCTCTCTCAGTCAATGCGTGTGGCACCTATGCGCCGTGTTTCTGGACTTTGTATATTGAGTGAAGACGACGAGCGACCGTAACATGAGACCTTGCCATCTTCTGGGCCAATCTCCTAGTGGTCTGACGCGTTTCTTCTTTATTCAACGCCTGCAATTGGTTCTCGTTAAACTGAACAGGTTGGCCAGAACGTCGAGAGCCCGTGAGAAAAAAAAAACGAACGAATATATGTAACAACTTAATATATAATATGAAAGAACTGTCAATTATATGAAGAAAAGCATATGGCCATTTGTAAGAGAGACAACGCATTATGAAGATGATAAAATAAAGCAAGTAAAGAAATTTAACCACCTGGAAGTGTTATAACAGATGATAGAAAATGTGATACAGAATGCCGAAAGCGCATTGAAATAACGAAGATGCCTTCATAAAGCTAAACAAAATATTAAGAAATGGGAAAAACACGTTATAAACAATGATAAAAGTGTTAAACTGTCATTTAATATCAATCCTTCTATATTGCAGTGAATGCTGAACACTTTCCTCACAGGTGAATAGAAAACCCGAAGGATGTTGAGAATATCATTGACGGAACATGTCAACAACGAGGAAGGTTTTAAGGAAAATTGGAACGAAAACGAAACTTTGCTTAGGATAAAAAAAGAGGCAGTTGAAATTTCTTGGACACAATGTGGAAAGGGGGTTTGGATAATCAGGTACTCACAGGACTTATTGAAGGCAAAGAGAAGCAGCGAACAACCTATTCAACGAGCTTGTGTAAATGGATAGCAGAACATGAACAGAAAGATATAGTAATGGGTCAAAGATTGCTTAATGCTACGAGGGGTAGGAAATCGTAGAGAGCCATGATCTTCCTGAATGGATAAGTCACGTAGAAGAAGAATTATGCTAGATGAATTAATCAGAGACTAAAGTATTGCCGAAACAGCGGAAGATACATGTGCACCCCTTTGCTAACTACATTATGGTCACAATCTTCTGGGACCAAAATGGTATGTTGCTTATAGATTTCTTGGCGAAAGACACCACAATAACTGTGATTTATTATGTCTCATTGCTATTGGAATTACGGCAAGACATTAAAATCCATAGACGTGGTACGCTGAGCAAAGATGTTTGGGTCTTTCATATCATTTCAGCAATAAAGAAATCCCATGTCATACAAATGGAAATACGCTCCAATAACTGTATTATAAGTTAAAATTGCAATCCATTTCTGTTTCTACAAGAAAGCTTCTGCATGTAAAGGTGCACTTATCTAGATTTTTGTATGTGTCCTTTCGAAGTAATTTAAGGGTTAACTGTTTATGTAACCCGAGAAATCGCAGCATTTTTTTTCAATGACTACAAAGTAATCTGTGGTGGGTTTACAGGTTTCATTAAACCCTTAAGAAATATTTTTTAAAACGGCGAAGCCCAGAGGAAGAGCAAGGATGAAAACAATTATTCACGGTTGATTTGACTTGATTCGTTTAACGGCATACCAACTTCTCATGGGTCATTTAGTACCGAAACTTAATTTTCCTGGGAGCTTTAAAGTAATAAAAATATGATATGCTACTCTTTCACCATTGAATACATCTATTTATCCCTACAGAAATTGTGGCCTTTTACAATTGAATACATGGTAGATGATACTCAGCTTTTGTGCATATACATGTTTGTATGGTCATACTTACTAGAGGCGGTGATATGTGTATTTTATGTTGTAGTTTTGTTGAAGTTATATTTTGGAATGCAGTTTGTTCTCTTTAAGAAATTGTAGGACATTATAAGGATTAATGTCATGAAAGATTTCTTTCATGTTGGTTGTTTATTTGGTTTTGTTTAGCAGTGTATCAATCTGTATCGGTTATTTAATGCCGACATCTAAATATTTTAAACACACTTATAGGGCTTCAACTACAGATAGAATGTATTGGTCATTTTGCTATAAAATGTTGGCAATTCTACTATAAAATGTATTCCTAGTCATTTTGCTTTAAAAATTGTATTCCTGGTAATTTTTTATATATGAAAGTGTATTACTAGTATCTTCATAAAAATGTATTTTTATGCTTTCATAGTGTTTTGCTTTTGTTTGGGGTTCATTGTTTGACCATAGCAGGGACCCTAACAGGTACTACCATCCCCTCACTTTTTTTTGCACTTCTTCCCAAAATTTGGTTTCCATCGGTATGGCTATTTTAGAGGGTGTGACGGACGGACGTACGGACGGACTAGTGGACTAAGTCACAGAATTTTGTATATAGATTTTGGATCGATAAAGAAATATTAAAACGAGGCTGTAGTAGAAAATATTTGTGCCTTCCTTACGCATGTAAAAACTAATCGCTGTTTATTTTTTAATCTAATCTAATCCGGATGCAGAGGTCGGGCTCGCCACATGAAACTGAGTTTGTGTCACATCCTGCCAAGCGGCAAGTAAATACTGCGTGGAGTTGTATTAACGTAGGAAAGGACAAGGGTTAGGAGTATAGAGTTGAAATAAACTTTAGAAGGATCCGGAAACCCAATCTTAAAAAGTAAACAAGGGATAAACCTCTACTTCTGTTCGAAATACCTGGAAGGAGTGTGAACCAGACCATAAATGAACCTGTCTACTCCTTTGGATGGCTGTCCAGGCTAGCAAAAGATGATAACAAGCCAAAATAAACATTTATCTATTCAAAATTGAATACACTTAAATAATTAAAATCAAGTACAAAATAGACAAAGTAAAATAAGAAAACAATAAGAAACGTATCGGTGGGGATATCGTCCATCTTAACCAGCCAAGGATTCATTTATGACAGTGGTTCTCAACCGGGGTCCATATACACCCCACAGGAACCATATTGACCCTGGGCGGGGTCCATGTAACATTACTGGGGATCCATACAGAAATATCAAATTCGGGTCTACGGTAATATTTTAGTTGTCCATGGAGCAATTTCACTTCGGAACGGTTGTTACAACTGAAAATTGAAATTTCTTCAGTAATCTACGCCATATTAAACTACTAAAAAATAGAAAAAAAAACTCTAAAACTAGCAGATCAAGCCATTTAAGACAGCTTACATTTTACTCAACCGTATGTTTTTGATTGTAAACGTTGAATAAAAACAGAAGGATATATAAAGGAAGGATTATATATATATATAAAGGAAAATTGTATAAAGGTTATATTTTATTACATAAATTAATTTAACATATTAATAATAAACCATAATATTAATATTAAATATTAATAAAATATTAATATATTAATATAAATTAATTAATGTAAAATATTTTTAAAAAAATATTAATAATAAAATTAATTTAATATATAAATAATATAAGATTGTATATAAAGAAAGGATTAACAATATTAACCTCTTCAGCAGCATCAACCACAGGGATCTCATTGAATAAATCTGCACTTTTTAAATTTATTCATTACTCACATATTTTAAAATGGTTTATTATGTGTTATTTTACTAGTATACATATCATATATATCTCATGCGTTTCTTTCAAGTTAATTTGACTGCAGTAAATGGATATATAGTTTGATCAATGATGTAGCCAGGGCCAGCTAATTTTATATCTCGTGTATGATGCAACCCCCTTAAAACTAGCTTCAAAATTAGGTCTTCAAATGTTGCATGATACGCGAGTATATACGGTAAATGTTCCATAGAATTTAGTTGTTAATTAAAAGTCTATTTTCAATAAATTAGTTTTACTTCAACTATTGTATTGGTGCATAATTATCAGGCGTTTTTGTAGGCGAGTTATTTATTAATAAAAATTGCTGTCTTGTTTACTTTTTTTCAATAAAAATATTATTTTGTTTTCAGGTTATAAAAATGCGTGTCGATAATCATCGGAATAATCATTTAAAAATGTTATTGTTGAATTGTTATGTTTCTTTTTTCATAATAAATATTGTTTAAAAAACGCCTGTTAATTATGCACCAACCCAATATAAAACAATTCCTAAACTTATCTATTAGTAAAAAATAAAATAAGATTTTTTTTCATCAAATGGTTATGGGGGTCCACAAAAAAATTAAAATTATGAGTGAAAGTGGTCCATGGGTAAAAAATTCGAGAACCACTAGTCTATGGTATTGTAGGTGTTTTGTCCAAATTACACTCCCCTATTACTTATATTTTCCCCTTCTTCTATCACCACCTATTAAACGTTGACTAAGTAGGCGAATCCTTTTTTTTTGCATGTGTGTGTGAATCTACAATAAATATGATGACATATACTTACAGATAAGTTCAAAATTTGGTCAGGCTTTATAAGGAAACATTTGGTATTCATTGATCGAACAGCCAACGCTACTTTTGGTTGAAATTTATTCAATTTTTCTCAGAAAACAATTTTTCAGGAAAATAGGTTTCTCAAGAATAAATAATCTTAGTAGATGTTAACACTCTTAAAACTTCCACAGGACCAATTGTTGTTACTACTAATACTGCTGCTGCTGCTGCTGCTATTATTATTATTATTATTATTGTTGTTGTTGTTGTTATTATTGTTATTGTTGTTGTTGTTATTATTATTATTATTATTGTTGTTGTTGTTGTTATTGTTGTTATTGTTATTATTATTATTATTATTATTATTATTATTATTATTGCAGCTCGAAATAGTGAACTCGATAAGAGTTATTAACTGAAGCCAAATGTCACCAATCGACGTGAACACGCCGAGCGACTCTCATTGAAGCGCATCGCAATCGTGGGAAAATCTTAAAGTTTTCGAGTGGGAGAAAGATAGCTCGGCAGAGCAGCACAAGTTGTTATTTATCAAATTTCACTTAGTTTTGACACGTGTGGGACGTCCAGTAAGGATCGAACGCTCTATTCAGTAGCAATGCTCAATCAGAGCATGTCGCTAACTTTTAACCTAAGCCGAGAAGCTTATGTTTTGTTTATTACCTATTGTTGATTGGTATGTTCTTAACTACATCTTCGCTTGTCTGCCGCATACGTGGAAACGTTAATGTAAATGTCTTATTTGTGGCACAAGGCCGAAAGTTTGGAGCACGCAGTGAGGATCAACCTCATTACTCAGTCGTAATTGATTTAACCATTACACCATGTTGAAGTGCTCAGTGATTTTCTAAGCGTAGTTTAGACATGGTACAAGGCTGAAGGTGTAGAGCACACAGTGAGAATCAAACCCACTACTCAGTCGTAATTGATTTGGCAAGACAAGCTTTCTAACCCTTACATCCCGTCGAAGTGCCCATTTGTATATTTATATAATTAGGACAAAAAACAACATCAGTGTGTTGGGAAACTGTTAACGAAAGACGACGACTGAGAAAGAAAAGGTGGAAAACCGTGAATGAAATTGCTCTCATTGTAGTACCAAAACAGAGAGAGCATCACCTGAATAACTATGCTTAACGTAGATGCTTTGCAAGTCCTTGATTGACGAGTTCAACCCTCGCCGAATAACCTCACCGAAGGAAATCGACCTCTAAAACTAATAACCGCACGAGTTTGTTATATATATAGAGTTGTTTCTGAATACTATAAAATAGGCAGCTCCAAAGTTACGCGATACCTAAGGTTTAAAATGATTTTTTTAATGAAAAATCTTTCTTTAAGCTTTTATTTTAGTTTTAATTCCAAGTTAAGAGATTGAATTCAATATTTCCAATAACCAAAATACACTGTTGTATTTGAAAACTAATTTAAGTTGACTGGAATAGTTTTTGTATTGAAATCGCTTTTGAAGAGAAGAATTTGGTGCCAACAGTTAAACATGACAGAGGCAAATTCTTATTTGGCGCCAACAGTTAAACATGTCAGCGGAAGCATTATGATTTGGGATATTTTGCTGCATGTGGAATGAACTGACGGCGCAATGGACTCTGCAAGATATCAAGCAATTTTGAACGAAAGTTTTTTACCTTCAGTTCGAAAGTTGAGTTTAGGTTGGGGCTGGATCTTGCAACAGAACAATGATCAGAAGCATCAAAGCAAATCCACAAAAGAATGAGCTCGAAAAAAAGAAATTTCAAGTCTTGAAATGGCCTAGTCAAAGTCCTAATCTAAACCCAACTGAAAATCTATGGTTCAAGTTAAAGAAAACAGTACATGCAAGAAACCCAGATAATATCAAGCAATAGTTTTGCCAAGAAGAATGCTCAAAAATTGACGCTTACTACTGCCAGAAATTTCTTAAAAACCAGAAAAAGACTGGTCGACGCCGTGATCTCAAAAGATGGAGTCAGCAAATATTAAATGTAAGGGTTTACTTACTTTTGCGTATCTTAAATTTTAATTATATTTTTATTCCAGTTTGATACAAATTTTTGAAAGTGATTGTAATTCGTTTAATAAGTTTTTCTTAATGAATATATACTTTAATTAAGATTTGTTGATTATCCGGAGAAAAGAGACAATTTCTTTTTGATATTATCTTAGAGGTTCACTTACTTTTGCGCAGCACTGGATATATAGGGTGCTACTAAAATACCTCTAACATAAATCTCCCTGAGATACATCACACATAATGCTAAGACATTTGTGAGAATGGTATCTTCGTCTAGCTAATGTCTTACCATTATTTATCTTCATGTAGCCAGTGTTTTACCATTATTTCTCGGAAGTATATGTGGGAGGTATTTCTGCCGCACCTGGCCATTCACACGTGCATGGAAACGTAAGCGAGTGACAATATGCATATTATATATATATATATATATATATATATATATATATATATATATATATATATATATATATATATAGTCATCCACAGGCAGACAGTTTCGCTTTATCACAGCTCATCAGTGTGGCTAGACATCCGATTGCTTCAAGCCGGGACCGAAACCCGACCGATTTGGCATCAGTCGAAGATTCTAACCCCTAGGCTATCGACGATATTAGCTCCAAAAAATATAGGGAGAGAGGCGAATTTTTGCGCATTTATTTTTCATGAACGCGCCAGTGACCTAGAGAACTCAATCCAGCTTAGAGAGTCTTGCATTATCAGTAGTAATAGTAACTGTTTACAAATTTGCGCTTTTCTTCCCACAGTGCTCGACTGATTTAGATATTTTTCGGGATGTAATATCGCCATCCACAGACTGTTACGCTGTATCACAGCTCAACAGTGTGACTAGAAAAGAGAAAGAAAGGTTTCTAATATTTCTGTTTCTATTATTATTTCTATATATATTGTATATATGTGAAAAATGGATTAAATGCAAAAAGCAATATTTCTAATATATTCATATATATTATTATATTCTAATATTATTGTTTCTAATACTGATTCATTTGTTTTTACGGTTTATCAACATTTTGCAGGTTTAAATAACCTGCAAAATGTTGATAATCCGTAAAAATCAAACCCGGAAAATATTTTTAGATTGTTAGAATTTGGGGGGAAATAATAATGATTTAGTCATACAAGTCTTACTAATTAACTTAAAGCTGGGGAGGAGGATACCTTACCCAAGTGTATTTGCGTGTAAGCTCGAATTCAAACTCTGCTCTCCGATTAACAATTTTGAGTCGTTATCTTTACAAAACCCGTGCATCCAGGCTTACAGCACCTGATATTCCCAGCAGTCACCCATCTGGGTACTGACCATGTTTGACGTTGCTTAACTAATATTGAACTTCTCCAACAAATATGTAATTAGTTAGCGAGTTCGTTCATAACTCAGTGCTCCCTGAATCCAGCCTTGTAGCAAAGTTGCATTAGTACCAGAAATATCTAGTCACTTTAAAACGAACTGTGCCCTCGGGCAGATTTAGAACCTACATCCGGAGGTGGGAATTTGTAGAGTTTGTTCGTTTCACCACAGCACAGAGGTTCCATTAGTTAAACATTCCACAGGTTCAACAACCACTTTATTCCCCAGGTCTCGCCTCTTGCAAATTTTTCCTCTGTCCAAAACACCAAATCCCACTTGAAAAGGACAAGATTTCAAGACATCGTGGCAGTCCGAGAGAATACGACAAGGCAGCTATCCTAAAAAAAGGAATTCCAGGAAACGTTTCTATCAATGGAAACAACGCCGGATAATGAAGCGTGTGACTTCAGAAAGGGGACTACTTCGAAGGAGATTAAATGCCAAATTGATATGTGTTTTAGTTTTCTTTTTATATCAATAATAATCAGACCTCGTATTTGAGAAGTGGCATCTGTCGCAACAGCTCCTTGAACAGAGAAACTGATGTTCAAAAGCAGTAAAGCATACCGGTCATTAGAGAGAGACTGCCACTCAGCGCTCAACCAAAACAACGTACGGCTGTTAAGAAAGCTGAAATTGTACAACGCAGTAGTTCTTTCACCACTCCTCTATTTTAGGAAAATCTATGACAAATTGTTCTTGATATATACAAATTTATATTTTCCTATCACTTCTTTATGGATGCCAAGCACGGTACGTGTATCACTATGCCTGGAATCTGGTGGTAATGTTACATCGCCAACATTGAATCCTTGGACAGCGATGGCTCTGCCAGTATTGATCTTATCAATACCTAATTCCGGTAGGTGGAGTATGCTAGACGCATAGACATGCAACTCAGACCACGACCCCCTGTTGCATGGATAATTGGCACGTGGCAAAGAGCA
Source organism: Acanthosepion esculentum (assembly GCA_964036315.1). Taxonomy (NCBI): domain Eukaryota; kingdom Metazoa; phylum Mollusca; class Cephalopoda; order Sepiida; family Sepiidae; genus Acanthosepion; species Acanthosepion esculentum. Next base: position 33,728,608 of record OZ038489.1, read on the forward strand.
CACAATTCAAGAAAATAAACGTGAAAAAGTTTCCATCAAAACCAACTTGCAGTGGTATAAGATCAAAACCAAAATCGCGCGCTGGCGATCCATAGTCTATTGAACCTCTACAAATTTAGGGGAAACCCGGCATCAAAGACGTACTGACATCCCAGAGAAATAGAGACAGGTGTTACAACTGACTTTCAGTTCCTGCACTGTTCCAGACTCTGTACCGTCGGGGTCAGGTTGCTGAGTCGACCAAGAATTAACACATGATCCCATAACGAATACCTTTTTTCCCCCCAGGATTTGAAAGACACCGTCATATTTATAACAAGTGCAGATCTAACACAGTATAGCAGCGAACTGTTATGCGAGACAAGTTTCTTAACAACCGCTCAATCGCAAGCAATTTTGTGTGTATGTGTGTGTGTGCATGCGTTTATTCATAGCTATTTTTATTACTTCAAATGTTATGTTTAGTGGATATCTGTATTTTAGTAGAATGCTACACTTTTTCTAACGGTCTGCTTTCTTGAGAAAACTTAGTAAAGAAAATGTGTACTACAGCAGAATTCGAACCAGTCGGATCATAGCTATTTTTAAAAAATATACGAGGTCTGTCTGAAAAGTAACGGGACTGGGTCTGTTGTGTGAACTTTGAACATCGTCCGCAGTGAGTTCTTGCTACAGGGCCAGACAATCAGTAAGTCTACAAAGATATCCTGCGGTGTTTAGTTTGCTCAGTGCGCAAGAAGAGACGAGAGTTGTGGCAGGACAAATCTTGGCTGCTTCTCCACGACAATGCATCTGCTTACAAAGCCCTGAGCATCCGGCATTTCCTGGACGAGAAGAACCTCGCCATACTGGGACAACCTCCTTATTCACATCATCTTGCTCCGTGTGACTTTTTTATTTTCCCCAAACTCAAGGGGATCATCAAAGGGGCCCGTTTTGAAGACGTGGAGCCCATCAAGAGAGCCGTAACGACGTAGATGAGAGGAATCTAAGAAGAATCCTTCCAGCAGTGAATAGAAGTGTGACAAAGAAGGATGGAAAAGTGCAGTAGACTCGTGGTGGGATTACTTTGAAGGGGAAACCATGTAGTTTGTTGTTTGGAATTAAAATAAATTGTTTGTGACACTAGCAAACAATTTACTTTTCAGACAGAATCGTATGTCTACCTTTTGATTCTAACATAAATCAGACATACATCTCTCTTTTTTTACCTGAGTGTAAGCCAGACATATGTCTACCTTTTGACCTTAGTGTAAACGTATGTCTAGACACATATCTTTTTGACCCTAATGTAAACTGGATTTATGCCTACCAAATTTAATCCAAGTGTAAAACAAAACTATGTCTACCATCTTGATTCTAGTATAAACTCGTCCAAAGTGTCCCTATTTATTAATTCATTGTGATTTTTGACTTATAAATCTTATATTTGACAGAAGATATACCAATAAGTGTTAAGATGTTGTTAAATTAATCAACAAACAATCTACTTTACAAAACTGATATCTTGATGGTGGCTCATTGAAATACTGACTTTATGTACTGGAACAACCCTGTTACTTTTTTAGACAGACCTCGTGTATGCGTGTTTATGTTTTTGTATCTGTATATTTGTGTGAGACGATATATCGATGCAAATACGAAGTTGTATAAAGATGAAAGCGTCCATCCATTACATTTTGTACCAATATACAATGAAATATGTGATCCAACTTTTCAATTTTCTGTATACTATATTAATCAAAAGAGTTTTCACGTGTTTTGGAAGACTCTTAAACATGACAATAAGAACAGCACAAATAAAAATTGAAAATAACCAACATGAACCACAAAAACAAGAAAAAAAATGGAAATTCATTGTGTGTATTCAATTGAAAGTGGTCTTCAGGCCTGAGGGCTGAATTCAAGCTTGAAACAGACTATAGCCACTCTGTGTTGACCTCAGTGTCCACTTATATTCACATACGCTATGTCCTTCATCTTTCTTTTTATGTGCCATGTCCTTTCAGGACGTAGGCGATCATGGCTCTCCACTTCCCTCTATCCCTTGCAGCCCCCAACAAGTTCCTTACCTCTGCTTCCTCTCGCAGACCAGCTTCTGTCATCCACTTACTTAAGTTCGCTGGGTATGTCATGCGTTGTTTTCCCTTGTCTCTCTTTCCCTCTATTCGACCCGTGAATATCAGATTCTCCAGGCCCTCCTTCCTCATTATGTGTCCCAGAAACTTCAACTCGTTCTTCTGTAGAACCACATCTCCGTCGCCTCGAGTCTCTTCTTCATCTTCATTCGCTGCCTTAAAGGAGGGATGTCACGTAACAGCGCAGTATTCTTTTGTTTGGTAACAAAAAGATCCTCCTGCCTCGCAATAATCTGCCCAGCTTTTGTAATGCGTTTTATAGAATATAGTACAAGTATATTTTATCATCTATCTATCTATCTATCTATCTATCTATCTATATATATATATATATATATATATATATATATATGTATATATATATATATATATATGTATATATATATATGTATATATATGTGTATATATATATATATATATATATATATATATATATATATATATATATAATTATTTATTCGAAATTGAGGTTCAACATCATCACTTGATAAGACACCAGAAGTGTTGAAACAAAATGGATATTTTTTAGTGATTTTATAACATGTTTATGTTATAATTTTCGAATAAATAATTATATTTGCTCTACTCTGTATTGAACACTCTTTTAAGAATAGTATTTGTTGGTTATTGGAATTTATTCCGTATACACCAATCCTATACTTGTATATATATATATATATATATATATATATATATATATATATATATATATATATATATATATATATATATATATATATATATATATATATAATTGTGGGGGTAGTTCATGCGTGTAAGCATGTAGGTATATATATATATATACACCAATCCTATACTTTTATATAAATATATATATATATATATATATATATATATATATATATACACATACAGTGAGAGAGATCCAATTATATGCATATCATATGGCTTTTTGTGTGTTATATATGTGTGTGACACATTACTTTTCCTCTATCTCCCTGTAAGCACAAAAAATCTTTAAAATGTTCCAGTATGTGATGGTTGTGGTGCTGCTATCGCTCTCTCTCTCTCTCTCTCTCTCTCTCTCTCTCTCTCTCTCTCTCTCTCCAATTATATACTTTTACATATATATATATATGTATATATATATATATATATATATATATATATATATATATATATATATGCATTCATGCCCATAGCAAAAGACAATGTTACAGACATACGGATTAATAAATATGAAATTCTACTTTCATTTCCATCATTGTAAATAATTCTTATGAATGCAAAAACATTAAAGACGCCATAATTGCATTTCTCTTTTCACGGCCAAACGGTCGCAGGCCACAGACAGATTTGAAGCGACCATTAAATCAACACTGATATTGGTGTTGGCGCGATCCAATTCTAAGATAACAATTGTCACCACAAACAGCGCGAATGGGATAATTACTTGAACAAAACGCGCTTCGCATTCTTTTGAGTTGCAAAAAAGGGTAGGAGGAGGATTTGTTGTTGTTGTTGTTGTTGTTATTGTTGTTGTTCTTCTTCTTCTTCTTCTTCTTCATCTTCTTCTTCTTCTTCTTCTTCTTCTTCTTTTAGTAAGTAAGTAGGTACATGCGTTACTTCTTATCATTACCCCAGATAAATAATAGACAATTCCCTCTAATTTGCCAGGAAAGACGGAAGAAAAAAGGTATATCAGAGACGTTGGCTTTAGTTAGAAAACGAAAGAGATGATGGAGGAGGCGATAACGATCTAATGCCTTTGACGTCTGCTTCAATGAAATGGAAAAAAAATCTTTTCAGTTTTTAATCTTTTCACTTGTACCCTCTTACTTCTCTAGATAATGACCTACATTCATATTTATGATTGTCATTGCAATAGTTAAACTTTTTCAAACTCAAATATTTAACGACGCAACTGAGGAATTTCCACGAGTATTTCATAACATTTATTTTTCTACGATGTTGACAGCATTTCGTTCCTAATAATGACCGTGGCAGTACGAAAGTAATCGAGCAAAAGCATAACAAAAAATAGGTACTTTTGATGTGTAACACACACACACACACACACACACACACAGAGAGACACACACACACACACACATATATATATATATATATATATATATATATATATATATATATATATATATATATATATATCCAAATGAGAAAAAGAACAAATGGAAGTAAAAATCCACATTTTGTAGCATTTACTTTAAAAAAATGCCCAATACAAAGTAGACCAATATATTATTATCATATTTTTATTATAATAGATTATAATAAAAACATTTTTAAATCGCTACACAAAAGCTTTCATGTTTCAATACTTTGATTGTACTTCTTTAGGTGATGGTAAGTAACCATCGCCTGAAGAAGTACAATCAAAGTATTGAAACATGAAAACTTTTGTGTACCGATTTCAAATGTTTTTATTATAATCTCTTATAATATATATTTATACAGAGTCCTCAAAATTGTATACACAATTCAGGAAAGGAAAAACTTGTCTTTCGTAGTTTTATCAAATTGCGTTAACATTGTTTACTGTGGTACGATATTTTCTATACATTGGCGGCCTTTAGACTAGGAATTGAAAATACATGTGCAGCAATCCCACTGGACAATTTGGCCAACGTTGCCCAAGCAGTAGTTCGCCGTACTAATAAATGGTTGGAAGCTAAAGACCACCATTTTGAGCATACCTTGTTATTTTAAAGTCCAAAGATAATTTGTATTAATCTCGTGATATTTAGCATTACAATATCTATACAAGTTTTTCCTTTCTTGAACTGGTTTAAAATGAATTTGAAAAAATTAAAAATACTTTGCTGTATTTCAAATAATTCTTTTAACTAATTTATATTGACTGGAAGCAGCTTTTTTTTTTCGGAAATAGCTGATTAGCGCCCTTTTTTTTAGTTGTTTTTCATCGTAATGTAATTCTCTTTATCAAAAAATCTTCCAAAAATAAAATATACTTTTCTGAACCTGTACTTGAGGAATATTAGATGATTTAAAGTATATTTAATCTGATTTGAATCAAATATTATTTACTTTAGTTTTAAAATATCGCAAAAATGCATTCTTAACATAGTTGTAGCTGTTTATTTAAGCTGTTGATGTGTTTGACAGCGTGATGACAAATTGATATTTATCTCATGTTGTTCTGTTAATTTCTCGAAATTTCATAAAATCAAGTAACTGGTGGGGTAAGAGATGTAAAAAAAAATTTTCCAAGATTTTTTCAAAAAAATTTAAAAAATAATTTCATGCATTTGTAAATAAGCTCTAAAAATGTCATTAAAATCAGAAAATTATTTGAATTTTGCAAGAATTTCTAAAACAATGTGTTTTTTTACCGCAAAAAAGGCCCTAAATTCCCTATACCAATCTTTGTTGCCCCCGCTGACGAATGAAAAACAAGATTTTTTACACCAAATTTTCCAACGTGCTAGGAAGGCTTAAATAATTTAGTAATATATTAAAAATACTTTGGTCTTTCCTCTTAATGCTGACGATAAAATGTTGTTTCGATGAAGTTTGGGCCTTTTTTCAGAATGGTATGCTCTTTTTTCAGCAAATTAATAGAGATACCTAATATATATATATATATATATATATATATATATATATATATATATATATATATATATATATATATATGATACGAGGAGTACTGACATATTCTCAGCCTGACCAATAACTGTCAGGTCATATTAAAGGAAGTGGGTCGTGTCGAGAAGATTTCTATACCTTTTACCTACATAATCTTTGTCCTATTTTATTTCTATGTGCCGTGTCCTTTCAGGACGTAGGTGATCATGGCTCTCCACCTCCCTCTATCCCTTGCAGCTCTCAACAAGTTCCTTCCCTCTGCTACCTTCCCCAGATCATGTTCTGTCTTCCACTTGGCCGCTAGGTATGTCATGCGTTGTTTTCCATTTTCTCTCTTTCCATTGTCTCTCTTTACCTCTATTCTATCCGTGGGTATCACCTCCTTCCTCATTATGTGTCCCAGGAACTTCAGCTGCCTCTTCCTGGTGTTAAGTATAAGCCTCCTCCTTGTTTGCAGGAAAAATGATCGGTTCCCTGTGCCGCTCTGCTAATTACCTGACTCATCGTGCTATCCTCTACCTTTACAAGAGCCAGATCAGGTATAAAATTGAGTACTGCTGTCATATTTGGTCAGGGGCAGCCGTCCCCACTTTCCAATCTCGAGAAAGTCCAAAAGCGTTTCAACATCCTTGTAGGTGACGAATTGTTTTCCACCCGGCAACCCCTTTCTCACAGATGAAGTTTCGCAAGCCTCTCCCTGCTCTATCGTTATTTCCATGGAAAGTGCTCAGACGAACTACATTCCTTAGTTCCGCCTTCACGGATAGGAGCAGCCATGTCACGCGCATTGTAGCGAACCACCACCATTCCCTCCCGTATTCCATTGGTGAGATAGTAAATTCCATTCGAGCTTCTCCGAAGACGATATTTTCCCGATCTCTAAAATCCTAGCCCGTTTAAGTCTGGTTAGCCATTATCTTTCCCACATAGCTGCATAAATCATGCCTGTTACTCTGTAACCCTCTATCTCGAGTGGCTACCGAGCCTTGTACTTGATAAAGCACCCTGTCAAAAAAGAGAGATAGAAAAATGTAACTTAAACTGAGTCATTAGGTTTATGACAAAATAATATTGCAAAAGAAAGGTTTTACTACATTTTGAAATTACGTGGTTTCGAAGTGAGTTTTTATGATATTTCATATGAAAGGTTTTACTATATTACAAAAGAAAGTTTCTGCTATATTAGAAAATAAATGTTTTACTATATTTCAAAATAGGTTTTGTTATTATATTTCAAAATAGTTGTTCTTACTGTTTCAATAGTAATGTTTTATCTGTAAGTAATTGCTTTGCTATATTTCAAAAAAGTATTTTTACTATATTTTAAAAGAAATGTTCTACTTAATTTAAATTATACCTGTTAAAGCATATTTACTTTCAAACCTTAATATTTTCTTCCTTTTTTTACATGCAATGTTATATTGAAAAAATAGGTCAAAGTTTATTATTATTATTATTATTATTACTACTACTACTAATAATAATAATAATAATAATACTGCGCCCTGGGTATGACGATAAACTACATCCGCGTCCTGGGTAAGACAATAAACTACGTCCAACAGCAAGGCCTCTGATCAGGAAGTTTTGAGGAGCGTGGAACCACCTCTTAATTACTGTTAGGGCCTCAACTATAAGCAAATAGTTAACCCCCAAACTGGGCACAAAACTCTATGAAGGTGTAAAAATAGGTTTTAATACCAGAAATACTTTGTAAAAAATTATTAGAAACTATACATTTTTAAGAAAAAATATTACCAACAATAAAAGTTGTCGGCATTAAATAACCCATTGAGGTTGATATGCCGTAAACCAAACCAAACCAAACCAAACCAAACTATTACTACTACTACTACAGTTAAGAGAAGAGCGCAATTTAAGAAAAGAAAAAACAGTGTTTGACAATGCTAAACGATATTTCAAAAGAATGTCTGTCTTCTTCAAAACGTTCATTACCAGGACAGTCGTTTTTTTCATTATAAGACAAGCAACGTTTGTACAAAGACTTATATTTCTTTTGTAGATTTATATATTTTTATACTTGAAAAAATTTTAAAATAATATAACTGAATTATAACTTGAAGACGACAGACATTCTGTTAAAACATTGTTTAACATTGTCAAACAGATTTTCTTTTCTTTTTCTTTCCTTAAATCACGCTTTTTTCTTAACTGTTCAAAAATACTTGAAGACTTACGTCAATCATATTGTTGTTGTTGTTGTTATTATTATTATTATTATTATTATTATTATTATTATTATTATTATTTGTGTGTTATGTTTCCTGCTTTGTATCCTGTAGAGTCGGGTCCAAACTAGGCGCTATAGGAGAATTGTCATTTAATTGATAGAACTTTTCTTAGTGTATGGGATGTTCCTAGTAGGGCGATTTTCTGGGCAACTTGTATCTTAATGCTACCTAGGACTCTGTTTACCTGTTAGTAAAATTATTCATTCCTTTTCTCACGAGGTCCAGAGCTCCGATTACTATTGGTACAGTCTCAATCTTCATTCCCCACATCCTGTTAATTTTGATCTCCAGGTCCTTGTATTTGGACAATTTCTCGATAATTTTCATGGAGGTGTTTCTCTCAAATGGTACTGCTATGTCAATAAGCATACACTTCCTGAATTTCTTGTCTTTTATGATAATATCAGGTGACTTTTATTTCCCTGTCAGTTTGAATTGGCATGTCCCAGAGGATAGTTACATTGTTATTTTGGGCAACTGTGTCTGGTTGATGGTTATACCATCTCTCAGTGGTTTCGATTTATTATTATTATTTGATTTGATATCCTCCCTGACACTCCGATGTTTCGACCGAGTGATGAAGGTCATATCTCCACTCCTACGCACAGCTTCGATACACAACACTTTCCTCGTCACATGAGCTGCTGCTTGGTATATTTCTCTGATTTGTCCTGCCAGGTCTTGGTATCTCTATAATTTTGCTCGCTCCGATATCACATTGTCTTTTTTCTAAGCTACTACGACATCTACCATTCACAGCTGCTCTTGCATTATGTTTATTGTGTGTGGCATCATCTTGCCAGAGAGTAATTTTAAGGGCCTAATTTCCAAGTCCCCTCCGGCTTCTCCGAGTAAAAAGAGCACTGTAGGAGAGTTACCTATGCATATTTGAGACGTTTCGTGTCGATGGAGAGGATTATTATTATTATTATTATTATTATTGTTGTTGTTGTTGTTGTTGTTGTTGTTTAATTTGATTTCTGTTGTATACTCATATCATTCTGGGACCCAACCAGAGATCTAAGGTCAGAAATGGCATCATGACATTTTCCTCTGGACATTTTTGTAACAAATAAAAATAAAAATGAAACAACCTAAGGTCACACATATTTTACGTAGATAAAGCTCTTCGTAACGTGTGAGCTGTACATGTGAGGATAACTTTTGTATTATTATTATTATTATTATTATTATAAGTTAGCATATTCATGCTCCTAAATTAAGTGACACCGCATATTACTAGTAAATATTAGAATACATGTATGTGTGTGTGTGTGTGTGCATAATTCTAAATTTACACACTTATCTATGTTTACGTATGTAGTCGCAATAATATTCTTATAGTTATGCATGCACACGGTCTCTATGAACAAATCTGTGGAAGTGTCTGCCCATATCTTTACATACATGCATATGTAAATATACATACTTTCCAGTATAAGCATACGTACAAACTGGCTGTGTGGAAATATTACATGTAATAAAAGACAAATATGCTTGTGTGTATATGTACGTGTGTGTATGTGTGCGCGCGTGTGTGTGTGTGAACATGAATGCAAATCGGTATGCGAAGAAAGTAGGAGTGCTTCTGTGCGCATGCTCATTCGTTTTTCTCGACTTTCGCGTTTATGTTAATGCTTCCATTTTTTATTTTTATCAAAAGCTTTTTTCCTCTTTTCTCATGAACCTTGTCTCATTGATGTCTTTTCACAGTTTAACCAATAGAAATTCAAAGAAACAAACTGTATCTGCTCCCTAGTATTAACTTCACTGTGTCACACCCATTATTGATAGAAATCACAAGGGACGCTTGTCTCGTAACCGCTTAAATCTGTCGTCACTCTCATAGAAGTTCCCCTTTTTTTATTTTATATTACAGCAGGTTTCTTTTAACAACACACTTTAATTACTGAGTGCATATGTTAAGTAAAGCAAACCCTTGTTTAATACGGATGACTGAACCCCGAAAATGCCATATAAATCAAAGTCATATTTATTAATTTGCCATGCATATGTAGAGTGAATTTGTAATTCACCGATTTAGTTTATTGTAAGATGCGGCACCCTCGGGCCTTCATAAAACTCTTGAATCAAACGTCATGCACATATTAAATAAAACTGGATACGAAATGAAAACTCTACTAAATATTAAATACCGTATTAAACAAAACTGTATCAATTGATTTTTTCCAGTTCGTATAAAAGCAACACAGGAAATCGCCATTAATTTTTACACGAAATGACTGCGAAAATTTCGTATTTCGTTTTCTTAAGTCAATTTTTCATAAAACACGCAAACATTGTGCCCCCGACAGGAGTTGAACCTAATGTATTAACGACATATGTGATTTCCTTAAATAGGTAATTCATGCGTGTGTATATATATATATATATATATATATATATATATATATATATATATATATATATATATATATATATATATATATATATATATATATATATATATATATATATGATAAAATACAGATTTAAGGTATGCTATATTTATGGGTTAAAGTGCTCAATATTAGGGATAGAGCATCTGTAAATATAAAAGTGGACATTGTAGTCAACACACAAAGACGAAAATCTATCTGTTTTATGCTAAACGTAATCATCAGGTCTGAATTGTGATTGCGGTCACCTCTGGGTGTTGACTTCAATGTCCACTTATATATATATATATATATATATATATATATATATATATATATATATATATATATATATATATATATATATATATATTATCGCGTTTATTAACGTACCATTTATTAATTATTGGATAGTGCAATTAACTCGCATATCAGCAACAAAAAAATCTGACAAATCCTAATAAGAAAATAATACGATATCATATCTTCTATATAAAGTACAGTGTAGTTGTGTGTTTGTGCGTGTGTGTGTGTATGTGTGTGTTCAAGTGACTCCTCTGCTCCGACTGGTCCGATTTCAATGATTCATAGCTCATTCAAAAGTCATAGAAAAGTTAGGTATAGAGAAAGATTTTCGTTGAGCTCAGATTCAGGGTTGCCAGATTATGCGAGGTAAAAAAAAATATATATTTATATATATATTATATTAGCCATTATCGTTGCTTTCATAGTTCAAGGGGTGTAACTCATATTTTCCTTTTGTATCCAAAATTGCAGCTAGCTTATCGGGCGGCATTTAAGCTAGTTCCTGTGGAGGACTCTTGGTTTGGTCATCATCACAATAGCTAGGGAGGAGTAGACTGATCGCTGCATTTAAGTATTGAATTAATGTTTAAGCTTAGCTTATAAAAGTTCAACGATAATTCTTCTGCTGCCACTTAATTTAAAGACGATTTGATGTACGTAGATCCCTATTTTCCATACAAACAATTATTATTATTTCATGGGTGACAGAACAGGGGAGAATTTATAAGATAAAATTAATATAGTGTAAAAATGGGAAATTAGAAATAGTTATACATTCAACATTTGAAGAATTAGAGAAACATAATAGTTAATTAAGTAAAACCAAAATTATTGAATCTATATGAATAAATACGAAATTGGAGCTCAATCCTCCCACAAATTCTGAGACTAAAAAGCTTCCAGCTCTACTTTATAGTAATTTACACACTAGTAAACTATAAAAACAAAATTACAATTACAAAAAGGACCGTAGCACTAGACATCTCGACAAGGTATGGCCCAAAGGTTTACTACACCAGCTCTCCAGTTATGGAATCACCGGAAGAGTCTTCTCGATCATAAAATCCTTCCTAACAGGTAGGTCCCGGGAGGTAGTTATCAATGTCCAGTCCTCTGGACCCCTAGAAGTCAACGTAGGCGTTCCCCAGGGGTCACTCCTCGGATCAATCCTCTTTTTGATCTTCATAAATGATCTGCCTAAAAATATACTCAGATCATTTGTAAACATCTATGCCGACGATACAACTATATATGGGCACACCTCTGAAACTCTTGAGAGTCAGAGATTGACGACTGACCTCTCTTCCGAACTTGCATAAACTACCCAATGGGGTAAAAACTGGCTGGTTACATTCAATGACTCGAAA
>OZ038489.1:33745639-33768139 GCA_964036315.1 Acanthosepion esculentum
CTAAAGGGACACGCCACATAGAAGAAGAAGAAGAGGAGGAGGAGGAGGAGGAATAATAATAATAATAATAATTGTTGTTGATAAAAATAAAGCTTTTTTTGATTTTCTGTAATCATCCGATTAATGTTTTTTTTTTTAATTTCAATTACAGGTATGCCCAAAACTGAAAACTGTCGAAGGCAAAGCCTTAGTCTCATGTGAATGTAATGGATCCGACTAGAATTCGAACTCGGTTCTCCGATTGCTCAATCCGTGCTTCCTAAACAGGATACAAATGATAAACCTATACTCCTGTTCAAAAATCAGGGGAGGAGTGTGAAAAGGCGAACCTATCCACTCCCACTGGTGGAGGAGAAAAAAAAACAAATAAATAAATAAATAATTAGTGAATAAAATTTCAGTGTCCGTGTACAGGAGTACAGAGTTGAAGCAGACTTTAGAAGAAACAGGAAACCCAATCTTGAACAGAAAACAAGGTTCAAACTTTTACTCCTGTTCAAAAGAACGGGGAGAAGCGTGAACCGGACGGTAGGGAAACCTATCTAGTCCTAAACGAATATTTGCGAGCAGATGGCAGAACAGAGAGCAAAAAAAAAAATGGTAAAGCTACTAAGAGTAACAAAAGGCAGGAAGTTGTCGAGAGCCATGATCGTTTCGTTCTGAATAGACAGGAAAATAAGAATGTTTACCTATGGTTTAGGCACTGATATTAGGAAATACCTACTGTTTTGGGTTTTTTTAATCTTTTATTGTTGACATAAATAACAGCTTTTCTTTTTTATTTCATGTATTAATCCGATTAAGAATATTTGTTTAATGTCCATTCCTGGTGAGCACGCAACTGAAAAGTGTTGAACGCAAAGCCTTAGTCGCATTTTTCCATTCATAGCCTATCCAAATCTCTTCTCTCAACACCTTTCCGATCGGCTTAAGATTAGCCTAGACGTGTGTAGAGCTTCTTAGTTAATTCCATGAAGTTTATGAGTGGATTTTCTTCGACTGCCGTTTTTGACATCAGTGGAGTGTTTGGGTTTTTCCAAAAGACTTTCAACTCTTAAACCGAAATAAAGAAAAAAAAAAAAATTCGAAAGCAGTTGCCGTATTTTCCAGCTTCCCACTTCGTTGGTACAAACTTCATCAATATTTTCAGTTGTTGACTTGCGTTTTGTCCTGGGTATGACGATAAAATACATCCGGCAGCAAGGCCTCTGATCGGGAGATTGGCGGTTTTGAGGAGCGTGGAACCAGCTCTTTACTGCTGTTGTTTCAAGGTCCAACCTGACCCGATATGGTAGCACCTGTTAGGGTCCAAGCTATGGGCAAGTAATGAACCCTTCAAACAAAAATCAACAGCACAATTTATGGTAAAATGAGCAACAATACATTTTTAGACCAAAATGACAATCAACGCAACAATAAAGAAAATATGAAAAGTACATTTTGATACTAAACTTACCAACAATATATTTTATGATCTACAAACTACAGTGTAACCCGGATATAAGAGAAACCCGGATATAAGAGAGATTTTCTCTGGTCCAAAATTAGACCCTGTATTAATGTATATATAATAGACCAAACCCGGATATAAGAGACTTCTTCTCCGGTCCCAACAACTCTCTTATATCCGGGTTACACTGTACATATCTAAAATATATATCTTTACCCTGAAAGCATAAAATTACGTTCAAAATATTTAGATTTGGCATTAAATAACCCATATGCCGCTAAACAAAATTAACCAACCAATCAACTTGCGTTACTGTTGACTGTTGCCGACCTAGATTACCTAAAGTTGTAGAGTGAATGGAATACAGTCCAACAACTCTTATCCGACACCCATGGGATCAGTACATTGTCAAACAACAGAAAATGCTGGATAACAGAAAAACTCCTCTAAAAAAATCCCCCTGTAAACAACCCTGCCATCTCATTCCACATATACACTGTGCTGTCAACGGTAGAACGAAGCTTAAAACAGGAAATATAACCATCATTAACGTTTCCAAACAAGTTTTTTTTTAATTGTTTCATGCAATACAAAGGCTAAAAAGAGTTTAAAATCACAAAGCTTATAAAAATATATGCAAGAGATTCCATTTTAAGAAAAAGGGTTTCAAATATATATATATATATATATATATATATATATATATATATATATATATATATATATATATATATATATATATATATATATATATTGTTTATACGTTATTTTTATAGATAGAAATATTTAAGTAAATGTTATGTTTATAATAGATAGTATTAACAACATTTACCGACCTGAATGTCCGAGAAATTTCATAGAAAATATATGTCCTCCGACAGGAATCGAACCTGCATCCTACACGGAACCGTCATATACGCTCCAAAAGTTTTTTCGTGTCCGCTACTACTCGGATTTACTAAAATGTTACAAAATAATTTCCATTCCAGAGGATGGCTGTATGTACAGCTGAAAGTACTAGCAGATTAAAAAAAAACTTATAAACTTGTAGTTATTAAAAACAAGGATCATAACATTCATCGAGTGATTCGTAGGTTAATGTAACTTTAAAATTTTGTTTGCGAAGAAGTTTTCGCCATTTCATATCATTAACTTTACTAATCTACTTTTTGTATGAATGATTCATGTAATGTAAATTGAAGTGCACCACACACACACACACACACAGATATATATATATATATATATATATATATATATATATATATATATATATATATATATATATATATATATATATATATATATATATATATATATATATATATCCCAAGCAAGGCAGTAATGCCACTAAGAAAGACACAAGGGGCTACAGAGTGTGGAAGAATTAGGAACAGAAACATGGAGCTGAAAGGGAGTTCCACAAGAAGCGAGAAGTGTGAGAGAAGAAACTCTTTCCAGCTACATCTAGCCAGCTGAACTGTAAATTGGCGACATCTTGATGCCAAATATACAAAATAAATTTCTCAAGAGTGTAATAGAACTTTTAAAAGCTGTTCTCGTTGTAAAAGTAATTTCAGAACTAATGAGCATCGTGTGAGAAAAGGATTGAAATAACTTCATTGCCTACAAGGACGCGGAGACTGTTTTGGACCTTATCAAGAGTGGAAAGTGAAGATTGTGTAGCACCCGCTCATATATGACAGCAGTACTCAATTTTCGGCCTGATTTGGTTCTTGCAAAAGTAGAGGATAGCAGGAGGAATCTGGTACTTACTGGAGTAGTACAGGAAACCGACCATTTTTCCAGCATCTTTGGTGATGTATCGCACGTAAGAGCTTCACTTGAGGTCTGGGATGAGTTCAAGTCCCAATAGGCGCTCAAGGCACGGGGCCTTCCTGAGGGAACATCCGTTCATTACCATTGGTGAAAGTTCTGAATCCGATTGGTGATGGTGGAAGGTTACTCGTTTGGTCTTTGAGGCATTGAATGTGAGTTGTCAGTTTTTCCATACTGAGCTGAAAGTCTCGGTCAAATAAGAGATCAACTGCAAAGCTCTGGTGATCGAGGGTTTTGGTCGTTGTTCAACTTGGCCAGTTTGCGGATAAAACGTCTGATATTCATAGAGCGCTCAGTAAGGAACGAACTCTGGGCCAATGATTTACGAAATCCGCTCACTGCTACTCCTCTATCAGATGTTCATCTATTTCTCGCTTTCTGTCTATCTATCTATCTATCTATCTATCTATCTATCTATCTATCTATCTATCTATCTCTTCCCCATATCTCTGTGTCTCTCCCCTTCCTGCCATCTTCCTCTTATCTTCCCCCGCCTCCTAACCTAACTACACTCTTTCCCCGGTTTTATGTCGCGAGTTTTCGAGAGCATAGTACGTTTATTGTTGAGGTTAAAGGTGAACGCGATTTGGGTGTGGAGACATCATAAATCTACAACGCCTTCAAGGATTACATCTTGATTTCCTTTTGCAAATAGATTTACATGACCTGTTATTCATCGACAAAATTTTGCAGGTGTTTTGCTTTACCCAACACCAACACGGCACCCCCACCACTGCCATTATTATTATTATCATTATTATTATTGTTATTATTAAGGAGAGGCAATGATATTATAGTTAGTATTAATTATACTTACCAAGCTTACACTCAAGACCAAATCGCAGAAGTCAGAATAATACGATTGTGTAGCGTCAATCTTTCTAGACCTACCTGCTTTAAAAATCATCATTCGAAATCCAGATATTTATCTAGAATCGAACACCGACCCATGTTGCCAATGGGAAATACGTTACTATATCAGCCAGATGTCCCTAAATAGTATTACTGACATTTATTAAGTTTTATTTGGTAGAGCATAAGACAAAGGTAATTAGAAGAAAAGTACAATATTGCACCAAAGCGGGGATTTTTCTGATTGATTGATTTGTGTTTTACGGCTTATCAACCCATTGTGGTTTATTAAAAACCGAAACATATCTTAGTTTGTTAGAATAATTCCATTTTTTTTTTGCAAGTAAATAAGGCTTTAACAGACAACATTCGAAATACGTAGATTTTAATTTTTTTAAGTGGTTCCAGAATGTTACTGCATACAGTAAACACCTGGATGGCTCTCTACAGACATCCTTTTTCTTTATTATCTGTGAATTTCCATGAGATCTTGGGAAAGATAGTGGAGTGGTTTTTCATAAGGACTTCCCACAAATTTCCTTTCTTTAATATCTATTAATTGCCATGACAATGGAGTAGTTTCCCTTGCTTTCACGACGTTTTTTTTTTTTTAATTTTTTTAAATCTGAACGAATGAAACGCGAGGCGAACAATGTTTCAACAACGAGTGCTGGAAACAGGCTAACTGACTGATTAAATTGTTTTTACGGTTTATCAACCCATTGTGGATTATTAAAAACTGATACATATCTTATATTGTAAGAATAATTATTTCTTTTTTGCAAGTAAATATTGCATTAACAACTTTTATAGAAACCATATATATATATATATATATATATATATATATATATATATATATATATATATATATATATATATATATATATATATGTTAAGGCATTTTTATGTTTATACATTCTTTTTATAGATACAAATATTTAAGTAAATGCTCTGTTTTATAATAAACAGTATTAGTAACATTTGCCGGCCTGAATGTCCGAGAAATTTTCATAGAAAATTTTCGTCCTTCGACAGGAATCGAACCTGTATCCTATACGGAACCGTCATATAGCCTGACGTGCCTTGTCGTTTATTTAATGTTTCATTTTTAATTTTTGCTTATATTTAATTTTTAGTAGTTTTTTTTGCCTTGGTGTTATATATTGAGCTATTAATTATGAGGGCTAGGTTTTTTCACGTTTTGGTGTTTATGTCTGTGTGTGTGTGTATACATCCATATGTACATATACACACGTGCGCATATATGTATATGTTTAATATTTGTTCGTTTATTTGTTTATTAATAAATTAAATTTATATTATATTTGTTTCTTTTATTTATTTATTTAAAGATTGTATTATATTTTTATTTCATCTCTTTATTTATTTAAAGTTTTATTATATTTATATTTATTTGTTTATTTTTAGTTAGTGCTTTGATGGCAAAGTAAATATTTATTTATATTCCCACATTTACCCATTATTTCAGTTTTGTTGTTTAGGAGTTTATTAGCAATAAAATTAGCAATAATTAGTTTTAAAATATTTTTTAAAACTAATTATTGCTCATTTTTCCTCTAAGCATAAATTAGAATTTTTTTATTTTGGAGGGGATATTGTTTTTTTTTTTTGTTTTTTTGACTCCATATATATTTTGTTAGGGTTGTATTGTTTGTGTATGTTTTTCTTTCGAATGACATTTTGTGTTTATTGGGATCAAATAGAGATCAAATATGGATCGAAATCCAACAGAAATAAGCATAAATAATATCCACTACACACACACAGACGCACACACACATATACGCGCACACACACGCACACATACACGAATATACATTATCATCTGAACACCAGACAGACAAAATGGAATTATTATACACTTACATACATAAAGCAATATTTACATATTATCAGTTAGGCTTGGAATCGGTTAATTTCTTGGGGTTTCAAAATGGCACGTCGCCTCTCCTTGAATTCAGAATGCCATAAATACTAATTTTGTTTAATAAGTCAAATGCACGTGAAGGCTGATTAACCAATGAAAATCAAACACAAAAATAAAAATACAAGAAATTCTTTCTTCTTTTTTCTCCATATTTCATTTTCTGATGAAGCTTTAATAGAAGTAAAACACGTTAGATTAATAAAAGTTTCCTATTTGTTCTTTATCCTATAATACATATATATATATATATATATATATATATATATATATATATATATATATATATATATATAGTCCAAAATTATCCGAACTTTCGCCATAGTATATCTTTAGATTTGTCATACTGCCTTCTGCTCACGCGTTCTTATAGTTGGTACTAATGTTGGTGACATTATCGACGTTTGAGCTTGATCGCGCCAGTTTTCTTGTTGCTGTTACAGTGTAAACATGGCTGCTCCGATCGCAGTGTGCATCAAAGAAGAACAAAGAGCGGTGATACGATTTCTCTGGTCAGAAGGTGTGTCAGGGGTTAAAATTTATCGGAGGCTTTTAACAGAACACAGCGACAGTGCAACCCCACGTAGAAGTGTGTATGAGTGGATCGAGAAGTTTAAAAGTGGCCGGACAACCGTGGCGCACGAAGAAGTACAAGACAAGCGCCAGCCTCCACTACTGACGAGAAGATCTAGCAAGCTCGTAAGATGGTAATGGCGAACCGGCGAGTCATAATCGATACGGTAGCATGTTCTCTGCAGATTTAGATCACTGCTCTTTGTTCCTTAGCGAAGCGGCTATGTTTACACTGGAACAGCAACAAGAAAACTGATGCGATCAAGCTCAAAGTTTTTCTTATTCTTACATACATATAGGGAATTTTCCCTTGTAACTTAAACAAAATAAGAGATCAAAAGATTTAACTAATAATAACTAATAAATAAAAGAACAAATATAACAATAATAAAAATTATTTCATGGATAGAAGAATCAATCTTTTCACCGTAGAAAAGCAACTTCAACATGCGAATTTTCCTTATTAAATCGAGATTTTGATTTGTTTTTACGACTTAAGGGTCAGGAAGTTGTGGAAAGCCATGATTGCCTACGTCTTGAGGGGACACGGCACATAAAGAAGATCAACCCTTTGTGGGTTATTTCAAACCGAAACATATCTTGGATTGTAAAAATAATTCTTTTTTAAATATTACATTAACATTTTTTTTTAGAAAAACAACGTTTCCAGATACAATCCCTGCTATTTAACCCATAGCTGGAGTAGGGGAGATAGAGTCATGCATTCCCCAAGAGGATTTGTACGTAAGTGAATGTAACGAATCTGACTGTAATTCGAACTCGGCTCTCCAATGTCTCATTCCGAACCACTATCTATTACACAACCCGCATATCCACTGGAGACAGGCTGAAGGTCTGAAAATACCAGTAGGCTACAGCAGGATATTCTTGCACATTAATTAATTTGCTCAGCGCAGTGAAAATTCAAAGTCTTCATTCTGGGAACTTTTCAGGAATTTTTTATCCGAGTAATTATTTCTATTCACAATTTTTTCTTATTAACATTTTCATACAAATCTTTGCCAAGTCATTCACCTGTAATGTGTGTTAACGATTATTTGCTCATGGTTAATTGATTGATTTGTTCTTTACGACATTCGCAGGTTATTTAAAACCAGAAAATATTTTTAGATTGGAATCATTTTGGGGGATAATAATACTGAAGAAGAGACATGAATCAACAGAAATGTGGATGCCATATGTTGGGAATACCATGACTCGAATATCTGAGCAACGACGAAGTTCTAGAAACAATGGCAACAAAAATGGCACTTATGCTCTCCATCAGGAAGAGGCAGTTGAAATTTTTTAGGCACATAATGAGGAAGGAGGGCTTGGAAAATTTTATACTCACAAGACATATTGAAGTTAAGAGAGCCAGAAAAGAAACGCATAAACTACCTGGAGAGCTTGAGCGAATAGATGGCGGAGCAGGGTTTGGGAGGGATGGCAAAAAGACAAAAGTTATTAAGAGTGTACAAAGCACAGGAAATTGTGGAGTGCCACGATCGCCAACGTCTTGATGGGACATGGCACATAGAAGAGAAAGAATGATTTACTCATACAATTCCCACTAGTTAACCCATATCTGAGAGGGAGAATATGTGGATTCAGGCCTTTCCCAAGGGTATTTGCGCGTAAGTGAATATAACGAACCCAACTGGAATTGGAACTCGGCTCTTCGATTAACAATTCCGAGCCATTATCTATTACACCACCCGCACATCCAAGCTTATAGCACCTGATATTCCCAAGTGGTCACCCATCTAGGTACTGACCAAGCTGCTTAACTTCAGTGATCGTATGGCAACCGGTATTACAATGTGATATGACCGTAAGCCAGCAATGCTTATGAATAGAATCGTTTATATCTTCGCTAGTGAGGCCTTTCTTATGATTTTTAATGTATATCTCAATATTCTATTTGAATCATTTCTAACTCTACTATTATTATTGAAATATTGACTGTGTCTAAGTGCCACATTCTTGCCATTATTATTATTTTCATTATTATTATTATTATTATTATTATTATTATTATTATTGTGGTTGTGGTTGCTGTTGCTGCCTCGGCTGAGAGTACGAATATCCCAGCTACAAGAACTGCTTATCTAGGATTTTTTTCCAGCGTTTTTATTTATGCTATCTTTTTAAGAAAAGTGTACATGAATGTTCACAAGTCTACATACAAAATCCCACCCTATCGGGTACTAAAATAGCCTGAAACGTGATTTATATCTGTGTCCAGAATACGCAATCCACATTCGTTAACCTTATTTTTTTAAAACACACCAAGTTCTCTCACCGCTATGGTTTTTTGTTTCTTTGTTTCTTTCCACACACACACACACTCATATATATATATATATATATATATATATATATATAGAGAGAGAGAGAGAGAGAGAGAGTTTTTTTTTTAGGAAAGATGTTTGACAAAGGGGAAAAAGTTTTCGCGTGACGCGTTTCATCCCTTAAGGCTTCATCAAACTAGTTTTGTTTATAAAACGCATCACACGAAAGCTTTTTCTACTTTGTCATATATCTTTCCTCCAAAGCTGTTCGAGATATATATATATATATATATATATATATATATATATATATATATATATATATATATATATATATATAATTCACATCACGTGGCTATAAAAAAAAACACATAATCAGGGAACAAATAAATAAAGCAATTTCCAACCTAGAGAAGACACCCTAATGTACAAGATTAAAAATAAATCCAAACTTATCCCTCTAGTAACAAATTTCAACTCCACTCTTCCTCCACTATCTCAGATAATCAAAAGTCTCTGCGAAATACTACATCTTAAACCAGACCTAAAAAAGATTAGTTTGAGGAACCCGGCCTTCTAGCATATCGTAGACCTAAGAAACTTAAGGAAATTATAGGTAGTAACCACATTTCAAAGGATAAGGTAATCCGTAATAAACCAAAAATAAAAACAACAGGATTTTCCCAAACATGTAACAACAAAAAGAGAATATGCTGTAACCATATTAGACACACGAATTCATTCACTAGCTCAATCACTAAATCTACTTTCAAAATCTACCACGACTCTACCTATAGAAGTCATAACATAATTTACATCCTAGAATGCACACTATGCCAGAAACAATATGTGGGAATATCTGAATGGCCATTTCACTGCAGAATTAATAATTATTGTAATCAAATTAAGTCGGCTCCCACGAAAGATTATTACCAGTAGAACAATAATTCCGCCTAGAAAAATGTAAAAATGAAAATTTTACACTACAAATAGTTTATTATTCTCTTCTAATGTTTTTGGACATATTTCATACTTCCAACAGTTAGAGAGAGAGCTAACACAAAAATACAGTGTAACCCGGATATAAGAGACCCTGATATAAGATAAACCCGGATATAAGAGGGATTTTCTCTGGTCCCAAATTAGAGCCTGTGTTAATGTATATATAATAGACCAAACCCGGATATAAGAGACTTCTTCTCCGATCCCGACAACTCTCTTATATCCGGGTTACACTGTATTCGTATTAATACCCAAATTCTAAATTTAATCATTTCTATTAATGTTACTTTACCGGGGGTAAAATTAGGAATCAACAGGTGTGTTGTTCAATGCTACTTATCGGATTGTTGAGGACGGGGCTCGTTTATTGTTTTTATCATAACAATATCAGGAACAACCACAAAATTCTAAACTAGGAATCAAAATGTTTGTGTTTCAATACTACTTATCTTATTGTTGATGGTTCTCGACGGTAGGAAAATATTTAATACACTTATTTCGATTCTTGACATTTAGAAGGCCAAGACAACGAACCTGCTTCAGACACCAAAATAAGTCCTGTGGAAATGTTGGGTTATCAGATAAATTCGTTCGTTTATTCCAATGTTATTTGAATTAACATGCAAAATATTTTTACCGTAGGGCTTTATGGTTTCGTGTAACTCTATTCTTCCTCTACGTCTTTTGTAGTCCTGGGTATAACGATAAATTACATCCAGCGGCAAGGCTTCTGACCGGGAGATTGGAGGTTCTAAGGAGCGTGAAACCACCTCTTAATTGATATTGTTACCAAGTCCATCCTGTGATAGCACCTGTTAGGGTCCCAGTTATGGGAAAATAGTGAAACACCAAAAGTAAACACTATGAAAGTATAAAAATACATTTTTACAGTAAAAATTCAAGCAATACATTTTTATATATAAAAAAGGACAATAGATATTTATAGCAAAAGGACCAACAAGACATTTTATAGCAAAATGATCAACAATACTGTAGTTTAAGGCATACAATTGCGTTCAAAATATTTAAAGTTCAGCATTAAATAACCCATAGAGGTGTTGATATGCCACTAAGCAAAATCAACCAACATGAAAGAACACTTTCATGACATTAATACCCTAGAATTTCTTAAATGAAACTGTATCCCAAAATATAACTTCGACAACACTACAACATAAAACACACATATCACCGACTCTAGTAATTATGTCTACACAAACATGTGTATACACAAAAGATGAATATCATCTATCATGTAATCAGCTGTGAAAGCAGAATAACATATGTCATATTTGTAATACTTCCAAGCTCCCAAGAAAACTAAATTTCGACATTAAATGACCCAGGAGTTGATAATCCGTTAAACAAACAATTTAATCAATAACTTTTGGCGGGAAGGGACATTTCATCCCCGCCGACTCAACACCGACCTACTGGTGTTGGCCGTCAAAGTGTGCACGTCTCTTAGATCGGCTTTGAGTCGTAGAGATTTTGAAAGTTTTGGCTGTTACAACAGCCTATTTGACTGACTGCTGTTTAATTTTCAAACTTTTCATCTCACCGAAAATGAGAGTTCTTAGTCAAAGAGGAAAAGAAATATTTGTACACGACGGCCATTTATTTGCATCTGATAAGGTTATTAAAAGAGACGACAACATGAAATTTTTGGCGTTATGTTCAAGGCTCTCTGTGCAATACAAGGATTCATACGGAGTTTGGAGCAGTTTCAAGGAAGTAAATAACCATTCCCCCAATTCGTCAGCGGCCAATGTAGGAACCAACCCCCTAAACTGAAGAAGTATATAAAGACAGATGAAAGAATTTTGCAGATTGTTTCTGTTTTTTTTTTCACAACGATCTTGTTATATTCCGTGCTAATAGGAATATATACTTGAAAAACAAGTGGATAAAATAAGTAAAGGTTCTTTGTAAAAAAAAAAAACACATTACAATAAGAAAAAAGGTAACAGTTATGCACAAAGTTGTCACAAGTCAATCCAGTAATGAGTAGGACTATTGGAAGGTCGGTAGTTCTCAACAGATCCCAGGTAGGATGTGGCACAAGGCCGAATTTAATGTGGGGCAATCCGAGCCCGTAACCCCGCATAAACGGGTTCGAGTCTGTCTACCTACTGGTAGACAAGTTATTCCACTACATCAGATCTCCAACTGAATATATGAGGGGAATTGCATACAATTTTCAATAACTTGTTAAATTCAAATAGTCATGTAATAAAAAATGATCCTTAATAAAAAAAATTCTAACACAAGTTTTAAAAACTTATGTTTTAAACATAAATAACAAATTACTTTTATTTTTTTCTAAAAATCGACGAAAAATGTTCATAGTTTCCATGTCGTTGAGTCGGCGGCGTTGAGTTGGCGGTGATGAGTTTTCCTGCACCCAATTTTTGTCTCTTGTTTTAAGAAATTGATTGAACTTTACATCTTTTCAGACATCTGGTGATAGAGTGCCAATTACACAAAAACGAGCATTTTTGACACTTGCTTTCTCTTCGCTTTCCATCAAGATTCCAGCGTCACCAAAGCTGATAGAGACATTTGTAATGTATGATTTTAAATACTTCAAGAAGGGTCACTTCGAGTCAAGCAATGATCTGCGTTTGGCAGGAACTGGGGAGCGCTAATCCACTATGAAATGCTTCAAAACAACCATACGGTCAATGCAGATCTTTACGTTCAGCAAATGCACCGGCTCAACGAGGAAACCAAGTTGAAACGACCCAACTGACAACATGGTGTTCTTCTTCAACACAACAACGCTCGAGAATGGGATATTTTTTTTAATAATGTTCATCCAAATACAAGGCCCAAGAGCCACAAAAATATATCTCTAACTCAAAAGATTGTTACATGATAGTCCGGTAATTGGGTTGTGGGTGCTTAAGTCTAGATTCGTACTATTCTGTAATTGTAACCCTTTGATTTTCCATCTATGTAAGATTCTAACTTTCTAACCCAGTAAAAAAGCCTTATCCAACGAGGTTTAAATGACCTGTTGATCCAGAAAGAGTGAAAAATGACCTGTTGACAGTGGCGATTCTCCGGGGAAGTGAATTTTGGCTGGCCCACTCGGTTGCCCCCCACAATTTTCTAAGTTTAGTAGAGGAAAAAATCAGAGCAGACAAATGACACTCTTCTGCTAGTATTGACGTTAGTATTAACCCTTTGATTTTGTTTCTTTTGTGGTCCAACAGCTTGAGAGAGGAAAAGAGGGCAAGAACTAGATTAGAACTCCGCTACTATGAATGAAAAGTTCTTCCGTTTAATTTAGTGAAGTAACATACTTATACTAAAACTCATTAAGTTGTGTATACGATAGTGGTGTAGTATGGAAATAAAGACGCTGCTTGAATTTACCCCCCCATCTTCCGCCGAAAAATATCGGCCCCTATGTGTCCCTTCCCCCCACTTTCAGATTTCCAGAATCGCCACTGCCTGTTGACCCAAGTACATAACCTGTCTACTACTCCGCAAACCCATCCAGTAGACAATAACAACCCCTAGAATTGTTCGCCTTAATATTTTTTTAACTCGACTTATACACTAATTCATACGGCAAGTTATCTTGCTTACTCACTCCAATTATTTTTTTTCCTATGTTCTGATACTTTCCATAAAAGTGTCGTTAAGGTAGCAGCTAACAAGAAGGACAAAGACGGAAAGTAAAAAGAAATTCATTACCTGCAACCCTTTTTGCACCGCACGAAAAAAAGGGGAAAAAATAAGTGTTTTATTTTGAAAATAGATGAGATATAGGTGCGGAATCAGGGTTTTATATGTGTTTTATGTCAATTCAGATTTGACAAACTGCATAGTTCTTGTTATTTGTCCGAAAGCATACACACCTGTGTAATCACCACTTCAGCATACTATTTTTTTCTGTTCTACGAGAGCGCAAACATATCTAAATTGTTAAAAAGTGGGTAATGTCACTCATGTCGGTATCACAAGCCACTAGAAAGGTTTACGCGTTTGTATACTTATTTAACAACTCAAAAGAGCACCCCAGTTAAACACGGCGTGTTTCAAGGATATATATATATATATATATATATATATAAGAAAGAGACAGAAAAAGAGACATTGATAAAAGGGTGTAACAGCGAAAGGTAATTAAAGAAATGCGGTTTGCTCAAGTGCTCCTTCATTCACCCATTTCTCCGTCAAGCACTGTGGTAAGCCATTGACGAAAGATGTTTAAGATATATGTCGGGGTAAAGTGAATATATACTTTCCCCAAACGGTCTCAGCTGTAATTCAAATTCCGTTTATCGATACAGATTTCCACATACATATATATATATATATATATATATATATATATATATATATATATATATATATATATATATATATAATAAAATATATATATATATAATATATATATATATATATATATATATATATATATATAAAATAAAAACATATATATAATAAATATATATATATATATATATAATAAAAATATATATATAATAAAAAAAAATATATATATATAATAAAAATATATATATATAATAAAATATATATATATATATAATAAAAATATATATATATAATAATATATATATATATATATATATATATATATATATATATATATATATATATATATATATATATATATATGATAAAAATACGTATATTAAAATAATAAGAAAGAACAGTAAGGTTTATAATCCGGTGTTCTTAGCAATTATTTTTATTTAAAAAAAAAACAGTGCTCTATACAAACAGTAGAGCAAAATATTATAATTATTTTCTTTTTAAAAATATGATTTCACCGCGACACAGAAAATTTCCATGTTTCAAAACTGAAACTAAATTTATAAATTTAATTATAAAAATTACATTTAAAATCCATCGTCTCGTTTCATTGTCAAGCGATGTTAGGTTGCATCTCTTCAGGGGATTATAAGTTACTAGCGAGTGAATTTGGTTTCAAAAGCAAAATACATCCTCTTTTTCCGAAAAAAAATTTATAGAAAAAAAAAGTTGAGGGCTTTATCCTGATCAATCAATCGAATATGACCTATGTTTCGATTCAAACTACGCGAAAAAGACAAAATTAAAAGTTTTTTTTAGAAATTGGTTATTACCGGGAGTTATCTGCCAACAGCAGCCAGACATTAAATTAACGACTGATACAGATGGTTATGGAAAGTATATACATGTCAGATTGTCAACTTTCCCAAGAAATAAAAGTGGAGGGGTAGAGAGGTAATTTAATCTAATGCAAACCTTTTACATGCTTTGTGGATTCCTTACATATTTTTTTTTTGTAGGTGATAAATAAGAGGCCTCTTTAAGAAACTAGTAAATAATTCAAACATAGAATTATTTGGTAAATTAATATACAACCGTTAAATAAAGATCATCCATATAAGATGTTAATAATATCAACCAATCAATGTAAGATGTCAAAACTATTAACTAATTACAAATGCATCACATAAGATGTTAATAATGCTAACAGGAGATTAATACAGAACTATATTAAATCTAAATTAATCTTACAAATAAAAAAATAAGCCATCTTTGGAAAGTTGACTGTCTGACATGTATACACTTTACGTAACCATCTGTATCAGTTTAATTTAATGTCTGGCTGCTGTTGGCAGATATCTCCTTGTCATGACCCATTTCTAAGACACTTTTTTTTCGCTTAGTTTGAATCGAACTTACGTCATATTTGATTGGTTGATCAGGTTAAAGACTTCAAGCCTTATAGCTTTTTTTTCGAAAAAATAGGATGTATTTTGCTTTTGAGACCAAATTAATCGTTCACTTGCTAGTAATTTACAATCGACCGAAAGAGACGTATTGGTATGCGTCGAAACATGGCTGCAATTGTGTAGCGATATTTACCCGTTTTAATATTCTAAATTAAATAATATTGCTCTACTCTATATTGAGCCCTCAGATTAAATTACATGTATGAACGTTGGAATTTTACTCTATTCGTTCTCATCTTATATATATATATATATATATATATATATATATATATATATATATATATATATATATTATATATATATAATATATATATATATATTATATATAAAATATATATATATATAATATATATATTATATATATAATATATATATATATATTATATATATAATATATATATATATATATATATATATATATATATATATATATATATATATATATATATATATATATATATACATACGCATTGGGCAATTCGACGTGGTGAAATGGATAACAAGCTTGTCTCGTTAAATCAGTTACGACTGAGTAATGATTTCGATCCTCAGTGGGTGCACAATCATTTCGGCCTTGTGCCACATCTAACCTACGCCTAGAAAATCTGTTTGGCCACGTCGACGTAATGCAATGGCTAGCAAACCTGTCTTGTTAGATCAATTGCGACTGAATAGTGAGTTCGATCCTCACTCGGTGCTCAGTAGTTTCGGCGATGTGCCACATCTAAGTTACGCTTTATATATATATATATATATATATATATATATATATATATATATATATATATATATATATATATATATAATGTCCTGTTTCGTAGTTAAGATAGTTGTATATTTCTTACTGCGTTAGTTGTCGATGTTCGAGCTAAATTACCTGTTCAGCAAGTTTCTCTTCGTTTTGAGGAAACGAGGCGGAATTCGACATGTCCTTTAATAGGATTTAAAAAAAAAAAAAAACTAAACCGTCTTACCACGGTCGGCAACATAGTTGCTCTCCCGGTGGAGACGATGGCCAAATAAGATGCCGGATTAAATACTTGACCCCCAGCCTGAATTCTCACCTGGAGTATTTCTCGCCTCAACGAGACAGACAGTGTTTGATTGTCCTTTCTTGGGGGATTGGGTCAAGAGTTAATTGAAAAGGAAGACACGTTTCTCTTTGGGAAATCGGCATTAAAAAAAGAACAAAGAGATTCCTTTCGAAAGTTTTTGTGAAATAGATCAGCAGTCGTAGAATAGGTTGAATAGGAAGAGGTCAGGAATGCAAATCTTCTTTGCTGGATTGGTCAAGGTTGTTAAAACACGTTCACGTGGGTGGGAGAAGATTCTTACTGTATATGAGAAGAAGAAAATAATAATAATAATAATAATAATAATAATGATCTTTAAGGCTTTGAAAATGTGATAGTAAATTTCCTTAAATATAGCATGAAAGTGTGGAAAACCACATTATACCTAAATCACACCAAAGGTACTGCTACTTCTAATTGCTTGAATATTCGACGAGGAATCTTTCAAGGAGGCTCCCTGCCACCCCTTCTGTTCTGTCTATCCTTAATCCCCATTTCGTATGAACTTCACAGTAATAACTACGGATACAAAGTAAAAAAAGAAAGCGTTTAATCACCTATTCTACGTGAATGATATCAAACTCTTTGCCCAAGACGACAACGAATTGAAGGATATCCTCAATACTATAAAATGTTTCAGTGATGGCATCGCTATGGATTTCGGATAAGATAAATGTACAAAAGTCACATCCAAGAAAGAGAGAATTACGGAAACACACTCAATAGATCTAAATTTTGTCACAAAGATTAAGAAACGGGAACAAGAAGAAGCCTTTAAATACCTAGGAGTCAGCGAAGGAGATGGAATACAGTATACCCACATGAAGGAGAAAATAAGAAAAGAATACTACAAGCGTGTATGCCTGGTGTTAAATAGTATGGAACTTTACAATCGCCCAGACATCGTGATCAACGACCACAAAAAAAGAATGTGCCTTCTTATTGACATGGCACTCCTTGCAGATTGTAATGTATCTTTAAAGATCTTTAAAAAAAAACAGAATACAAGGATCTTGAAGTAGATATCTCAAAACTGTGGCACGTGATAATTAATTCCAGTTGTTGTTGGAACCATTGATTGGAAAAGGATTCGATAGACTCATTGAAGGGATTCCTGGTAGCCCATACCTTAAAAAATAGGAAACATTGTACTGACAAGTACAGTGCACACATTACAAAGAGCTTTATCTATGTAAAATGTGTGTGAGCTGAGTGGGTTTTTTTGTTTTTTTTTTAGTTTTTGTTTTACAAAAATGCTCAGTGAAAAATATCGTGAAGCCTTTACTGACATTAGGTCTCTGTGCCATGCGTGATACACGATTAGGCGATCATGTATCTTTCGATACATGACTGACGAGGCAGATTTTTCCCGCAGTAGGTTGCGATTTCTTTCTGCGGTAGACCAGTTGCCATCCGGTTTGTCCTGCTATTTACCCAAAGCTGGCGGGTGAAGAAGAGGATTCATACCTTTCCCTTTCACGTAAGTGAATGTAATGGATTCGAATGGAATTCGAACTCGGCTCTCCGACTGCTCAAGCCTTGTGCCTCAATCCGAGCCACTATTCATTACTCCACCGAGCCCCCAGACAAAATATAAAGTAAATATTCATAGCTTCAGTTTAAAAAAAAAGAAAGAAAAAGAAAGTGAAAAGAATGAATCAGTACATACACAACTCACTCATGTGTCCTAATATAGACAAAGAATTGATTTTTTTTTAACATAGTTGCATATACAACCGGTGACATCACGAGTAGCAATTTTAGATTAAAACAGACGCAAAAAGACCCCCCCCCCAACACCAAAAAAAAATCGACAATTTAGGTTCATTTTTTTTTCATGACAACGATCATTTTCTGTTTCCTTTTTTATTCTTTCACTGTTACTTCTATTTATGTGAACATTTATTATTATTATTATTATTATTATTATTATTTACATTCGGATTAATATCTTTATCTTTGTTGTTATTGTTATCACCTGACTGTCTTCTGTCTGAATTTCTGGGATGAAGAGTTATCATTATTTACATTGTTTTACACGTGAACGTTAATCCACAGTATTTGTACATAGGAAAATGTTAAAATAAATGGAAATTGATATATATAAAAGAAAGTTATGGTAAGTAAAATAAATCTAAAGAAAAACGCCAAAATGGTTAAATTCCATCATAAATCCGTTAGAACAAGGTTTAACTTCCTGGGCAATATTGCCCACCGGTGGACGATTTCGACTGTTGGCTAGGCGATAAGTAGATGAACAGAAAATAGTAGGCGATTGGAAATTTTGTTGGGTGATATAGGTTTTTGAGTATTAAAAAGTTATTTCAATGTATGCTACCCGAAAACAAAATCTATTTAAAGGAGATATGCAAAGAACCTGTATAAGAAATTGGAGGCTAAATGGAAATAACTGGCTCACATTCCTAGATAAAATATAAATATCCCCACAAATAATGAATAATCTTGGTATTTTCTATATAGTTTTCAATGGCCATATTTGCATTCGTTTGTTCTTTAATACAGTAGTAAAAGCAGCAGCCGCATGTCAGCGTTTTTGTTACCCCCCTTAGTATTTTTGCTACAACATAAAGTCAGTTTACGAACCAGTAACAAACTTTTACCAAACAATTTTGGTTTGCTTTTGAATATTTGCTATACAGATAGGCGGTGGAAAATGTTTTCATATGAAAGTGGGCGATGATGAAAAAAGGAGTGAGAATCCCTGTTCCAGAAGGATTACTGGATCCGATAATGATACGACTTCTTAATAGTCAGACTGATCGGTTTGATAAAATCAAATTGGCAGCTGGTCACTGAAATTATAAACAATTGTTAACTGGGGTAAGAATCGTTTAAGAGAACCTTTTTTTATTTTCTATCAGCATGGCTGATGCTAACCTTCAGTATAGCGACTCCTTGCACCTTCTCTGTTGACATGAAGTGGAAAGGTTATATTGAATCGATTGTTAGGTCTGC
Source organism: Acanthosepion esculentum (assembly GCA_964036315.1). NCBI lineage: Eukaryota > Metazoa > Mollusca > Cephalopoda > Sepiida > Sepiidae > Acanthosepion > Acanthosepion esculentum. The sequence goes on from OZ038489.1 coordinate 33,765,409, forward strand.
TGCTCGGAAAGTTGGTTCACTTTGTCTTGCCAGACAATGATTCTTCTTCCCAAAATCTATCTTACATATTTAAAAATCTACTATTCGTCCATGCCTTAAATATTTCTGTTACATCTGATCTGGTGCTTCTGCTATGTATTTAGAGATTCTAAATAAACCGTAATGTTGCTTCCCTGTGACTTTTCTATAAATATTTTCGCAGTAATTGTTCTGATGAGCTTTGCACTTTGTTACCTAGGCGTTGTGAATTTAAGCGCTGTGTTCTATTCCAAGACATTTTCCCCGGTCTCTTGCTTCCCTGTAACTTTGGATCTTCAAAAATTTAAATGAAGCGCCAATCACCATCTTCTGGCTTCCTAAAACCAGTTCTTTTATTAATCCTTTCTCTCCACCTCTCCTCAATAAACTCGTCTCGTTCTCTTTCACTCTCAATAACCCATTGCGTCCTGGTGACATTATCACCTTGCTTGGGGTGAAATGATATATATATATATATATATATATATATATATATATATATATATATATATATATATATATGTATTCGATGTATAGAGTACAAGAGAATTTTGACATCAAATTTTGAGATAAAAAACTGCGTTTTCCAAAACTACAACCGGTAGTTAGAAACTGCCGCCGATAGTACTAAAACCAAAAATCAACTGTACGCTAACCATAGACTAGATGGGATATATATATATATATATATATATATATATATATATATATATATATATATATATATGGGGGGTGCGCACGCACGCGTGCTTTGATTAAGTGATTTGTTTTTTACGGCTTATCAACCCTCTGTGGGTTATTCAAAACCGAAACATATTTTGGATTATAAAAATAATTGTCTTTTTGCGTGTGAATAATGCATTAACAATTCTTTTTTAGATAACAACGATTTTTTTCCAGATACAATTCCTACTATTTAACCCATAGCTGGAGGGAGGATATGGATTCATACCTTCCCCTAGTGTATTTGCGGAGGGGGTGAATTTAAAGAACTCAGCTCTCCGATTCTCATTCTGAGACGCGCGTCTGTTTGTTTATGCGTGATACTTTCGTATATATGCATACTATGAAGGGTACTGAAAAATTCTCGGTCTGATCCCCTTCTAAAATTCTGATCTTAATCTTTTTTTTTTATTATTTCATGGTCCGGCATAGAACTTTTTCTCATCCATCGTCTATAGTATTTTTTCTATGAATGCATATGACGAGGACAGCCCAATAAGCGATTAGCAACAATAATTAATTATAAAATAAAACTATTATAATAATTTATTTTAATAAAAAGTACGCGACGGAGAGAATATTTGTTCTTACCGTAGCGTTCATGGTTCTTACCATAAATCTTATTAGGCACAATAAGAGATTGACAACAATAACTAGTAATAAAATAGAACAATTATAACAATAGACTGTTAAACAGCATAGCATGATGAAGAAAGGCCCCCAAATTAATAAAAACAAAGTTTTATAGTCAAAATGTTTGTTATTATTAAGAGAAAAGACCCAAGTATTTTTTTAATTATTTTATTAATTTTTTTAATCCTCTCTGGCACGTTCGAGAATTTGGTTAAAAAATCTTGGGGGTATTTTTTTGCGCTAGCGGTCGACGTAACATTTACGATTAGTATTTTATCTTCTTTTTTTTCCAGTGAAAAACACACTGATTAGGAAATTATTCCAAAAATCAATTAACTGTTGTATTTTAATGAAACATTCAGGACTTATTCACATCAAATTATCTATTGGAATACTGATCCGTTCTTCTAGGGATGTGTCAGAGGCCAATCTGTCTCTGACTACTGAGAGTGCCTCCTCCGTGGGTACGCTCACTGGTGTGAGTTCAATACCTGGTTAAGGCGGTGGAGAACTTTGAGAGGGGAATTAACAGGAGATAACTGATAACTGACATCCATTAGACATGGCACGTGGAACTAGAACAGTCTACCCCAGCAAGCGAAATAAAGGGTTCAGTTCGACATTCCAACCACCTGAAGAAAGCCGGAGTGTACAACGGCCGAAACGTTGTGATAAATATGGCAACAAAGATAAGGATAATAGTCCGAATAATGTAAATAGTGTACATAATATCTAATATCAGAAATATAGACAGATACTGAAGGGACGAAACGTAATAAATATGGCGACAAAGATGAGGACAATAGTCCGAATAATGTAAATAGTGTACATAATACCTCATCTAAGAAATATAGACAGAATTTCATTAGTGTATAGAAGAAAGATTTGTCTTTTTACTATGAATTGTTTAAAGAGATTGATTCGAAAAATAAAAGCCAGGAAATATTTTTACGGTTATTTGCTTAACATAGCTGAGTTTTGAAACGGTGTCTCAAGTACAGAGCGCCCAGTGCGGATCGAACTCTCGACTCTTGAACTACAACACCAGAGTGCCAAACGATCCTTAACATCCAGGCCTACAAGCACATTCGTACGGGTATTTGTGTATGTGTGTATTTGTGTTTGTATTTGTCTATACATGTGTTCGTGCTTATGCATGTCTGTGTGAATTCATGCATATTCTTATATATCCGCCAGTGTGAGTGTGCTCTCTCTCTCTCTTTCTCTCTCCTTTCTCTCTCTCTCTCTCTCTCTCTCTCTCTCTCTCTCTCTCTCTCTGCCTGTGTGGGAGTGGATGTGAGAGAGAAGGGGAGAGCATTTATGTATGTGTGCGCATGTGTACGCGCATTTCCCGGTT
>OZ038489.1:33773139-33808139 GCA_964036315.1 Acanthosepion esculentum
TCGAGGCTCCTGCCATGCGAGCTCCAACAGAGGTCACGCATTCAGCTTAAATTCTACTAAATTCTAAAAATAAATAAGACAAAGAGAGTAAATTAGATAAATAAACGTATTTACAATAGATATAACCTACAATTACAAAGTTTTAGTTAAAGTTCTTAATATAATAGGTCTTTGAAATATAGGAGTGGAATTTGCACCTGTTCCAATTATTTTGTCCAACCCCTGTATATCAGTATATATATATATATATATATATATATATATATATATATATATATATATATATGTGTGTGTGTGTGTGTGTGTGTGTGTGTGTGTGTGTGTGTGTCGGTCTGATGAGATGAATATACTTATATATCATCGACATAAATTTATTGCTGAATATAGGTTTTAAGGTTTTTTTCCTAATTATTATTATAATTTGCTATGTATCATACATTAAGCTCACATATGGACTGAAAAGTCCTCTTTGGAATAATCCCTACCAATTACACTTTGGCGTTACATATATATATATATATATATATATATATATATATATATATATATATATATATATGTATATATATGTGTGTGTGTGTGTGTGTGTGTGTGTGTGTGTGTGTGTGTGTAATTTTTTTTTTTTTTTTTAAGCGTATCACCCCAAGCAAGGCTGGAGGCCACTATAACGCATGGGGTTACAGAAGGCTTGGAGGAAGAGCAGATAGGAGTGGTAAAGGAGAGGATGTGGAGAAAGAGAAAGACAGTGGGTCGATCCAGGCAAGGGGGTTACAGAAGATTTGGAGCGAGAGCAGATAGGAATGAAAAATGAAAGGATGTGGAGAAGGGAAGTGGATAGATCAAGGCAACTGGAGATGTCGATTGACGCTACACTTAAACCGTTGGAGATTGTGTTTGTCAGGGAAACAGTAATACGGAAGGGAGTTCCATAGGCGAGATGTGCGAGACATGAATCTATTGGAGTAAAAGAGACGTCTACATCTAACAGTTTCATCGGTGTAGGGGTGGGAACGGGATGCCAGCCTCGTAGGACGTTTAAATTCACGAGGCCTAGGGACAAGCGAAAGCAGCTCCTCGGAGCAATTACCGTGAAAGTACTTGTAAAAAAGGCAGAGCGAGGCAACATCGCGTTTGGCAGCAACTTTTCTTTTAAACATGTTGTGTTGAATGTTAAAGACAACATAGTCCTGCATATTTTCTTTTGAATTTTCTCATATTTTCTAATGAGACTTTTTATTTGAAAATGATATCGAAATAAATATTGTCCGTACGAAAGTATTATTCGAAAGTACTAGGTTATCGTACGGACAATATTTATTTCGATATCATTTTCAAATAAAAAGTCTCATTAGAAAATTAAAGAAAATTCAAAAGAAAATATGCAGGAAGGACGATGTTGTCTTTAACATTCAACACATGTTTAATATATATATATATATATATATATATATATATATATATATATATATATATATATATATATATATATATATATATATATAGTCATCCACAGACAGACTAGGATCGACACCCGGCTGAATTGTCGTCAGTCGGAGATTTTACCCCTAAGCCGTTAGGGCGGCAGGGAACAAGGTGAATTTAAGCGTATTTATTTTTAGATAAACACTCAGTGACTGAGAGAACTCGATTCCATTTACTGAAAGAGTCATAGACCCCTTACCTGACGAACTGGGAACACCACCTAGCGAAAATATAGTCGCACACCAAAAACGTAGGTACGCGTATATATACTAATTATATACACATCTTTGCTCTGTATGACCGCATTGAGCACTATTACGTTTACACCACATGCATAAATTTAACGATTATTTATATGCTTGCCTGCGTATGCACACCAGCACACGCGTACACGCCTGCTTATATTTGGCCGTTTCATTTATCCACTCTACAACTATATATATATATATATATATATATATATATATATATATATGTGTGTGTGTGTGTGTGTGTGTGTGTGTGTGCGCGCGCGCGTGCGCGTGTGTGTGTGTGTGTGTGTTTAGGCAGCATATCTTCATTCAAGTTTATTGATTTTGATCAGTTTGCTGATTTTGTTGATGACGGCCAACAACACAAAACAAGACAACCTAAAACTTACCAAAACAATTAGTGACTACAAACCAGGATACATGTATGGAACTATAAAAATACATAAATCTAACTTCTCTCTCAGTCCTATCCCAAATCCCCACTCCGGATTATCAATTAACGAAAATCATTAACCAACTCATTACACTGCACATACCTAATAAAAAAAACAGCGTTAAATCAACTCACGAACTAATCCAAATCTTAAAAACACAAAAACCTAATAATAAAACCATAGCCTCACTTGACGTTGAAAGTTTATTTATCAATGTCCCAGTTGGAGAAAAGATTAATATAATTATAAAGAATATTTACAACCCATCTCTTCCTTCATTAAAAATTAGACCTAACATATTACAGAAACTACTTTTTGGCTTGTACCACTGAGGTTCCCTTCTATGACCATCAAAATTATATATATATATACAACACGATGGTGTTTTCATAGGTTTTCTTCTGGGACCAACATTTAGTAACTTCTACATGACTAATCTTGATAATAAGATATTTAATACCACTAAAAAAACTACCGAAAATATGTTGATGATATTTTCATCTTAGTCATAATCATAGATGAAAAACATGTGCTAAAAAAAACTTCCAAAAACAACTCCATCCTAAAGTTCACTTATGAACTCAACAATAAAAATAATATATATAATCGCCCTTTTCTTAATGTATTGGTAGACACTAATAATAATACATTTCCTACCTCCCCATATAAAACAAACTTGCATAAACACGTGCATTCTCAACCATAAAAGTGAATTTCCTATTACAGAATAGCTATTATACGAAATTTAATAAACCGTCAAAAGCTACTTCTTCAGTGTAAAAGATTTTCTACACTGAATTAAAAAACATCAAACTCTCATTAATAATGACTTTCTTAATTACATTGTTGATGAACACATTAGAAATATTAACTTAAATCAAAAAGAACATAATACTTCCTCAAATAACACTAAATATGTCAACCTACTCTACCGCAATCAAATACACTCTAACTACAAACAAGATTGAAAAATCCTAAAAAAAACTCCTAAGTACTAATATATCTCCCACTTATCCCAGTTAAAAATAAAACTAATTATACACTACACTAAATTTAATACAACCAACTTAATAATCTGCAATAACTCGTCTCCGTCAATTAGCATTTTGCAAAAGACCAACATTGTATATCAATTTAAATGTCCTTTGGGAGATTGTATCTCTGACAAAAATATGAATCTGGATAAAATGTCGTCTAAATTACACAAAAATGAAAATAACACTGACATCTCATTTTAACAGATATATTTTACCAAAATTACACGAAAATATCTTGAAATACTAAAGAGTAAATTTATTCAACAAAATCGCCATTGGCTTCAATCACAACCTTCAGACGAATTTCCTGCATCTCTTTTGGACGTTCTACTTGTTTAAATTGGTGAATGCTGCCATAATCTTTGCTTTCAGTTTATATTTGGCGTTACATCGAGTTTGTTGGTCTCTCGCTCAAATGCGTCCCACACATAGGGGGTTACAATCTGGGGCAGTTAGGTGGCCAGATGTAAGGGATGATGTGGTCGCAGAAATTGTCTGACAGCCACAACTAAGATCTCCTGCTTGTGTGGTTTGGTGCAGAGTCATGTTGCCAGACATGGGTCGTTCAACAGCCACCCTCTTGACCCATGGTAGCACTACCTCTTCAAGGCACTTGATGTAGACCTCCATGTTGAGTTTGAGGCCCTCACGAACAAATCCGGTGTTCTTTTCTCATGAGAACGACCAGAGTGAATTTTTCGAGCTGTCGTATCTTCGTAATCATCCTTAGCCTCATCCAACTCTTTCCGAATCCTATGCACTGTCTTCAGATTTACACCCAAACACTCTGAAATGTTCATATTGGAACTTCCGCTGCGAATGCCAATCAGTACAGCGTGCCGTTTCCATATTTCTGGGGATGTGAATTGCGCCATAGTGCACTTTTTCTTACTGTCGGTGCCCAACTGACCCTACCACACTGTGCAGTCGACAAAATCAAAAACAAACAAAGCGCATGCACGAAATTAATATATAAAATGGCGACAATTTACCCATCGCACCCTTTAAATGTTGGCCTTACGAATACGTCATTTTCAAAGAGATTTGCATTTCATATGAATGACTATAGTTCAAGTTCACAACATTTAAATGAAAATGCCTGTCCACATTCACGATTTAGAGAAACAATACAACAATACATGTATACACCATCAAAAAAAATAAAAAACAAAACTTCAAACTCCGGAAGGCCTCTATATAAAAACATTACGGCCAAAAATTAATATAATTAATTACGTGTGTAGTAACAAAGTTCTGAAATGTTTATAATAGGCAAGGTTTTAAAATATATAAATTGTAATTGTTAGAACTACAATTAAAAACAATATTTTAAAACACGTAGTTAAAAATTTGAATAAGAATTTACATAAATTAAGTTACGGCTCTTACATAGCGGTAATATTTTCGAATTTAACGGCGTTCATGCACACGCATATTCATAACTTCCATTAATACTTTATCTTAGCAATTCACCCTGAAAATGATGTTGGATGAGATTGAAAGTACTTGTGGAAATAAAATAGCTATGCCGTCGATATGCGAATATGAGAGGATTAAAATAAAAATAGACATAATATATCTAGATTGTTCAAACATATATATATATATATATATATATATATATATATATATATATATATATATATATATACACGCCAGAGTAAACAAACAGTAAAATATTTGTTAAGATCGTACGCATTAAAAGTGCTCAATATCAAATTTGAAGACCAGACTTGTAGAGCCGTTTAATGTTTTAAAAGAAATATGAATGCTGACCAGAACACTACTGCGGTTTCGACCACTACAGTCTCCTCGGGTGGTTTGTTCAGGTGGTTGGTATATATATATATATATATATATATATATATATATATATATATATATATATATATATATATATATATACAAAAAACACAGAATCAAAACTACATTATATGCCGGAATATATAATATCAAATGCTTACCTGCAGCGCTATAAGAGAAATTTCCTGAACCCTAAAAGCCCGTAGCTATGAATAGATAAGAGACTTCTGCTTGGGACAACCCAATGAACTCTCTCGCAACATATAGAAAGAAAACGGGCCATAATTTTGATTTAAAAATACCACTCAAATAAAAAGAGAACATGCTTCATTACAAAGAAAATATTAAAAATACTAATAAAATATTAATAAAAATATTAAGAAGGAATGTTAATTGATATCCGTTCATCGATAAACACACACCAGACGCAGTTTTTCACATCATCAATTTTCATGAAACCCACTGTAAGTTCCAGATACTGAGAACGATGCGCCCTAAATCTTATACATCATATATTTCCCGAGGACAATTAGGTAAGGTAAAGTGTTAAAAGTTGCTTAGAGCGACAAGAGGGAAAAGGTTGTGAAGAGCCATGATCGAGTAACGTACCCAATGATTTTGTATAAGTGGATGCCAGAGCAAGGACAAAGAGGAAATGTAAAGAGTCAAAACTTAGAGCTATAAGAGACAGAAATATGCGGATAGTCATGATCGTGTAACCTATCTAATAATTTTGAATGACAGATGGAGCACAGAGAGATAAGACAAAAAGTAGAAAAATTGCTTAGAGGTTAGAGAGACAGGAAGTTGTGGAGAGCAATGATCGAGTAACCTACCGAATTAGTTTGTGTGAACGGATGTCAGAGCAGGGACAACGAAGAATGGGTATAGAGTGAAACGCTGCTCAGAGCAGTGGAGAGTGATGAACGAACATATCCTAAAGGTTCAGGGAACATAGAAGAAGAAGGTTCACTACAAACTATTTCTCTAACGTAATCCCTTAAAAGGAACGCATTTTTCTAGGTATTGGTTTTCCCTTAATGTTCAAGACTGCACATTGCATAGTGAACACCATTCTGATGTCTGAAATGGATTGATGTACGCAGTCGTATTAAATTGTGATATGAAGAACTAAAAACGAAGGCTTTTTTTATTTAATTTTTTTTAACGTGATTGGCTCACTAAATGCTTAACAGAAAGCAACAAAAATATTATGGAGCTTGTTTCTGTATTGAGAAAGACGTTATCTCGTTCGTGAACGAAATATCGACAAAAGAGATTTTTTTTCATTGAGACCGCCTGTTTTCTTTAAATATTTACTGGCGATAAAAGGCACATTGAATACATCGCAAGATTAATTTCATTTTAGGTATTACTTTTAGGTATGGTCTGTGTGGATTTTTTAAACCTGTCTTTACAGACAAAACGATCTTCTCCACATGCAAAGCTGATAGTAAGCATCCAAAGAAGGCTTATATTTCCAACAAAACAATGAGTTTTGAATCGAAAGACGAGCTCGAAATTTGAACCGATGGTCACAAACCATAATACTTCCATCTATGTTTAAAGTGCTGGGTTAGTGACACTCGTTGACATGACTTAATCTCGAAAGCAGATAGCTCCAAAAGAAATCAAAATCATTTTCTTTTTCAAGGAGACTTGAGTATGAATATCGAAATATATCAAAATCAAGTTGGTACAGAAGTTTAACTCCTGTCGTAACAGATGATGGAAAATGTAACGCAGAGATTCAAAAGTGTATTGAAACAGCGATGGATTGATTCGTTTATTCATTTTTTTATGGCTTATCAACCTTTTGAAGTTTATTTAAAGCCAGAAAATATATTTAGATTGTAAGAATTGGGGGGGGGAGTCATTAAAATATCACCAACATGTTCTGACTTACGTAAATAACTTTGTCGAAATTTTTTTTTTTAAGCGTTTCACCCCAAGCAAGGCGGGAAGCCACTAGCACGCAAGTGGTTACAGAGAGTTGGAGCGAGAGCAAAGAGGAGTGATAGAGGAAAGGATGAAGAGAAGGATAGGGGATAGATCAAGGCATCTGGAGAAGTCGATTGACATTACATTTGAATAGTTGGAGATTATAGCTATCAGGGAAACAGGAAGAGGGGAGGGAGTTCCACAGGCGAGAGGTGCAAGACATGAAGCTATTGAAGTAGAAGAGACGGCTACATTTAACAGTTTCGACAGTGAAAGGGTGTGAGCGAGATGCCAGACTAGTAGAACGCTTAAATTCATGAAGTTTGGGAACCAGCGAAAGCAGCTCCTCGGAGCAGTTACCATGAAAGTATTTGTAAAAAAGACAGAGGGAGGCGACGGCACGTCTGTGAGAGAGCGACTGCAGACGAGATGCCAGATCAGGGCTAATTACGTTGCATATCCATCTCTGGATTTTATCAATAACCTTGAGACAAACATAAGGGGCACCAGACTATATATGGCAACAATACTCCATTCAAGGGCGAATGGTTGATTTGTAGATTTGAAGGATCGACTCCGGCGAGAAAAATTTCCTGGCGCGGCACAGGGAGCCAACTTTCCTTGCGGTGGACGAAGCTATTGACTCAATGTATTTGTTCCATCTCAGGTCAGCAGTCAATGTGAGGCCGAGTAGTCGCAAAGAAGAAAATAAGAAAATAACAAAAGAATTAATGAAGAAAGAGATCGCAAGGCCAAAGAATGAATCGAAAGCATGTTGAATGCTGATCTTAGTACAACTCAAAAGGGGAATTATTCAAAAGTTAAAAAAGAAGAAATTCAAGTCAGTTACCGGAAGTCTTAAGGCTATTATCATGAACGAAAGAGTTTAGCTCAAAGTCAGAAACCCTGATTCAAATCTTAATGTAAGAAGGGAATATGTGATGTCCATTATGAATTCGGATTTGTCCAGTTTTGTTTTCATCCACGAAACAAGGTTCCAGCTACACACGAAACCCTGATTCAAATCTTAATGTAAGAAGGGAATATGTGATGTCCATTATGAATTCGGATTTGTCCAGTTTTAGTTTTGTTTTCATCCACGAAACAAGGTTCCAGCTACACACGAAACACACAGTGGATATGCACTACCCAATTGCAATCGTCCCATTCAATAAAGTACGAAATTGTAGCATTTTGTGTACCATTTTCTTACGAGGAATCATAGTTCATCAAATTATTTTTGGTGCATTTAATGTCACCTTATTTGCATCATTTATTGTCGAAATTCTTCTTCCCAAACTACATTGGCTGCATAATTTTCTACGGTTTATCAACACTTTGTAGGTTATTTAAAGCCATGAAATATATCTAGATTGTAAGATATTTTTTTAGATAATAATGGTTTAGTGATAAAAGTATTACTGATTAACCCATAGCTGGGTGAAGAAGACGTAAATTCATACCTTTCCAAGTGGGTATTTCCGCATAAGTGAATATAACAAACCCAACGGGAATTAGAACTCGGCTCTCCGATTAACAATTCCGAAACATTATGCATTAGATCTCCCGCACGTACAACTTTGCAGTACCTGGTATTCCGAAGCGGTCATCCATCTAGTTACTGGCCAGGCTCGACGTTGCTTGACTTCGGTGATCGTACAGAAACCGGTGTTTCAACGTGATGCGACGGTAAGCTTTGGAACAGTGATGGATGCCTTCCAGAAGCTAAACAAAGTATTAAAAGATAGGAAAATTTCGTTAGAAACAAAGAAAAAGCGCGGACTTAATATAATATATAACGTAACATCAATCCTTCCATATGGCAGTGAATAGTAGACAATTTTCGCACAGATGAAGAAGCTACAGACAAGTGGTTCAACTGAAGGATACTTTTGTTTGTTTGTTTGTTTGTTTGGAGTTTTATGACATATCAACAACTATGGGTTATTTAATGCCAGCTCCAGTATTTACTAGACATATCAAAAACGTATAGCTGGCAACATCATTGTTTCAAAAACGTATAGCTGGCAACATCATTGTTTAAAAAAAAACGTATAGCTGGCAACATCATTGTTTCAAAAACGTATAGTTGGCAACTGTTTCAAAAACGTATAGCTGGCAACATCATTGTTTAAAAAAAATGTATCCCTGGCAACATCATTGTTTCAAAAACGTATAGCTGGCAACATCATTGTTTCAAAAAAATGTATCCCTGGCAACATCATCGTTTCAAAAACGTATAGCTGGCAACATCATTGTTTCCCATCATATTTTAGGGGTAAGGTGTTAGTATATTTAGTGTCGGGTTTGGGTGGGAAAGTTAACTGTAAGTTGTAGTTGTTTTGGGATGGGTTAGATGTGATGGGGCATGACATGACCAGCCGATTGATCGGATCGACGGCCTTTTGGTTGGACGTAGTTTATCGTCATACCCAGGACGCGGATGTAGTTTATCGTTATACCCAGGACGCCTGAAGGATACTGAGAATACTATTGACAGAACATGTGAGCAACGAGGAAGTTTTAAATAAAAATGGCAACATAAAGCATAATAATACTTAGAATGAGAAAAAGACATTTCAAATTTCTAGGACACATAATGAGGAAGGAGAGCTCGTAGAATTTGACACTCACTGGGCTTTTTACAGCTTATCAACATTTTGCAGGTTATTTAAAGCCAGAAAATGTTTTTAGACTGTAATATTTGTGGGGTGAGAAAACAATTTACTGATACAAGGCTTGCTATTTAACCCATAGATGGAGGGAGAATATGGAGAATATGTGGATTCATACTTTTCTCAAAGGTATTTGCGCGTAAGTGAATGTAACGAGCAAGGCTGAAATTCGAATTCGCTGTTAATTCTTGAGCGTTCTCATATATATATATATATTGTTTTATTTCCTTTGGTATACTAATTTCTTTCCGGGTCCAGACCTAAAGTCAGAAATAGCATCATGACATTTTCCACTGAGCAGTTTTTTTTTTTAAATCGCACATGTTTTACATAGATAAAGCCCTCCGTAAGGTGTGGACTGTACTTGTGAGTACAATTTTTTGCATTTCTTTAAGGCATGGGCTACAAGGGATTCCTTCAATGAGTATATTGGAATCTTTTCCAATGAATCCGAAGACTCCAACTCACCGACTGAAACTGCAAAATCATGACTTTTTCCACTGAACTTTTTTTGTAAAAAAATAAATAACTTAAGATCACACACATTTTTACAAAGATAAAGAGGTTCATAAAGTGTGAGCTGTAGTTGTGAGAATTTTTGTATTTTGTTACCAGAGAGTCCTTCAATGAGTCTATCAGAACCTTTTCCAACCAAACCGAGGGTTCCAACAACAACTGGAATTATTGATGTCTTCGTGCCACATTTTTTAAATTTCCACTTCAAGATCCTTGTGTTTTTCTTAAGATGTTCAAAGATACATTACAATCTGCAGAAACTACCATCTCAATAAGAAAGCACATTCTGTTTTTGTAGACTTCGATCGCTATGTCTGGGCGATTAGCTTTGACTGTTCTGTTCGTGTGTATTGTAAAGTCCCATAAAATTGTTACAGGGCCTATGTCTATAATCAGGTTTGGGTGATATTCAAACCAATTTTTTGCAGTTACCTTCCCATAAAACTTACAGGTTTTCTGGTGCAAATATTAGCCCACTTTATCACGCTGAGTTTTATATTCGGTGGGGGCTAATACCGTGCGACCTGATACAAGATGGTCAATTGGATGGGCATCAAAACTGTCCCTCACTCTCCATACAGTCTAGACATTGCTTCCTGTGACTTTTGACTGTTCCATAAGCTGATGGACAGGGGCAGTCGTTTTGAAGACGTTGAGAAGATGAAGGAGGTTATGACAAGGGTCCTGGATACGTTCACTTTGGATAACTTCCATGTGGCTTTCACGAAGTGGCTGCCACTCTACAACAAGTGAATTGAGAACCCTGCTTTGAAGGAGATTAGAGTTTTGTACTTCTTTGAAATTAATAAATGTCTCTCCTGAATGTCTTCCATTACTCCTAAAAAGTCTCAGAACTTCTGGAACGCAATTCGTAAGTCATCTTCCATAAGACAGCACAAATGATTTTGAACTCTATCAAGGCTGGGAGGTGAGGTTGTATACTATACCTCTTGGAAGGCTGATCAAACGACCCACAAGTTCCACGGTATTTCTCTCACTTTTTTTTCGGACTCTCTCAATAAGCCACTCACCTTATTGGAAAATGTCCCCTTTCTTTGACTTTCTCTTAACTAAAAACGTGTACAGGTTCGCAGTTCAACATATCAGGGTGATACTAAATGTGCAGTGAGTTGCTTTATTTATGATGTATACATAAATGTGAATGTTCTGTGATTGGGAAGAGGTCATCGCGTGTCTATCACAAAGATAAAGTCAAGTCGTTAGCAATTACATAACAAAGGCCCGTGCAATGTACACTGACAAAGAAGGGTTTGGTTTTATCTTACCTTTCCTAAAACTGAAGAAGGAATAATTTTCAACCACTCTCCCTCATTCCCTTCCTTTCACCCTCCCTTCATAATGTTTCAAAAGTTTTCTTATATGTAAATATTATTAGAACGGACCGGAAGTTGACTCATTCACCGGCCGTCTGCTTCTTCAACGCGCGTTCATGTAAAGCACACCTGTGAATCAATTCAATGTTTCCGCATATATCCAAATATGAACGCTAAAGCGAGGCTTCTTTTGAGAGAGGGTCAAGCGGTAGGGGTTCAGTGGGTGGCCACAAGAGCGAATGGCATAAAGAAGCAAGTTGTTTTATTCACTTTATTTTTACTTATCTATTATTTGTGGGGAGGGAATGTTTTATTTTAGAGCTATGTGGTCGGCATGCAAATATTGGGAAAAGAATATGTACACGACATTTTAATGTTTGTGGACTGATTGCCTTGTACACGACATAGGTGAGGAGGTGTGGTGTTCAAGAGTAAGGGAAGGAGACCGCTTTTGAACAAAACTTACACCTTTCTTTTCCCTTTCTTGCCCCCTTAATTTATTTTCTCCCATCTACTTTCTCTTTTTCAATATTTTGGTTTTGTTTGCTTTTTCTCCCCTTCCCTTGGTTTGAGTTACCTGTCTTTCTCACTCTCACTCTCTCTCTGTCATCTTCTGTCTGTTCCTCTCTGTTCCTCTTTCTCTCTCATCCCTTCTCTCTTTCTCTCATCTTCTGTCTGTTCCTCTTTTTCATACTCACTCACTCTCATACTTTGTCTTTTTCTCCCCCCCTCTCTCTCTCTCTCTCTCTCTCTCTCTCTCTCTCTCTCTCTCTCTCTCTCTTACATTCACATCCTGTCATTCGGAAAACTTTTTCGCTCGTTGATTATATTTCTGTTTAGTGTGTTACTTTTAGTGTGTTTCTTTTCTTCTATAAAACTCCATTTTACATTCTTTTCTTCTCTTTTATCTTCTATAAAACTTGTAACTTTTCTTTCTTCCTTTTCTTCTATAAAACTCCATTTTACTTTCTTTTCTTCTCTTTTATCTTCTATAAAACCTCTTACTTTTCTTTCTTCTTTTTCTTCTATAAAACTCCATTTTACTTTCTTTTCTTCTCTTTTATCTTCTATAAAACTTCTTCCTTTTCTTTCTTCCTTTTCTTCTATAAAACTCCATTTTACTTTCTTTTCTTCTCTTTTATCTTCTATAAAACTTCTTCCTTTTCTTTCTTCCTTTTCTTCTTCCATTTTCTTTCTTTCTTTCCTTCTTTCTTTCTTTTTTCTTTCTTTTCAGTTCTATAATCCACTCTGTTTTCTTACCCTTATTTGTTAAGAAATACAAATGAAAAGTAAAATTGGAAATAATAGGATATTAAAGTATCTCCTATTATTTCGAATTTTGTTTTCTTTTCATTTTTTTCTTCTTTCTTGATAAATTTACTTCTCTCTCTCTCCCCCTCTCTCTCCCTCCCTCCCTCTCTCTCTCTCTTGTCCCTCACTAAATTTTATTATTTTCATTTCCATCATATATTTATATATGTATGTATATATGGTGACTATGCACTTTATCTATATCGCTATCTCAATAGCTAGCTAGGTAGATAGCTAGATAGATCTGAACAGACTAAAATAGATAGATAGATGTGTGTGTGTGTGTATATATATATATATATATATATATATATATATGTGTGTGTGTGTGTGTGTGTGTGTGTGTGTGTGTGTGTGTGTGTGTGTGTGTGTGTGTGTGTGTGTGTAATAGGCCCTTGAACTCTTTCTCGTGTTCTCATTTGGTCAAAAGACCTAATATTATACAATAAATATTATTAGTCTTATTATCAATATTATTATTTTTTTTATTTTTTTATTTGTTTCTGAAAGAATTTCTGTCACCGGCATTGCATCTACATATTATAAGATGCATATGTGGACAATCTTTCTTTAATACACACACACACACACACACACACGCACAAACACACAAACACACTCACACACACACGCACAAACACACACACACACTTTTTTAATTTTGTTGTATAATTTATATGCTCTATTACAATAAATGCATTGATCTCTTTTTGTGGATCAGTTTTAATATTTGGTATTACTAGGATCCACTTGGATTAACCAACGGATTTATTACCGGTACTATATATGTGTGTGTATGTGTGAAAGGGAATCACCGACTCCGTAGCTTGGCACAGCTGAATTTTACTCTGAAATTTTCACTGTATAATATATGATGTTTGTGATTAATGGAAAATTATTGTACATGGACAAGGAAAGTGATTACGTTGAAAAATAAATATTTATTATATAACATAAGTGTTTTTACGACCATTTTGGTATACCGACGTATATAGATATGTGTGTGTGTGTGTGTGTTTGTGTGTGTGCGCGCGCGCACATTTGACCAGTTATCCTTGTTCTGTCTCTGTTTGAGGACATTGCTTGAAACCTTATATGTAGGTATATGCACATATACCATCCTTTATATAAAGGTACGAACTATTGCAATTTCATGAATAAATAATTCATATTTGTTTATTGTATTCTATCGAGATATCTGATGTATAGAAACGACGATGTACGCCTGACATGACATATATACCTAAATTAAGATATTGAAATAAAACGTATGTCGGAAAAGCGAGCTGATTGGCTTTTTTTCTTTGCATAATAAAGCGCTTTTATCAGCTCGAAAATGAGTGTGCTTGCGCATGCGCAGTTGTGCTGAATTGCGACATCAAAGGACCAACTCGGAAGTTTGTTTGTTGCTTTTTAATTATCTCAATCTTCAAAGATTCTGACAATGTTGTCACTGTACGGGCGGTAAATACTGGTTCATCGACACATAGAAGTCTACAGGCGTATAAATAAACAGCCCTTTTATTTAGATTCCAGTAACTGTCAGTGATTTTCTAATTTTTTCTTCTTTCTTCTGTGCGCCGTGTCTCTTCAGGACGTAAGCGACCATGACTCTTTTTCAATTTCCTATCCTTTTTTGCTCTTATTATAATTTGTCTTTTTGATATCTCTCCTAATCCCTATTCTGCCAAACATTTACATCAAGCTCATTAGGTAGCTTATGTATTGTTTTCCTCTGCCCCTCTTGCCTTCAACCTGACCCGTGAGTATCAAATTTTCTAAGCCATCTTTCCTCATTATGTGCCCTAGAATTTACAACTGTCTCTTTCTGATGTTAAGTATAAGTACCCCTTTTGTTTCCATTTTTCATAAATTTAGTCCATGGTATTAATATCCTTCTGTAGAACTACATTTCTGTTGCCACAAGTCTCTACTTCATCTATGAGGAGATTACCATATAAGGGATCGATATTGCATAACTGTTGTAATGGAATGTCCCACACTCCCTATCGCCTATGTGGACTGACTATATCAGTAACTATATATAGTGAGCACGGGATATACCTGGGGCTTGCTTCGGTAATTAGTTGGAGATTCGTCTCCAGCTATGCTGATCGAACTCTCTGCCTGAAGGCAGAGGGGAACGTAGACGAGGCTATGCCGAAGGGCAGAGTCTAGTGTGGGATGGTAGACAGCTACCCGACCCCGTGTATACGGGGTCTACAGGAAATTCTTGCCCGAGCCTACGGGCTCGGATTTACCCTGCATTAAAAAACGACCTTGTGCCACATCCTGCCTCGCGAGGAGGTGAGGTAAATAACCTTGCTTCAGGAATTACTAGCCTGCCACACGATTCCCTCTCTTTCTCTTTTACAATAAACCTCTCTTCTTTCATCTATGCATGTGTTGCTGTTCCTTCACTCGAGTACCACTTTTTTCTGTTTGTAACCTCTTTAAGGATACAACAATAACATTTCAGTACTCTTTTCTTTGTTTGTAAAGAAATTTTCCTGTTTCTTAGTACTATAACATCACCTGCCAACAGGGTCACATTCTTGGTCACGGTTACCAATTAATATAATGCCTTTTGGCCGCCGCCTACACCCGGTGGTGCAATCACGTTTAGTGGTCCGGTCCTCAGGATCTTAGGACGACGTTTTAAGCACAGGACTAACTCTACGCTGGTCAATGCTGGTGCTGGTCCAATTTAGTTGTTGGTCGCTGGCCGCTTCGATCCACGCCAACTCTGCCCATGAGCAATATGAAGACTGAACTTTGTCGTAATCACAGCGCTGGTTCGCCGTGACAGGTGCTATATTAACGTAGAAAAATATCTTCACGGCGGAAAAAAACAAAGATTCATAAGGTTAATCTTCAATTGGTTTATATACCTCTTGGTACAACAAAAATTAATCCTTCCCGCTTCAATCTTTATAGTGACACTAGGCCTCATCTAAATTTCTGGAAGATCTGGGTTCAAAGTTCTTGGAATCAGTAAATCTGGTGGTAGCTGACGTGGATTTCAAAGGATCTCGATGCGGGTTCTCAGCTCAAGATCTCTGAGTTCCCAAAGTCATCTGCTTATATGCACTTTGGCCCAAAACTGGCGTGGAACCGAAGGGTTCTGGGGATTCGGTGATTCCCTAATTTTCACATTAATCCAAATAATGGTTTCCTTTGTTCCCTATTTCTGCTTTCTTTTCGAAGGCATCTCTCGCTATCCGAATTGTTGTGACCTAGAATAGCTTACTGAATTAAGAATAACCAAAACGGGGTTTAGAAATGGATGGTAATCGTTTAACATCAACAAAATACAATACTCGCCAGCAGCGTGAAGTAGGTAAACCACTGCTAGTGGTGGACTACTTAGCATATTATCCCCACTTACAGTAGTGTCCAGCGTATTTATGAGGATTGGGACATATCCATTAGTGTTCATAGGTACGCTATATAACACCAGTGCCATATCGGATTTCGGTGTCGTATTTTCCATTCTCTGTTAAAACATTTCCGAGATATGTAATTTTTTGTACGTGATTTATTTTGATGCGCCCAATTTGTAATTCGCATCTTCGGTTGTTCCTTTTGCTGACGACTATATGTTGTGGGGCAGACCCTTCTACACAAGATGGACTCGTCCAAAGTATACTTACACTCACAGAGAGAATACCTGCGAGTTGAGATACGTTGAGTCAGGGTGAGAGATACGGAGACAGTACACCAGGTGTTCACAGAGTTATACGAGAGTCCAGAAACAGAGACAATTACGGCTTCACTTACAGAGACTTGTACATATACTTTCCACTAACCCGCATTCCTGGACTACTAATCTTCACTTCAAGTCTGTATTCTTACGTTTAATACACTTATTTTTCTATCTCAATTACTGGCGTTGTTTATTTATTTGTGCAGGATTCCATTCCCGGAATCCACAACACTATATATCCTGTTTTCTTACCACTGAACATTAGTTCTTTCTTCGCGCTTTTCTAACCTAATCTAATCTTCTGTAATAGTTCCTGTAGTTTTCTTTCTGTGACTGCTATCAACAATGTGACATCTGCATATCTAATGTTGTTAAGATTGTGGCCACCAATAATAAATCCTAGTAGGACTTGTAATTTTCTCAGGTTCGCCTCACTGTAAATGTTGAATAAGTCCGGTGAGAAGACACACCCTTGTCCTCTTTCTATTTTTGTGTATTTACAGAATCCATTTTCTGCCTGTATGCAGGCTGTTTGCATACTTTATCAAACGCTTTTGTGTTCAAGTTTAACTACTACTACTACTACTACTACTACTTCTTTGTGTTGTTTCCCTTTCAGACGCGGGCAATCGTGGCTCTCCACAATTTCCTGTCCTTTTTAGCTCTTAGTAAAATTTGTCTTTCTGCTATCTCTCCTAATCACTGTTTTGCAACTATTTTCACAAGCTCGTTAGGCTAATATGTCGCTAAACAAAATAAACTACATCCAACAGCGAGGCCTCTGATCGGGAGGTTTTGAGGAGCATGGAACCACCTCTTAATTGCTGTTGTTCCCAGGTCCACCATAATTAAGAGTGGTTGCGCCTGTTAAGGTTCCAGCTACGAGCAAATAGTGAACCCCCAAACTAGAGTCAAAACATGAAAATATAAAAATACATGAGAAAAATTACCAGCAATATATTTTCATAGTACAAAGAAAATTTTTAAAAATTACCAAAGCCCAAAACTCATTTCGGCATTAAATGACCTATAAGGAGTTGATATCCTATTAAACAAACAAACCAAACTTTTGTTATGCTAATGAACACTCGTTGCCACTTTTGTGATACCAGCAAATACTCGTTGTCACTTTCGTAATGCTCGTTGTAGTAGAGACTTTGTAATCGCATATACAACTTATAGTAACGCCGTTGAACAATGCTGGTGTCAGACGCCTTCGAATAATCTCGCACTAATAGTACTTGCTCAGTAATACTCGCTCAAATAGTAACCACCATATAGAGAAATAGTATAGTGATCCGAGTAGAGGAATAGAATAGTGAATCGAGAGTAGCGGTCCGTATAGTAATAGAGGATAGTCAAGAAAAAACGATCGTTTAGACGCCCCCTACTTTCTACTTATGCGTTTCTTCCATGGTCACGTGGTCTACTTAATTCAATAATGGGATCGCCTGTGTTTGCTCACTGGCGATCTATGTTCAAACTCCAGTGTCAGCAGCGACGCTTTATTCCTATATAACACAAACCAAACCTACATTTAGCAATTTCAACAGTAACTTTATGAAACCTAGCTGTCACTCACGTAATACGCTGAAATTCATGAAGTGGATGTGACAAAGAGGAAAACTCACCAGAACAATTGCTATGAAAATATTGATAGAAAAGCTTCAGGAAGCTACGTCACAACAGTAGAAAAGTGAGTGAAGCCTAAATGCCAGATCGGGACCGATAATATTGCAGATTCTTCTTTAGATTTTGTTTATACGTTAAGCACTTATCTTGGAGTTGTGAGTATTTACTAAGCATAATTTAATCGGGCATAGAGGAAAATAGTAGAGCACTCAGTGGGGATCCTTGTAAGAATCGAACTCACTACATAAGCATTAGGTTGAGTGATGAAATTGTTACTAATTATCGCTCTACGGTAGACGCCCTAAGTAATTAGAATACTTATGCTGGAAAAAGTGCTCAGGAAATGGGAATCAGACACCCTAGGAAGATCGAAACTTATTGTAATAACAATATATATATATATATATATATATATATATATATATATATATATATATAAATATAAAAGTGAACATGGAAGTCAGCACTTAGAGGCGACAGTCTGTTTCATGCTAGTGCAATCGTCAGGCAACTAGTATATATATATATATATATATATATATATATATATATATATATATATATATTTGCGTGGTCGTCTATAACGATTTTACGAGCGCGTCAATAACGGCAAACGCGTTCAGGAACTTTCATTACGGATAGAAGCTTCAACGAGGAACAATCTTTTATTTCATTACAAGAATTTACAAATAGGAACGATCAATTAGCTTATCTTCATACCCTGCCTGGTGACAAAGGCTGCTGGTGGCGCCAGGGGTGGCGCCACCGAAACCGTGATATCACCCCTGGTCGGCGGCTGATGAAGACAGAGTATCGCACGTGTTAATACACGTTGTATGTTGAATATATATATATATATATATATATATATATATATATATATATATATATACAGTGTAACCCGGATATAAGAGACCCGGATATAAGAGACATTTTCTATGGTCACAAATTAGAGCCTGTGCTAATGTATATATAATAGACCAAACCCGGATATGAGAGAAACCCGGATATAAGAGGCTCCTTCTCCAGTCCGGCAACTCTCTTATATCCGGGTTACACTGTATATATATATATATATATATATATATATATATATATATATATATATATATATATATATATACATATATATATATATATATATATATATATATAACTAGTATGTGTAGCATTACAATATTACTTTCACATACTTAAACATAATATACTTTAAATACACACCATACATACTTAAACTTTATCAGTAACAGTTAAAAAGCAAAAACGACATATAAGGAAGATAGTGTAGAAAAATTAGGGCGATCGTTATTTCTTAAATGAAAATTACAACTTTCTATAAAGTAATTTTTTCGCTTTTTTGTTGGCAAATTATTCAATGACATCGTCAAAAACTATTTAATCTGTCAATCGTCGCTAGACAGGCCAGTATATAATATTGACAGATAGGGCACCTCGAGGCGGTGTAATGGTTGGCAAGCTTGTCTCGCTAGAACAATTACGACTGAGTAGTGAGTTCGATCCTCACTGTGGCCTTGTGCCACATCTAAGCTACGCTTGGAAAATCACTATTTTATTGACAGATAAAAAAACAGTTTAAGTTGCCTCGAAATCGAAATGGTCCTTCAACTGTCAGTACTGTTCCGACATTAAAACCACTATTATTTCAGTATAGCCTATACAGGCTTATAGCTTACAGCAGATACAAAAGTACCGCCCCCATAAAGTTATATCCGGAAAGGAACACCCCTTTCCGACCTCCTCTGGCTACGCCACTGTAATAAGCCATTAAAAAAGAAGAATCAATCAATCAACATTCCGTGAGATGTCGATCCCTAACGTTTGTGTTAAAACGAGCGCTTAGTGCTATTTCCAAACCAGCAGAAGCAAGTAGTAACATATAATACAATCTGGTTTGTGGTGTATTTTTATTATATTATGTATTGGCGGTTTTGTTTAAGTTTGTCTCTACTGCAGAGAATCTGATCGAAACCAAAATGGAGGTATGTTTGAGAATCGTCGTCTGTGTCTCGACAATCGTCTATTTCTAGTAAATGGCAATTTCATATTTTTCCTCAAAATTTGCCAGCACAGTCAGGCAAAAATAATATAACAAAGCAGTAGTGAATATTTTAGTTAGTCAATTGATACCTCGCTATATATATATATATATATATATATATATATATATATATTATGTTACATTGGAACATGCAAGTTACCACGACAAAAAATGCATATTTGTTTCGACGTCTCATCAGGTAGTTAACGATGATCTTTAGACGTCGAAACAAATATGCATTTTTTGTCATAGTAACTTGCATGTTCCAATGTAACAGTTTATAATAAATATTTATTGCTCTACTCTTGTATTGAGCCCTTTTTTAAATTAATGTTATGAATGTTTGAATTCATATTCTTTCCGTTTTTTTACATTTGTATATATATATATATATATATATATATATAATAACACTAATGAACTATATATATATATATATATATATATATATATATATATATATATATATATATATATATATATAACACTAATGAACTTATAAATGTAAGCAGTTATACTCGTCCGGTAAAACCTTAGGTGTTTCAGCTTGTGAATGAAGAAACTAATACCCAAGGGAAAAAAAGGGTAAAAAAAGAGAGAACTAAGAACATGTACTTTCTGTCCCCCCCCCCTGATGATCCGCGTAAGTGAAACCTAGGTAGGTTAATCTGGCTCTTTAGGTTTACTTATACACACACACACACACACACACATATATATATATATATATATATTGTGGCTCACCGGTAGCACAACACTGAGTTTCCTCCACGATGCAATCGTCTGGTGGTGATTGAAAACTGACCGTTATAAAATTTAAATGTTGATATTTATACCGTAGTTATGAGAGTAGAGCAGTCCATTTAATTATGACAAAAAGAAAAAAAAATTATATATACAATTGCAAAAAATGAGCAAGTGTAAAAATGCCTAATTGTAAGGACGCTTAAAAGCATTGGCGGAACTCATATATATCAATATACGACTCCCTACACATGTGCACTTACTGGCGTACTCGCACACGCATGTGCACACACAAAGACGAGAAAATCAACACAAGTAAAAAAGCGGATAAATATTTAACTTAATATAAAACGAATGAAAATGAGAAAATCAACAGACAATTGCTGATATCTGACGAGTGGACCGAACGATTACAAAAGGGTTTGTCTACGAAAACTCTGTAGTAGTGGTTCTGAATATAACATCAATCGGCTGAGTGACAAATTTTACATTTGTATTAACTATATACATACATACATATATATATATATATATATATATATATATATATATATATATACATTATTTCGAAATCTATCAGTGTTGTCCAAGCTATCTACAGCCATTACAATCAAGTTTATTTACATTTTTTTATTTCTTATGACACACACACACACACACACACACACACATATATATATATATATATATATATAGATACACACTCATATATATATACACGCATATATATATATATATACATATATATATATTTATATATATATATACATACAGACTCATATATATATATACACACGCATACACACGCATATATATATATATATATATATATATATATATATATATATATATATATATATATATATGCGTGTGTATGCGAGTGTGTCTATGTATGTGTGTGTGTATGAACATTGTTAACTTCTATCCCTCTACTTAAAACCTTTCACTTCTATTACTTTCGGGTTTATTTACAATTTTTTTTTTTTATTTGCTATGATTTATCACCTCTGGCAAAGTTTGAAAACCGGTATTTAAATCCAGGTTTTGAAAATTGTTAAGTAGTTACCGACACACCAATACCGGTTTTTCTAAGATTTTTTTTTTTTTTTTTTTTTTTGCTTTCAACCTTTAAGCTTTAACTAAAACATCTCAAATATGAGATTTTAAAAAAAAATAATTCTCCAAAAATCTCAGATAGAAGAGTTAATAAAAGAAGCATGGATCTGTGCCAGGATTTTGCATGAATAACATTCTCCTGGTAATTATGTGATCTCTGGCTGAATTAAATCTCGTTATATAGGTAGCTCGTATTTCTCAAGAATTGAAATAAAAAGCTCAACTTTGTTTACTTCAATTCGTCTTTGAAAAAAGTACAGAAATAAACAAACTGGATGCGATCCACAATGTATTTATTTTTTCATTTGTTTCATTTTCTAACTTTAAAAAAATCACACGGGATTACCTCTCTCTCTCTCTCTCTCTCTCTCTCTCTCTGTCTCTCTCTCTGTCTCTCTCTCTGTCTCTCTCTCTCTCTGGGAAAACTTCTTATTCACTGGGCAAGTCGACTTCTTAACTTCACTGAACCACGTGGCACATTCATCCATACACATTCCATGAATGAACTCTTACTTTTTTGTCGATGCACGCACATGAATATAATTTCACTCCTCTTTTCAGCCAGGGTGTTTCAAAAGTTTATGTCACATTTCTAAGATCTCTTATATCATGAACTACAAATGGTAGCATAATTGAACTGGTATTATTTAAAAGCTAAAAGTGTTAATTTAATTAACCCATGCCATGAATTTTGCACAGAAATGCTCGAGATGTTGGGCGACTGTTTTGATGACCAGCTTGTTTTTAACGATGAGGCAACCTTCTACGTAACACGCGCATATGGGGAACTGAGAACCCTCATGTAACTCTTCAGCATGTGCAAGATACCCCTAAGGTAAACGTGTTCCGTGCCATGTCAAACAAACGTGGGTATGGACAATTTCTTCTTTAAAGAAGGAACACTCTATGGTGAAGCGTACCTTGCTATGCTGTAAAACTGGTTGATGGAAAAATTGCACGAGGAGGTCTACACACATCATTTTGCAAACGGGATGGGTCACCACCTCACTGGAGCCTTAAAGTTAGATATCATCTGAACACCACTCTGTCGCAGAGACTGATCGCATATTCCTGCGATGCCCACCTATGTCTCCAGACCTCACGCCATGTGACTTCTTCAGCTGGAGGTATGTGAAAAGACTTGTGTACGTACCTCCCTTCCCAGAGATGTGAATGATCTGAAGACGCGAATAACTGAAGCCTTGACAACCATCGACAACGCTATGCTTGGTGGCGTTTGGCAAGAATTGGATTATTGTTTGGTTTTGTTTCGTGTAACCCGCGGCGCTCACATTGAAGACCTGTAAAAACCCGTATAGAAGCGTGGAAATATTAGCTTTCAGGAAATATAAATGGTGTTTTGATATTCTCAACAGTGTTGTAATGTGACACAGACTTTTGAAACACCCCTTTATATAAGTATAACAACTCCTGCACGCGTTGAATCAATTTATTTTGAAAGTTCTCAACCACTCCCCGGGCACAAATCTTAAACAGTCGCATCCGTTACAAAAGTAGTACCTCTACAATAAATCAGGGATTAAGAGAAAATGGATGGGGAAAGAAAAGCGGGGCTTGTAAAAATAAATATATATTCTTTGCTTTCTGTTCTCATGGCCGTCCTGGGAATGACGTTAAACTGCATCCGAGTCCTGGGTAAGACGATAAACTACATCCAACAGCAAGGCCTCTGATCAGGAGGTTTTGAGGAGCGTGGAACCATCTCTTAATTGCTGATGTTCCCAGGTCCACCCTGATCCGGGGTGGTAGCACCTGTTAGGGTCCCAGCTATGGGAAAATAGTGAAATCCCAAGGTGTGTCCACGTCCTGGGTATGACAATAAACTACATCCGCGTCCTGGGTATGACGATAAACTACGTCCAACCAAAAGGCCGTCGATTCGATCAATCGGCTGGTCATGTCATGCCCCATCACATCTAACCCATCCCAAAACAACTACAACTTACAGTTAACTTTCCCACCCAAACCTTACACTAAATATACTAACACCTTACCCCTAAAATGTGATGGAAAGCGTTGGCTTAGGGTCAATCAGTAGAAAAAAAAATTTTAAACAATGATGTTGCCAGCTATATGTTTTTGAAACAATGATGTTGCCAGCTATACGTTTTTGAAACAATGATGTTGCCAGCTATACGTTTTTGATATATCTAGTAAATACTGGATCTGGCATTAAATAACCCATAGTGGTTGATATGCCATAAAACCCCAAACATACAAACAAACAAACAAACGTTCTCATAGGTAAAAAAAAGCAGAAACGTCATCTTTTTTCTCTTTTTCGCTCTCCTATTTGAGTAAAACATTTTCACTCTGCAGCCTTTTTTCCACAGACGTAAAGCTGCAAGCCCGTCGCTACTTTATATAGATATTTCCATGGCAAATGTCCAGGTGATCACTGTTCTTTAATTTTCCTCAGTTCAAACTCTCACAGTTATGACACGACCTGCAACTTCCACAATGTTGAACCACCTTTATTTCCCCCGTATTCCAAACGTAAGAAGAAAATTCTATTCAGACATCTTTTTTCCCATGAACTATCACTCTGTAAAAGAGATTACTGCAGGTGGTGGTGGTGGGGGTGCTTCTCTAAACTCTTCAATGTTGACTTCTTCAATTGTCATCTTATCCTCATAATCTTTATTCCCTACGACCTTTTCTTCCAGTCAAATCTCACACCTCTTTCATCATCAACATTCTGACTGTAACCCTCTGCTTTGAGTGGCCCTCGAGTCTTGTATTGGCTGAAATTTACTATGAGAAAAAGCAACAAATATCTGGTTCCATTCATATTTAGTTCCAATACAATCACTTTTTTCATCCTGACTAGAGATTTTTCGACTTACCTGTCATCTGCCACGCGCTGCCAACGAAAAAAAGTATTTTGCAGCTTAAAAACTATAAATAAATCAACTTTTTTAATTTTTACATATTTTACTTTTCCAATTTACCAACATCTCTTCCATTCATCTAACAGTCATCTTATTCAGCATTACAATTTCGGGTGTAACCCTTTACCTTGACTGGCTCTCGGAACTTGTAATGGATGGAATTTAGTATATATATATATAAAAAACAGTAAGAAATAGATGTTTTTCTTTCTGTTACACTTCTAACTTCAGACCTTCATTCTTATCCTATTTAAAATTTCGAATTTTTCACCCAGAGATTTATTAACACGTTTTTTTTTATGGCTTATCAACCCTTGGCAGGTTATTTAAAGCCATAAAATATTTTTAGATTATAAAAATCTTTTTGTGGGGGGGTGGAGGGAGATGATAATAGTTTACTGATACAAGTTTTGCTAAGCAGTGGATTCATACCTTTCTCAAGAGTAATTGAGGAAAAAGTTAATATAACAAACTCAACGGGGATTATACCATCAGCACACCCAAGCTTACAGCGGTCACCCATCTAAGTACTGACCATGTTCGACGATGCTTAACTTCGCTGAACGTACGTGAACCGTTGTTTCAACGTCATGTGGCCGTAAGCATTGTTCAAGTGAGAGTCGAGAGCGAACAACAATTACCCGATAACATAAGAAGTCAAATGTATGGCAGCACTTTTCAAGAAAACCTAATGTCATAAGATTTTTAAAAGAGCTGGTGGCTCAACGTCGACCTTCAAAACGCGTGCAAATACGTGCCATCGATTTTGATAGTGAAGCCAGCGCATCTTTTTATAAGAAACTATTGAGTACCCCGTTTCTAAGAAACCTGTTGAAATAACCGGAATAAATTTACTTTTCAATATCATTACAACATTTACTATACTCTCGCTATGGCAACACTTACTTCATGAATGAAAACGGACAAAGCTATGTATAATTGCTTGAGAGAAAACACACCTTATCTTCAGATTTTCAGAACATGAATGCAAACATTTTCTCAAACAGCGAAACATATACAGATTAACAGATATTAAAAAGGGAAGTAAATTATGGTCTTACTTGCTAGCTGACGGGGTCGTCATTGCGTCAATGATTTAGCTTATGTCATAAAAGGCGAGAGTATACATGCTGCAGTTCTGACGAATGGGCTTTAATTGACTAAACCGCTTACATTTCGCCCACTCACCAGACTCTCATCTGATGCATTTATTACTCTTTGATATAAGAATAAATGACAAATAACTAAGTTTTATAACACTTCAAAACTATTACAAAACGTCATGTAACTATAGTATTTGCTTTAGGCTATTGAATTTATTCAAAGAAATATCGCCCAAAAAACGTTCATAAGACGCAGCCAGCTTCAGCAAAGGATGCGAAAACTTTGGGTTTTGAATGATGAAATGAAGACAAAATTTAAGCGATTACTTAAATTAAAGCTGGATGTTATTACTCAATTTCATTTAATAAGTATGAATTTAATAAATATAAAAAAAAATCGTCGGAGCTTGAATATCAATGTACAGGTTGCGTAAGGTATTTGAGAACACATTGAAGACTGTAAGAGAAACGACCACATCTTACAAACAACTAAATGTATTGATACAAAATCTGGTTGGATAACATGTTTATCCGATGTAATCGCCTTCAGCCGCAATGATAGTTTTCAATGCGGGACTGGAATCGTTGGTATGCTCGCATCAAATGGCCTGGATTGATATTGGACATTACTCGGGTAACGGAGGTTTTTAGGGAATCACTCATAATGTGGGAACGTTGATGTAATAGTCAAGATGATTAAAGTCTGGCGTGTTGGGTGGCCACATTTTTTCTGTGATGTAATCATGAAGATTAGCCGCTATTCATTTTTCTGTATCCAGCACAGCTTTATGAACAAGTGCTGCTGAAACACATACAGCCTTCAATTGCATATAAGGTCTATCGATGGTTTCACAACCGTTTGCAGAACCTCAGTGTAGCCAACAGCATTCACCCGAAGTCCCTGTAGAAAGAAGTGAGGTGGCATGACGTGTCTTTCACTACTCAGTCAGTCAGTCAGCTATGAGCCATGCGTGATACTCGCTTAGGTGATCATGTAACTTTCGATACATGACTGACTAGGCAGATTTTTTTCTCGCAGTAGGTTCCCATTTCTTTCTGCGGTCGACCAGTTGCCATCCAAGGCTATAGAACCCGGTCTGTCCTGCTATTTACCCATATCTGGGGGGAGAAGAGGATTCATAACTTTCCCAAGGGAACTAGCACGTCAGTCAGTTATGTGCCATGCGTGATACATGCTTAGGTGATCATGTATCTTTCGAAACATGACTGACGAGGCAGATTTTTTCCCGCAGTAGGTTGCCATTTATTTCTGCGGTAGACCAGTTGCCATCCAAGTCTATCGAATCTGATCTGTTCTGCTATTTAACCCATAGCTGCGGGGTGAAGAAGATTAATACCTTTTCCAGGGGTATTAGCACGTAAGTGAAAGTAATGGATTCGACTGGAATTCGAACTCGGCTCTTCGATCACCACCCCTAAAACCGTCACAGAAGCGGGAAACTTGGTGTGAATAAAAATGGAGAACATCAGAAGGATGTGAACATCACCACCTGTCATTTCTTCGCTTCACTTTTTGATCGTGGTCGATTTCTTTTTTCGTCTGTAAAAAAAAAGTCAAAAAACAAAAAAACAAAAAACAAAAAATCAAAAAACAAAAATAAACAAAAAACTAAAAGCAAAAAAAAACAAAAAACAAAACAAAAAACAAAAATAAGCAAAAACAAAAAAAAATAAGAAAAAAACAAAAAAAAAACAGTGCATGTCAGTTTCTTCTGGATATTTCAATTTGTTCAGTAATTATTTTGCTTGGAGTAGCCGTTATTCTTGTGTTTGTGTCGGTATTAACTGTCCTTCCCTCGTCACGTATGACTTTTACAGTGTGCACCACGTTGAGGAGTGTGCTCTCGGGCACCTTGAGATCTCATGGAAGTTCCGGCATTCGCATCAAATGTACGAATTGTGGTGGGCTGATAATGTTTTGAATGCTTTTTGCACTTTTCTACAGGCAACACATCCCCGCTGGAGGCTTCCAATTCCTTTCAAAATTTGGGCACAAATAACCCGGCGACATTAAAAAAATGTGCAATCTCAACATCGCTGTGCTTCGCGTGTATCGCAACAATTACGGCATGCCATTTCATCTCATGCCTTAGCGGATCGTTCGCCATTGATTCTTTGAAAAGATAAAAGTACATTAAACATCACATAACTTCAGGCGCACAATCATCGTTAATCCTGGGAATGACGATAAACTACATCCGGCCGCAAGGCCTCTAATCGGGGGACTGGAGGTTTTGAAGAGTGTGAACCACCTCTCAATTACTGTTGTTCCCAGGTCCAGTCAGACTCGGGATAGTAACCCTTGTCAGGATCCCAGCTATGGGCTAAATAGTGAACCCCTAAACAAAAATAAAACACTATGAAAGTATAAAAATAAATTTTATAGTAAAAATACCAGCAATACATTTCATAGTAAAATGACCAACCTATTTAATAGCAAAATGACTAGTAATACATTTTTATAGCAAAATGACTAGCAATATATTTTATATTAAAATGACCATCGATACATTTTATCTGTAGTAGAAGGCATACAATTGCGTTTAAATTATATATAGTTGAAGCCATAAAATTGCGTTCAAAATATTTAGATTTCGACATTAAATAACCCATAGAGGTTGACATACTGCTAAACAAAATCAACCAAACAAAAACATGACATTAATCCATACAATATCGTATAACGACCGGCAATAAATTTTAAAATAGAATTACAAGCATTATAGTAGAATTACCGACAATACAATTTATAGCAAAATGACCAACAATAAATTTTATATGTAGCTTAAGGTATGTAATTTCGTTCAAAATATATTTAGTTGAAACCATGGAATAGTGTTTAAAATATTTAGATTTCGGCATTGTATAAACCATCGAGCTTGATATGCCGTTAAACAAAATGAGCTAACCAACAATCATGTCTTCTCAAATACCTTAGATGGTTTGAAAGATTATTGGTTTATTGAATATTCAAATGTTATTTAATAAGAAAAAATTACAGGATTCACAAAGAAGTTATTAAATAAGTGTGGGTTAAATTCGAATCGTGACATTGTCAGTTTTACATTAAATAGCTTTTCTGTTCTGGTCAAATTTCGTGAAGAAAATGTCTTCAGCAATTGCGATTCTCTTCTGCATAAAAAGGATAAACTTGAAGTGGATTCCTTTTCTTTTATTAGCTGTTTTTCTTCATGGCGTGGGAGATCACAGCTCTCTACAACTTCAGATCTTTTTTGTTCTAAGCAATGTCTGCCTGATTTTTATCCCTCTCAATTCATGTTCGGCCATCTATTTGCACAAGCTCTTTAGGCGCATAATTTAATATTTTCTGTTTTCAATATGCCCCGTGCGTGTTAAATACTCCAAGCTGTCTTTCCTCAGTAAGTGGCTCAGAAATTTCAAGTGTTTCTTTCTTATTCTAAGTACAAGCCTCCTTTTTGTGATGATTTTCCTTAAAACGTCTTACTAGCACACATGTTCCGTCCATCTTCCCGATATTCTACTGTAGAACCACATATCTGTTGCCACAAATTTCCTCTTCATGTGAGGAAAGTGTCCACTGCTATATAAGAGGATTTGATATAACAATTAAACACTCTATGGCAGTGAGTGCTGGACAGTCTCCTCAAAGATGAAGAAAAGACTTGAAGCAACGAAAATGTGGTTCTACAGAAGGCTGCTCAGGATACCATGAACTGAACATGTGTGCAACGACGAAGTTTTAGAGGAAATGGAAACAAAAAAATAAACTTATGCTTAACATCATGGAAGAGACAGTCGATGTTTCTAAGGAACATAATGAGGAAAGAGGACTTGGAAAAGTTGATACTCACATGGCAAATTGAAGGCAAGAGAGACAGAGGTAAACAGCGCATGACATATTTAGTGAACTTGAGTAAATGAATTCATTAAGAGCTACAAGGGACACGAAGTTGTGGAGACCTATGATCGCCTACGTCCCGAGAGGACACGGCACAGAAAAAAAGAAGTACTTGATTGATTTTGACATCTCTAGTTCGTAGCTTACATCTTGAGTTTCCCCTCTAGCTAACAACCATACATTCTGTCTTCTTACAACTGATTGTTAGCTCTTTCTTCCCGCTTTTCTTTATTATCTAATCTAGGAGTTTATGTAGTATTTTTTTTTCTGTTTCCTCAGGCAACACGGTATCATCAGTTTATCTTATGTTGTTAAGATTGTTCTCACAAATAATAAATCCTTTATAGAATTATATTTCTAAAAGAGTTCACGCTAAAAAACCGACAAATTTAACCCAATTATACGATTATATTAAGCAAATATGGCAGAGCATTCCAAATGATTTTTATGCTCAGTAATCAAGCTTAATGATTAGGCGATGTGAAGCTGTAATTAATAATAAAAGTTACGGCACTAAATATTGATAAATATTTTTTTTTGATCATTTTTTACGATAACTTTTTGCTTTAAATATAGTAATACCCATGCGGTCTTAAACTTATTTTGCCGGAAAATTTGGATAATTTCATTCATCCAGCATTAAAATTTTTCAAGTTGTAGAAAAATATACAATTTTTAAATCATTCGAAAGAGAAATAAATTCTACATAAAACGTCCACAATAAAACTAATTTATATTGTTTTATTAGAAACATATTCTGAAATGAATAAAACTTTAACCATCAAGAGAGAGAGAGAGAGATTATCCTTGTTTTACGCCATTTTCTACTTGAAATCGCTGAATTCTTTTTCAGGAGATTTGCACCCAATAAATTTACAGATTATTCCAAATATCTTTCTTAAATAAATCAAGTTTTCCTAGCAGTTCAAATAGATTTTAGAAATGGACACTGAAGATGAGATTGCTACTGAAACATTATAAGGAAACGTTCAGCATTTATTGACCGAGCAGTCAGTGCTAGTTTTAGTTGAAATTCATAAAATCTTACTATTAAAACATCTTTTCAGGAAAATAGGTTCCTCGCGTTCACTGTTATCGCTCATTTCAGTACCGATGGGAGTTTCCTTCCTAGCCTTTTGTCTGATGTAGCGCTGAACATCTTGATTATGTCACTAATTTCTCTTCGAGTTACATGCGATATCCATTTTGATTGATGCTACTGTTGAAAATCCTCAAGTGATGTGGCTTCTGTTATTTGTGACAGTTCTTTGTGATTCCGTAGCGCCTATCCATAAGTTTCGAATAAGGATGATCCTCGCGAAGACCTACACGTTTCATTCGCAAAGCTTATCAATAATGACGCAAATGAATGTCAAATCTGAAAGTGCATGCCCGTTCGTAGAACCACCGTGTCGTGTCGTGTGTTCCCTAAACAATTAGGATCTTAGGGGCACTATATGTACTGCAGCCGTCAAAAACAGTTGTGTGTCTAGAACAAGTTAACTCGACAGAACGTATTCCTCCACTGATTGGTTCTGAATTCAGAGATTTCCTTCTCCTAAATTGGTTGACATCCAAAGGGAATAGAGCCCTGCTGTTTAACCCATAGTTGAAGAAAGATGGATTCATGCCTTTTCCCAAGACTTTATTTCAAAGGTTTATTCTCGATTCTTATCAAAAACTTTATTTTTTTTTCTCTTTTTAATTCACATAATACTTCCAGAACACCAAAAATTGAGAGAAATTCCAAATCAATTGTTGAATCGCGTACGGCTACATCACATTGAAACATCAGTTTCCGTACGATCAGCGAAGTTAAGCAACATCGAGCCTGGTCAGCAGCGCTTGGTAATACCAGACGCTGTAAGCTTGGGTGTGCGGGTGGAGTAATGGGTCATGGCTCGGAATAGTTATCCTGAGAGCCGTGTACCAATTCCCGTTGAGTTCGTTATATTCACTTACGAGCAAATATCCATGGGAATGGTATGAATCCCCCTCTTTTCCCCCAGCTATGGATTAATTAGTAGGTCTGTAAGCACTAAGCTATTATTATCTCCCCACCACCCAAATTCTTACAATCTAAAACTATTTTCTGCCTTTAAATAACCTGTAATGGGTTGATAACCCGTAGAAAACGAATCAATCAATCGCCCGGATATATTTTGCACCTTTATTAGTCTATCATTCGTCTATGCATTGAATATTGCTGCCACAACTGCTCTACTGTTTCTGCTATGTATCTAGAGATTCTTGACAAAAATCCAAAGAAGAATCTGCAATGTTATAGGTCCTGACCTGGCATTTCAACTGCACTGGCTTTCCCACCGCCGTAACGTCTCTTCCTTGTGCATTTTTCTATAAATATTTTCATAGCAATTGTTCGAATGAAGTTTTCTATTTGGTATCTCTACTTTATGAATTTAACCGCAGTATCAGACTAGCGGTTAAGTCTCATCATCTTACTGTTGAAATTGCTAGATGCAAATCTAACTTCTATGCTTAGTTTTTTTTTTCTCTCGCACTTCTCGCTTGAGGAAATACGGCGATTTGTTTTCTTGTAAAATACAATCTTCAAAATACTAATGCAATTTCAATCGTCATCTTCTGTCTCCTTAAATCCTGTTCTTTTAATGTCGTCTCTCTTCAACAAACTCTTGCTCAGTTACTTTCTTTCTCAGTAACCCCTTGCGACTTAGTGGCTTTGTCGCTTTGCTTGGAGTGAAATGAGTTTATAAAATTGCATATCAGGTCGATTTTTATTCATTTTCTATGAAAGATTTCCAGGAATACCTTTTGCCTACCATTGAGATTTAAATATGTCTATTTTTGCAACAAAATCGCGTCTGCTTTATTTGGTGCGTTAACTAAATGTGTTTTCGGCATCGTAATTTTAACAAAGAAGAAAAACTGAATTCGGTATAATTCGGCATAAAAGGAAAGTTTATTTAAAAATATTTAAATACTTCCCGAGTTTTCATGTATGTTTCCTCGTTTCTGTTGTCACTTTTAAATCAGTCATTCAATTCTTATCTTTCGTTACATATACGCAAGAAGAAATAAAAAATGAACGACTTATTCAAATGTACACAGTACATCGTAATTATTTCCAGTTATTGAATCTCTTCTTAGTGTTATCGATTACATCCTTATCAACACGACGTTTCGATCGTCCCATTTTTGCAGCCTTCATCAGGTGTAAGTAATTGATTGATTTATTTGCTTTTGACAGCGTATCATCCCATTGTGTGTTATTTAAAACCAAAACATATTTTGGATTGTAAGAATAATTATTTTTTCGTTTTTTGCGAGTGAATATTACTTTTTTTTTTAGAGTAAAAATTATTTTTTTACAAATGCAAGTCCTACTATTTAACTCATAGCTGGGGGAAGATGGATTTATACCTTTCACAGAAATATTTGTGAGTAAATAAATGTACCCGACTGGAATTCGAAAGAAGACAGATAGTATGGCCATCATCAAGAGAAAATGCCCGGGTTTCAAACTGGAGATGACAACATCAAGCAACTACAGAAGAAGAAGAAGAAGAAGAAGAAGAAGAAGAAGAAGAAGAAGAAGAAGAAGAAGAAGAAGAAGAAGAAGAAGAAGACAACGAGCGATGGCTCCCAAATAGTTCTGTCTACCCAATTTCACTTACAAGGCATGGGTCAAACCCGTTCAGACACTTTCCAAAGGTGCCGCACACTGGGATCGCCTCCCCCAGACCGATAACATCAAGAAGTCACCTTCCTGACAATGCGATCATGGTGAGATTCGAAACTGGGTCTAGAATGTTCTAACCACTCAACCATATGCCCCACCCTAGCCAGAGTAAACTAAGCTATCTAGCTTTAGTTGGCAATCAGTCTCAGGGATAGAATTTTCTGAATTCAAAGGAAACGAGAGAAACAGGAAATCTTTCCACTATTTCTGAAAAAGAAATGGCAATTCACAGATAAGGAAAAAAATAAATTTTTTGCAGAAATTCTCAAAATCTACCCCAATTTCTGTAAAATAAAACATGAGATAAAATAGCGTGCATATCTCTAATGATAGACCAGTATACAAATATATATACACACACAGGTATAATTTGAAGCTAACACCTAGCGGCGACCGTTTGCTTGAAGCTTAAATATATATATATATATATATATATATATATATATATATATATATATATATATATATATATATATATCAGGTGTAACAGCAAAATTGTTCAAACCGTTCAATTGTTAGATTAATCTTTGAACCGTTGTATCTTAGAAATAATTAAAGATATCTTACTGGAACTCTCCGAGTTTTTTATAACACTTTTAGACTCTACTTTGAGCAATAAGAATGTATAATTACTCGTCAAGCTTAACACAAGTATCGTGATGAAATCGATCATAAATGAAAATGACATGTTCATCATTAATTAATTATAGCTAAGGATCGGAAGCTCATGAAAGATTGAAGTAAAGTTCAAATATATATCTATATATTATTCCAGGATCATTTTCCAACTTATTCAAGATGATCTTCGCCCTCTCTGACCTTCTAACATTCTGTCCTGGGGTAACATGGTGCCTCACAGTTTTCACCTACGATTTCATTTTCAAGTCTTTTTTTTACTGCTCTTTAGACTGTCATAGGTGAAACTCCATTCTCAAGTGCCAAACGTCTTATAAATTGAATTGGAATTTCTAATTCATCTCTTTAGCTCTAAGTTAAAATGATGATCCCTCTCCCTGTCTTGACCTCCTCATCCAGTTTCCTCTCTACTGTTCCCTCTTTTTTAAACTTATTCACCGTTCTCTTGATGGTTCTTGAACGGACTTTAAAGATGGAAGCCTGAGTATGAATATTGGTACCATTACTGAAGGCCTGAATGATCTTTTTCCTCTGATCATTGCTCATTTTGAGAAGACAGTGGTGCTGACACAAAACGATTTTAACTTGTTCTCTTTCTAGCTGAATAGCTCAAAGGCTTTTATTCAGTGATTCTTACGACAAATAGTGTCAAGATGGCAAAACGTCTTATCTGAAAACCTGTAAAA
>OZ038489.1:33813139-33850639 GCA_964036315.1 Acanthosepion esculentum
TTCCCTGGCCAAACCGGGTAGCAAGCATCTCTGTTGGATCTATTTCTCACTTCTTCTCCTCGCTCTTGCCGAGCTTCGCAATACTGCTCTCTTGGTAACTCGGACCACTCTGTGATAGCTATTGATATCTTCTTCCAAGCATCCGTTAAACAGGAACCCTCTATCCATAAGACCTCTTTCCATTACCAGCACGCTGACTGGGATTCATTTCGGGATTTTCTTCGTGACGCCCCTTAGACTGACATCTTCAACCTCCCAATTGAAAATGGCGCCACTGAGTTTTCTTCCTTTGTCAAAGCCGGCATGGACGCTTTCATCCCTTCTCGGAAATACCAAGTGAGACCACAATTCTCTCCATTCTCTGCTGAGTGATATGCATATAATCCCTTCCATGGTCTCTGCTATCATCTTTAACCTTGATCCCCACAAAGCATGTGGACCCGATGGTATCCCTGTAATAGTCATTAAGGAATGGGCTCCCGAACTGGCTCCTGTTTTCTCTCTAAATCAGGGGTCCTCAACCTTGCTTACCCCATGCACCCATTTCACCATTTGTCAGAGTGCCATTCGCCTCTCCTTTTCAAGGTTACAGGCCAAATTCTATAATTGCTCTCCTCCCCAGCTTAAAATTACTGTGGTCACAATTCACTCCAGAAAATCTAAAATTCACACCCTGGGGGTGAATTTCACCCCTGTTGAGAACTCCTGCTCTAAACAGTATAAAAAATGCCTCGCTCTCACTTGCTTCCCTGCCTGTTGGAAGTCATCATCTGTTGTTTTTAAGAACACTGGTCAACCGTCCAACCCATTTAACTCTCGGCCTATTAGCCTTCTACCCCTTTTGGGTAAACTCTTAGAGGCCCTAATCAATGCTGAATTGGTTCATCATCTCTCATCGCAGAGCCTTTTCTCAGACAAGCAATACTGTTTTCGTTTCTCCAGAAAAACTGCTGAGGTACTAACGATAACTGCGAAAAGAGTCTATCATGCTCTAGATAAAAACGGTGAAGCCAGAGCTGTAGCTTTGGACATCTCGAAAGCTATTGACATGGTCTGGTATTCAGGTCTTTTCCACAAGCTGAAAAGTTACGGTATCTCCAGGCACATTTTTGAGTTGATCCAGTTATTTCTATCAAATCGTGAAAGGAAAGATGTCCTGAACGGTCACTCGTCTACATCCTTTTGTACTAACGCGGGTGTCCCCCAGGGCTCCATTCTTGGTTCTACGCTTTTTTTAATCTTCATTAACGACTTTCCCAATGATATCAGCTCTCAACTTGGCATCTACGCTGACGATACTGCCTCGATACTAAGGCTGATTAGTCCGACAAGGTCAAAATGGCAGCTGATGTACAAAACGACTTCAAGACAGACGTTAACTAGGGCAAAAGAAAGCTTATCAATTTTAACCCCTCCAAAAATAAACTTCTTTCAGTAAATCATCTGAGAGACCCCTCTCTGCCTTCCTTCAGCATGCCTGATGCTAACCTCCAGGAAAGTGACTCATTGCGCCTTCTAGTGCTAATGTTCTCAGTTGACATCAAGTGGAAAGACTTTTGAATCCAATGATAGATGAACTGCTAAAAAAGTCGGTTCACTGTGTCGTGCGAGACAATTTTTATCTCCGAAATCTATCTTGCATATCTATAACTCTCCCATTCGTCCATGCTTAGAATATTGCTGCCATAATGGTCTCCCTGCAATTTACCTGGATCTCCTTGATAAGATCCAAAGAAGAATCAGCAATATTATTGAAAAAATATTAGTGAAAAATCCGACAACGAAATCATAGCTTCACTCGATGTTGAAAACTTATTTACCAATGTCCCTGTTAGTGAAACTATTGACATAATTATAAGAAATATATACAGTAACTCATCTTTTCCCTCACTTAAAATTAATCCTAATATATTACGGAAACTACTATTAGCTTGTACTACTGAAGTCCCTTTCTTAGATCATAATAATAATATATATATACAATGTGATGGTGTTTCTATGGGTTCAGTACTGGGTGCGACATTTAGCAATTTCTACATGTCGAACCTCGAAAATAAGATATTTACAGATTTTAAAAAACCATCCATCTACCTAAGATACGTTGATGATATTCTTATGTTAGTTAAAAATACAGATGAAATACTTCATCTTCAAAAACGGTTCCAAAATAATTCTGTACTTAAATTCACGTATGAACTCAATACTAATAATAAAATTCCCTTCCTTGACATATTGATAAACACAAATAATAACAAATTTACTATTTCGCCATACAAAAAACCTACCAGCATAAATTCATGTACACTTAACTACAAGAGCGAGTGCCCATATTACTACAAAATAGCAATTATAAAAAATCTAATACATCGTGCAGAAACTAATTCATCCACAAAACAGATTTTTTTACAGTGAACTAAAGAATATAAAACAAACACTTATTAATAATAGCTTTCCAAACTCTATAGTAGATGAACAAATAAGATGCTTTCTTAGAAATCTCAATACTAAGCAAATAGTACATAATACTGCTTCTACTAATCTCAAACATATTAATCTCCTATATCGTAGTCAAATGCATACTAATTATAAACAAGATGAAAATATACTAAAAAAATTAGTAAATATAACTACAACAGATTCTAGCAAAAAAATTAAG
This sequence comes from Acanthosepion esculentum, assembly GCA_964036315.1. Lineage (NCBI taxonomy): Eukaryota > Metazoa > Mollusca > Cephalopoda > Sepiida > Sepiidae > Acanthosepion > Acanthosepion esculentum. Next base: position 33,815,796 of record OZ038489.1, read on the forward strand.
TTAATCATATACTACACTAAATCTAGAATATCCAACTCAATTATTCGCAATGATTCTTCTCCCCCGGTATGCGATTTGCAAAAAACCAACATAGTTTACAAATTCAAGTGCCCTTTGGGAGATTGTATCTCCAACGAATTAAATAATATTTATGTTGGTCACACCACAAACTCGCTTTCACAACGCTTGACACTACATTTGAATGATAACTGTAACATTTTTAGGTATTTAAAACAACATGCCTGGCCACATACACAATTCCGGAAAATCCTTGTTGAAAACACAACTATACTTAAACATGAAAACAATAAACAAAAACTAAAAATTCTTGAAGCTCTATACATAAAACAGTTGAAACGTAACCTGAACAAAATAAACTATGAAATCTCCACAAATATTCTTAAATGCCTATAATTGATAACAGAAGCCATTGGTTTATGCCAACGGCTTCCCATACTTAATACTTCTCGAATTCACTCTCGCTTGGTCATGTGTGACATCATGAGCTGCGGTGCAATTTTCGCTTCCAGTGTCTTGTATGCACGAGTTTATCGTTGCTTAGAAATCATCCATGTAAACAGAAACAGACTATCATCACTGTTTTGTCCGTGTATTGCTTAATATATTGTAATGTAATTGTCATCTTTGATAATGGCTTATGTAAGCCGAAAGCTTAGATTGGATTAAAAAATATGTATCAATATTGTGATTTTCTTTCTTCGTTTAATGATAATGTTATTAAGCTTATCAGACGATATGAAAAGAATTTACATAAAATAAATAGACAACACTTGTCTATATTATTTAATGAAACATGTATGAATATATATATATATATATATATATATTATATATATATATAAAAAGTGATAAGAAAAATGTCACAATTAAAACGCCAAAAAGGAGAAATAACCACGATATTCTACACATACACACCCCCACACGCACGCATACACATACGCACACACATACATAAACACACACTATGAAAGAAGAAAATGATAAACCTTGCACCAATGAAAAATACTTATATAAAAGAAAAAAAAGAGAAATATAAACAGTCTATTATTGATATACCCAGTCGAGTGGATTAATTGATTGATGGAGGGTCCGTCTACGAAACTCTGGAGTCGGAATGCTAACACCAATCAAGTGACAAACTTTATATTTGTTTTATATATATATATATATATATATATATATATATATATATATATATATCGTGATTACGATTCCAATGTAATAAATTGTAACCAATTGTATTCGTGTTTGAGCCTTTATATATATATGTATGTATGAGTAAAAGATAGTTGGAAAACTTCCTTTTGCTGACGCGTTTCGTCCAATGTGGACTATTGTATATTCATATGGTCAAGTGAAAAATTTTCAGTTGACCATGTGAATATACAATAGCGTTTCTAAATTCTTCTAGTTGATAACGACATTTTGTTTGTTTATTGATATTTTGTTTCAATAAATTCACTTCGTTTTTTTGCCGTGAAAAAGTTCACATTGGACGAAACGCGTCGGCTAAAAGTACAGTTACCTTAATATATATTTTTTCTTTTTCTACACGTTAATTCTAAGAAATTTTTACATATATATATATATATGTGATAAGCTAATTCTATAAACAACAGCCACCTGCACTAATGCAAAGCTCTTCAGTAAAATGAATGGAGCACTTTGGCTGATTGGCATTTGTTTACATTTGTAAAAACAATCCGGTAGATTTAATTGTGTAACTCTACCGAGTGGAGATAGCTCTGGCTGACACCAAATTAGTTGTGTTTCAATCCTGGCTTGAGGCTTTCGGAAGTCTAGTCGCACTGAGGAGCTGTGAAACAGCGAAACAGTACTGTCTGTGAATGACATAATATATATATATATATATATATATATATATATATATATATATATATATATATATATATATGAAGAAATATAGTCTTAAAGTGTGCTATATTTATGGGATAAAGTGCTCAATATCAGAGATAGAGCATGTGTAAATATAAAAGTGGACATGGAAGTCAGCACTTAGAGGCGACAGTCTGTTTCATGCTAGTGCAATCATCAGGCAACTAAATATTTATATATATATATATATATATATATATATAAAAACTCGTGGCCTGACGATTGCATCTAGCATGAAACAGACTGTCGCCTCTAAGTATTGACTTCTATGTTCACTTTTATATTTACACACGCTCTATCTCTGATATTGAGCACTTTATCCCATAAATACAGCACATCTTAAGACCATATTTCTTCATATATATATATATATATATATATATATATATATATATATATAGCAAATACCGTGTTTTGGTTGGATAGGCTTAAATGTCATACACTAACAATACTTAAACCTATCCAATCTTCAGTTCGAGTAACGACATACCTACCAACCTGCCTAAGTCGAAGAAACGCTACACCGGGCGGCATGATGTATTGACACGGGTAACTAAAAACGTTGTAAATAGACCCTACCATCCGCTTATTCTGACATACACGTCGAATCGAGACAAAGCTGAACGCTTCTGACATTATAGTCTCATGAAAGTCAATAGATGGGAAAATGATATCTGTGTACAGTGTACATTATTTGCTTTTTAAAAAATGTTACCACACAGGAGATCCGCCTCCAGTCGGTGAGCGACGAGAATAATGGAAAATGCTGTAAACGGTAAATCTAAACAAACAAAATCTATTCTGTAAACCTCATCTGTTTTCTATATGTTGTACTGTCTGGAAAAGGTTGTTTGGTTTTATCACTTTTGTCATCATCGTCATCATGCTTTATAGAAATCTGAACAACAACTGCATTCATAAGAGAAACTGAATCTCTGTTAATATCAAATCAAAAGAAATTCGAATAAATTATATTAACGCTATGATCTTCTATCTTCTATGCGTCGTGTCGACTTCAGGACGTGGGCAATCATGGGTCTCCACCATTTTCTGTCCTCTCTGTCTTTTAGTAAATTTTATCTGTTCTATCTCACTTAATCCCTGTTCCGCCAACCATTTACACAAGTTCGTTAGGCAGCTGCTTTTCTCTGTCCCTCTTGCCTTCGTTATGCCCCGTGGGTGTAAGTTTTTCCAGGCCCTCTTTGCTCATTATGTACCCTAGAAATTTCAACTGTCGCTTTATAAGTTTTCCTTTTTGTTTCCATTTTCTCTAAATCCTTTTCGTTGTTCACGTGTTCGGTCCATGGTATTCTCAGCATCCTTCTGTAAAACCACATTTCTGTTGTTTCAAGTCTCTTCTTCATCTGTGAGGTTTGGTTTGGTTTGATTTATTTAACGGGATATTAAATGCCGAAATTTAATTTTCTTGGGAGCTATGGTATTTTTTTTTCCAATAATGTGTTGCAGGTATTTTTTTGTTTCACTATCAAAATGTATTGCTATTAATTTTAACAACATAAAAGTATCTTTATAATTTTTATAATGTTTTGGCCCCAGTTTGAGGGTTTACTATTTGCCCATAGTTGGTACCCCCTAACAGGTGCTACTACCCCGGGTCAGGGTGGATCTTGGAACAACAGCAATTAAGACGGTCATCTGTGAGGAGACTATCCTGTATTAACAATTCTTTTCTTTGTTTCAAACGAAGTTTTCCTTTTCTTAATAGTTTACTTAGCTTTTGAAAGACAGCTTTACTCCTGTATATGATATCAGTAGTGACAAAGATGGAACCAGACTGATTTTTCAAAAACAAATGTATGAGAACAAAATATGTTAGTGTTAAGATTGACAAGAGCAAAACAAAAATATATAAGCTCGTTTACAGGAACTGGGATAAAAACATTTTTCTCCCCGGTCCTTTGAACAGGAGGTTTATCCCTTGTTCCCTACTTAGAAGTGGGTTTCCGGTTACTTCTAAAGACTGTTTCAGTTCTATATTTCTAACGCTTGTTATTTCCTACGCTAATATGTCTACACAGTAACCCTCTACTCGGAGTGGCTCTTTGGGCTTGTATTGGATGAACATTAGTAATATATATATATATATATATATATATATATATATATATATATATATATATATATATATATAATTTATTCTAGAATTATAACATAAACATGTTATAAAATCACTACAATAATAGCCATTTTGTTTCAACACTTTTGGTGTTTTATCAAGTGTTGAATGTAGAATCCAAAATGGCTATTTTTGTAGTGATTTTGTAAAATGTTTATGTCATAATTTTCGAATAAATTATATTTGCTCTACTCTGTATCTTTTAAGAATAGTATTTTTAGTTATTGAAATTTATTCTCTATACACCAATCCTATACTTGTATATATATATATATATATATATATATATATATATATATATATATATATATATATGTATATATATGTGTGTGTGTGAACATTGACGTCAACACTCAGAGGCAACGGGCTGTTTCATGCTAGACGCAATCGTCAGGCCGTGATGCGTCTAGCATGAAACAGCATGTCTCGTCTGGGTGTTGACTTCAATGTTCACTTTTATATTTATATTTACATACGCTCTATTTCTGATATTGAGCACTTTATCCCATAAATATAGCACACCTTAAAACTATATTTCTTCATATATATATGTGTGTGTGTGTGTGTGTGTGTGCGCGCGCGCGTGTGTTTGTGTGTGTAAGTGTATGTACGTGTGTATGTGTGTGCAAATGCAGCAATTTAGCTCACATCGAGTACTAAATTGAATTTTCTTCTAATGTCCAACTAATGCAACGCTCGAGACCTCCTCAAGGTGAAGAGTTTCTGAAAGAGATTTGTGATATGAACGAATGTATAGATGGAATGAATTGAAGTTTATGAGGATAAATTGGAGCGACAGTGATTGGTTAGGTTAAGATTGTAATGTTCTGGGAAGGATCCGCGCATGAGTTTGTTTTACAAACTAGCAGTTCTCTGGGAAAAGCTGTCTGAGTGGAACTTCCTGGTTACAATTTGCATACGGGAGAAATATGGAGGATTCGACTCTGCGCGCGTAGCATGGCTAGTCCTAGCTATATTATTCTTTGAATGTGCTTAAATTCCTGTTTAATCCTAAAATTTAGGCATACTCAAAGAATATAGTTTCCATAGAAAGCCTTCAACAAAACTTCTACAACCCTAATCGTGGCAAAGAACTAACACAAAACTATCAGATCACTTACTGTAATATAACACATGAGGAAGAAAATCCCCCGGAAAAGAAAGCCTCACTTCATTTTTCATTATTTATTTCTTGTCTCGTTAAAAAAGGACTAGGGCGTGTCCGAAAATTCCAATTTTTAAAATATTTCTCATTATGCTTTCATTTGCTCAAAAGGCCTAATATTATACAATATTATTAGTCTTATTATCAATATTATTATTTTTCTTGTTTACTCATCTCTCGATTTTTCCGCCGGCGTTGTCCTCATCTTTATTGTCATATTCACGGCGTTCCGACCGTTCTACGCTCCGGCCTTCTTCAGATGATACATGTTTGGATTTCGAACCGAACCTTTTATTTCACTCACTGGGGTAGATATCCCCAAGGACACATGGCCTAGTGAATAAAAGCGTTGGTTGAAGTAATCCAGTGACTTGACACAAATATAAGACGTCACCCCTTGGTCGATCCTGGGTCAGCCTGGTCAGCAGTGACCGGGCGATCTGACTCTTGCCACACGCTGCCTATACCAGGTGTCTTGGTCCTCAGCGTCGTAGAACGATGAGTTGATTGCAAGGTCAATCCTGCGCTTTTCGCTACTGTCACACCTCAACGGTCGTGTAAGGCTCTCTGAAGCCAAATGGTCTAAAACACGCCAACTTAGACGGCGGTTCATTCTACACAGGTTCGAATGATGTTGGAGAAGCATATTTTTCTTTATTAAGTTTTCTTGAATGCAGAGGCCGACAGAGGTCTTTCTACTCAAATATCCACTAAAAATAACGTTTGATATATATATATATATATATATATATATATATATATATATATATATATAGGGTGAGATGCATAAATTGTCGTCTTAATTACGCAAAAATGAAAATTACACAAGCATCTCATTTTAACAGATATATTTACCAAAATTACACTAAAATATTTTGAAATACTAAGTAGTAAATTTATTCAATAAAATCGCCATTGGCTTCAATCACGGCCTACAGACGACTTCGGAATATCCTGCAACTCCTCTGGGCGGTCTCTCTGTTTAAGTTGGTGAATTCTGTCATAATCCTTGCCTTCAGTTCATGTTTGGTGTTACAAGTAGTTTTGTTGGGCTCTCCCTCAACTGCACCTCACACATAATAATCAAGGGGTTGCAGTCTGGGGAGTTAGGTGGCCAGATTTAAGGGGTGATCTCGTCGCAGAAATTGTCTGACAGACATGGCTGGGTTCTTCTGCTTGTGTAGCATGGTAAAGAGTCCTGTTGCCAGACATAGGCTCTTCCAGCAACCATCCTCTTGAACCAGGGAAGCACTACCTGAATCTGGGGTTCTCACCAACAAATTTGCGTTTGAGTAAATTTTCCGAGCTGCCGTACCTTCGTAATCACCGTTAGACACATCAAACTCGTTTCCGAATCCTTTGCACTGTCCTCAGCTTCTCACCCAAACTCTATTAAATGTTTATATATTGGAGCTATCGGCGCGAATAACAAGCAGCACAGCTTGCCGTTTCCAAATTTCTGTAGGAGAGAATTGCGTCATGGTGCTCTTTTTATGATGGGTGGGTTCCCAACTGAGCCTAATATACTGTGCAGTAGACAAAATCATAAACAAACAACGCGCATGCGCAAAATTAAAAATATAAAATGGCGACAATTTAAGTATCTCACCCCATATATATATATATATATATATATATATATATATATATATATATATATATATATCATGGATAAACCTTGACTTGAACAGGTTAAAATCTTAGTGATCGTGGAAGCGTGCTCTTGTTCAACAAAGTAGCAATTTGTGGGAATAAATTTTTCGGATGGAACTTAAATCGCACTAATGGAATACAAAATGAATGACGGTTGTTCGCTGCAATGCGCGTGGCATGAATTGAAGTCAAACTTCTTTTGTATTTTCGTTCTATTTATTTATTTTTAATCATTCCACCACAAGCAAGGTGATAATGTCACTAAGATTCAAGAGGTTACTGTGGGTGAAAGAATGAGAAGATTTTAGTGAGGAGAAAGAACAATAACAGAACAGGTTTCAGGAAAACAAAAGATGGTGATTGGCGTTGCACTTAATTTTTTGAAGATTGCATATGGCGGGGAAGCAAGTTACATAGAAGAAAAATGCGAGAAAATAAACAATCAGAATAAAACATATGGTTGCATCTAGTACAACAGTAAAACGTTGCCAATCTTGTAGAACGCTTAAATTCATGCCTTCGAGGCATCAAGGAGGAAAGCTCATCAGTACAATTGCCACGAGAATATTTGTAGAAAAAACAGAGGATGAGATTGAGAAAGTGGCTGAAGTAGAGATTCCAGGTCAGGACCGATAACATTGCAGACCCTTCTTTGGATTTTGTCAAGAACCTCTAAATCTATAGTAGGAGCATCAGACCAGATATGACACATTTCTTTTGTACGCTTATTTGTTACACTCAGTACGGAGTTAACTCACAATTTTTCTCAAAGCCGATTTACTTGACCAATGGTTGGAACACAAACCTGGTTTGATTGATGAAAAAAGACTAATGCCTTTGTGTGATATGTCACTACATGCGGAAAATTCCAGCGATGAGCAATAAAGAAAAAAATGAGAGATGAAAATAACGAAAATGGAATTGCTACAACTAACCCATAGGCGTTCAAGACGAGGATCTTCCCAGAGAGAACACCCGATCATCGCGATAGTCCAAGATTCACGGTCCGCTCGGTGATGGTGGAATGTCGGTAGTTTGGTTGTATAAAAAGAAAGTAATAAATAATTCTTTATGCTCTATGGGTTCGTTTTTTACTTGATTGTACATGGTGAAAATTTACCGGAATTCTCAGCATTAGACACAAACGTTGCCAGTCATTTGGGTCTATTTTTGTGACTGTTTTTATGTCTATAATATTTATTCCTTTCTATTTCAACAATCGTCATCGTTTATATCTTTTGCAGCTCTTCGTTTTACAACTTTTAAATCTTTCGGGATCTGCCTTTGCACAGAACAACACTTACATCGGCGGAAATGTCTTTCAATGAAATTACCAACTAATTCTGGTCGGTAATTTACGCTTTTCACTTTTTGTTAGTTTGATTGTTAATTTTATTTTGTTTCTTTTCCTTTTCTTTTTTTTACCGTTCTATGCCTGAATGTGGACATTTTCTGTTAGATTAAGCGATGGATTGAACATAAAAATGATATGGAATGCAACTGTGTCCACATCACGTGACGTCCACGTCTCGCGACGGACGCTACTTGAAAACAATCTTCTGAATACAGTTATTTAATTAATTTCTGACGAAAGATCGGGACGATCTGAAATATCAAATATATATATATATATATAAAATATAAATAAATACTTTCACAAAAAAACATTCAATTTTTTTCATTTAATTTGCAACTTTTCGGTTGTTTTCTCCATATTATATACATATCAAGAAAGTATACGTGGCTTCTCATTATGCTACATATATATATATATATATATATATATATATATATATATATATATATATATATATATATATTTATATATATATATATATATATATATATATATAAATCATATATATATATATATATATATATATATACATATATATATGAATAAAAAGACAAGAGGAAAAACTACTCTTAGCTGACGGTTTTCATCCTCTTATGAACTTTATCAAGGCAATGTCGGATTTATTTTGTGGCACGTGTTTATATAGAAGAGCAAGGATATAATTGGTTTATCAAAGATTTTAAATTAGAGAACAATCATACATATTCATAAGGTGGTTGAAAGGTCAATAAAAACATATGGATGACACGAAGTGCCATAATTCAATGTCTGGTAAGGCAAAAGTAAGCGAGCAATGTTCAAGAATTTTTCTTTCTAAAAAATTCACCAGTTCCCGTATGATTACCAAAGTTAAGCAACGTCGAGCCTGGTCAGTGCCTATGTAGGCGACCGCTTGGGAATACCAGGTGATGTAAACTTGGATGTGCGGGTGGTGTAATGGTTAATGGCTCATAATTTGAAATCTGAGAACCGAGTTTCAATTTCAGTCGTGTTCGTTATATTCACTTACGCGCAAATACCCTTGGGAAAGGTATGAATCCACTTCTTCTCCTCAGCTGTGCATTTATTAGTAGAACTCGTAGAAGTAAATCATTATTATCTCAAAAAGAATTCTTACAATCTGAAAATATTTTCAGGCTTTAAATAACCAACAATAGTTTGATAAGCCATAAAAAATGAATCAATTATATATTCACTATTATTTGCATTGACTTGTTGCCACTTGTCAAGCATCTCTTCGATGGCTTTTGAGTACGATTGCTGACGTGAAAGAGTTATTGGCACGCTGTCGAATCTGGTTTTCCTCAGAGAGGGTTTTCCCCATCATATTTTCTGAATTATATTAATATAAAAGCGTTTATGTAAATGTGTTTTGGTACATGATACATTTTTGGTATTTTTGCTACATGGTACTAATATATTTTCGTTATTTAGTTACATAGGACATTTTTGGTATTTTTTCTACATGAGCAGAAAATTTCAGTTTCATGCCTTTAACAAAGACAGTAAAGAGAAATAAAAATTAACAGCTTAAAGTGAGTTGTGTAGGTGCCGTTTTCCAGTTTATTTCTTAAGTAACTTTTTTGTCGCTTGTGTCACAAAAAAACTAGACCTGAACACGACGCTTTATCCCAATTGCGTTCATTCTTAATTTTTAAAAATATCCCTTCAATTCCCGATCGAAACTAAACGTCATATATCGAGAATCCCCTGCTTTTTTGAATTCATTTAATTGCAAATAACTTCCTATTTCTCTTACTGATTCCTTAACTCACCTTCACCCTTCTTCTTACTCTTTCCCCGTTTTCGCCTACACTCACTCTCACATTATTACTCTTTCTTTATCTTTCTCTCTCTCTTCCCCAATCAAATTTCCTTTTTGCCCAAACTTTTTTTTCACTTTTTCTTTTTTTTCCTAAATCCTACACTTTTCCTTTATGTCTCTGTTTTTTCTGTCTTTCTTAATTTTTTGTTTTTATTCTAACCAATGACTAATCGCTGGCTTTTCGCACCCAGCCTCCTTTATAAAACGCTTCATTCCAAATTGAACATTAAAATCTGCCATTTCTGGTTCATGGTTCTTCTATAATGTTGACGAACATTCAATTTCAGTACCGCCATTCTCTTTCGATTGCTTATCGTCTTTTCCCACCAGACTAAACAACGCTTTAGTGCCAAGGACGCAGGTCGCTGCCGATTCCTCACTTCAACCATCCCCTTTGCAAATGGCCATAAAAATCGAGTGTTTTGTTATTGAAGTAGAGGAATTATTTCGAATGACTAATGTCCTAAGCATTGTCATTTTTGCGAAAGAGACTGCAAAATGGGAGTCACACCCGCATCATCGAACCAGGTAGCACTCCTCACGTATATAAAGGTGGACCAATAAACCCGAAAACTGACACCTAATAAGCAGTTCAATTTTGATTTTGAATTTCCAATGTTAGATCTATATGATTGATATTCCCACATGAATTAAGTGCATTGACAAGAAAGGAGGTTGGGTTGAAAAATAAACATTTGTTGTGTAAAATGAATTTCTTTTTTCATTATGTAACAAAGAACTTATTGATTTACATAGCTGCAAAGTTGAATAAAAATGTTTGCAGTTTGAGTTTTTATCTATAATTTTTCACTGAATTCGATCTACGTGACTAATATTAATCATTGAATCAAGTGCAATGGCAGTTTTTTTCTGCTTTAGGCTGCAGACTTATTGATTAACCTACGTATATGAATTTCATAGATATTACTTGTCTGTCCATGTCGTAAAAAATGGCGGCATATTTTGTTAAATATTATTTTTATCCCCCAATAGCGCTATTCTTTCGTTCAGAATTATCAACGCTCTGAATAACCCAAATCACTAACCACTTTCTATGCACTAAATACGATTCAACCAGGTCTACTCTCCTGTTTATACTAACGTTGTACTACCCACAACCGTAACTGTTTTTCCTTTTGTTTTCATTTTTTGTTTTTATCGCTTGTTAGAACGTTTTCAGAAATTAATGTTTGAATATAGTTTGTTCTAATTATTATATAAATACGTAGAATTTTATGAGGGACCAGTTTCTCACACTCGATAGCAATAGATAATAGGTCACCTTCTTTACGTCCAGTAAAATGTTTTATTAATTCTAGTTGAGCCATACTGCCAAAAATGATGGCACATTTTGTTAATTTCTGGTTGTTATTAGGTTATCACATGTTATTAGGTTATCACATGTAACTCTTTAAACATTGTTTATCAATCATTGGAAGGTTTTCACACATAACAAATATATATGTCCTAATTATTATACTGTAGTATTTTATGAGGGAACAGTTCCTAAATGAATAACAGTAGAAAAGAGCAACCCCACTTTATGTCCAGCAGAAATTTATATTAATCCTTGTATAGCCATATTATAAAAATGGCGGCATATTATGTTAAATTCTTACTGTTATTGAGTTTTTACATATAAGTCTTTAAGCATTTTGTTTACAAATTTGATTGGTCCATTCATTTTCTATGGCTTTTCAACCGATTACAGGGTATTTAAAGCCAGGATTGTTTTTAGATTCTAAGAATTTTCTTTTGAGATAATAATGATTTAGGGATACAAGTTCTAATTAACCCATAGTTGAGGAGAGAAAAGGTGGATTCATACCTTTCCTAGGGGTATTTGCCCGTAGGTAAATATAACAAACTGAACTGGAATTGGAGGTCGGATCGCCGATTAACATTTCCGAGTGATTAACTATTACACCACCCGCACATCCAAGCTTAAAGCACGTGGTAAAATGAACAGGCTCAAAGATGCTATTCAGCTTAAAAGACCTAACGGGCAATACAACGTGATTCTTCAACATGAGAATGCTCACCTCCACATCACTAACATGACCAAAGATGCAATTAAAGAGCTCGGTTGGGAAGTTCAGCAACACCCACCATATTCTCCTGATTTAGCCCCTTCAAACTAACACATTTTTCAGTCGCTTTCTAACATTTGAGGGGTGTTTCGTTCAACAACGATGTGGAGCTTAAAACGTGTCTTGATGCATTTTTCCAGTGATTTCTATCGTCGAGGCATTGGACAGTTAGTGGATCGTTGGCAGGAGGTCGTAAACAAGAGTTGCCTGACGATTGCACTAGCATGAAACAGACTGTCGCCTCTAAGTGCTGACTTCCATGTCCACTTTTATACTTACACACGCTCTATCTTTGATATTGAGCACTTTATCCCATAAATATAGCACACTTTAAGACTATATTTCTTCATATATATATATATATATATATATATATATATATATATATAAATTTTATAGCAACAATAATTTAGGAGGAAAAAACTGACAAATTGGGAAAAGTTTTCATGTGACGCGTTTCGTTCTTTAGTAAGGTTTAAAGTAATTCGGGTGAATGATGCCTCATCATTATTGAGGCATTTCAACCCAGGCACCCAAGGCCATATCAAGCGAGCCTCCTACTTCGTAAGACCGAGCTCGTCAATCAGATCATCCTGAACGGCCCCCCTGACTAACACTTGATACGAAGACCTACGAGACAACGCCTGGACGTTGGAGAAGCCATCCGACGCCCGTAAGAGGTGTTTCAGAGCACGACGACATTCGCGGTAGAAGGAGCATTCGGCTCGGGGTGTACGGCCTGCCTCCTCCCGGGATGAGTGCATACTTCTCACGGAAGGGAAATGTTTATGGACGTCTTCCTTCCAGAAGGCGCCCTCCTCATCCGATCCGACAAGATGTCGTCAAGTACGGCCCGATCTGCCGAAACAAAGCAGGTCGCTCGGAATGGTTATTGGGCGCATAAACCCCAATGAGTCGTAGAGCCTTATCCTTTATGGTAACATCCAGCACACAAAGCCTGCCCGCCGGATCTGCGAAGACAAGAGTACATGCAGCCTTCAAAGACTTGCTCACCAGCCAAGAGACCATCAAAACACGCTGAATAAATGGAGAACCAAGGACAGCAAGTCCTCACGGTCATGAGAGGAAAACCGGGTCTCTTGCACACAACAAACATTCACCCCGAGGCGCTGATGGTCGCGAGAGAGCCTCGCCCTGTGAGACTCGGACCTCAGGCTCCGGACATTTATACTTGCTAACCAGAATGCCATAATGAAAACAGATTAGAGTTGTAGTACTGGTCCAAACATGGTCGGGGTAAGGATACCAACAGCTTCTCCCATAGAGCCATGGCCCATCTCAGTCTTGATGGAGCCGTCTTGGGAGATTCCGTCGATATCCCAGGGGAAATTCAATTTTAGAGCTCTACACAGAGGGGGGGTGAACTAAAACTGGGACCCTCCCTGTACAAAATTGTTTTAAGGATTTCAATTGTTGATTTTGTACAATCGCAATGGGCAAGACCATCTTGTAGGACATGATGGCCTCGTCCAGCATAGCCCAAATTTGCTTTGCTCCAGGGCCAGTTCTAATGACAGTGAGTACTCTTTGGGCCAGAGGGAAATTTTGCGGTACTTCCACATCCTGGTCAGCAAATTGTTTTATTGATAGACAGTCCTTTAAACGGTTGCCGTATTCCCTAGCCCTTTCCGCCTGAGCCGGAGAGATGCGACAAACATCCTCTCCCAAATTGTAGATACGCTTTTTGGACTTTTTCTTGTCTTTCAGCTCCTGAGTAGGGCATCTGTTGCGTTTGGCAGAGGGTAGTGGCATTTCTGTCTTTTTCACGGGGGAAGGACTGGGAGTATGCAGAGGGGTAGGGGGATCTTTTTTAATGGGGGAAGGACTGGGTGTGTGAAGAGGGGTGTAAATTGATCTGTGTCTATAAGGGCTGGGATCTCTACTGAGGGGAAGGGATTTGGATGGTGTTATCAAGGGGGAAGGTCGTTTCTTAGTTGGATGGGTGGACCGGATAGAGGACGTTGAAGGAATAGGGTTTTTGTTGTTTTGGGGGGGTATCTAATTTCTTTTGGAGTTCTTTGATTTTTTCCGTTTTCTCAAAACCGGGATCAAATTTACGTTGCTTTTCCTTTAGAGACAGTTGAGAGACCGGGACATCGCTCTTAACGTTGCCAGAGGGAGTGGGGCTGTAAGTCCTTTGATCCTTGGGGCTTCAGGGGACTGAGGACCCGCTGTCTGACGCTTCCCTCTGGCCTTACCAGCAACTAGCCATTCCCCCTCCCCTTCTCCTCAACTGCACTAGCAGCAGGCGAAGGCTCTTTGTGGAATGTGGCCTTTTGGCCAACCGGAGGATTATCCGTACCGGTCCCAGATGCTGGTATGCCCATTACAGGCGAGGCGGTAGGTAAAGACGCTGTCAGAAGGGGATTTTGGTCGACAGGAGATTGAATTCCAGAGGCCTTCTTCTCTGGGTAGGAAGAGGAGAGGTGACCAGTCTCTCCATACTTCCAACATACCGGTTTACGGCCGGTCACAATGACCGGCAACTTCAATCTCCCTACTTCCAGACAGTTGGGGATGGAGCGGAACGCTTCTTGATCTAGTAGTATCTCAAAACTCCACCCCCCGCTCAGGCTATCACAGGAAGCGCCCAGTATTTCGCCGAACTGGGATAAGTACGCCGTGAGATGTTCCCCGATCACCTGAGGAGGGACCTCATATATTGCGATCCTGGTCCTTATTCGGTCTTTGTCTTCTATGCGAAGGATCAGATCTTTTGTGATCAAGTCCCGGCTCGAAGCCGCAACGCAATCTTCTGGCTTGGGTAACAATACGTCCCACATGAAAAAGCCGGCTTCTTTAACAATTCTGAGTGTCTTGAATCCCAAAGACTCCAGTGATTTTATCACTGTTTCTTTCGTCGAGCGAGAAATTTTGCGGGTACGCTTATCTACGACGAAAACTGACACTATTCGTTTCTCAACTTTTTCTTAGTTCCTGGGGGTCTTCTAAGAGTCTACCTTCTACCACAAGGTGTGCGTAACTCTTAGCTCGCTCCAAGAAATCCGCCACAAAAAAATGAGGAGGGTAAAAATTTTGTCCTTTCTGTGTTGAACAGAGGCAACCCGTCTCGATATTAGGCTGGTTTAGGTTTTATTTTGAATCTTTAGATTTCCCTTTTCCTGTTAACTTAGCTAGGGTATGGAAGCTCATTAGCACCTTTTATTTCTAGCCCTGTTTTTCTTTAATTTAATTTCCCATCCCCTCCCTCGTTTAGGTGGTCAGTGATGTCAGTTCTCAGGTAGTTGCAGGATGGTTTTCGTTTCGCGTGTGTGTTTTCGTATTTGTTGTTGTGTCTAAATGAGTGCGTGTTTGTGTGAGTGATTTTTGGATGGATGTTTGTTTTTATACTATTATAATCCCGCAATGTTTTTCGTCCAGTTAACTGATGTTTCTGCCACGTTTAGGGATTGTCGGGGGCGTATTACTAACCTTATTTTGTTTTGGTTCCATGTAAATAGTATTTAATTCATATTGTAAATAATCATTGGGTTTTTTTTTAAATTGTTGTCCCCCCACACACACAGACTTTGAAATGTACATATGGGGACTAGTTAGGATTTCATAGAGAATTTGAGGTATTACGGTGGATGTAGTAAGAAAGGTAGGAGTGACTGTGTCGTTTTGTTGATAGGACAATTGTTGGTATGTTTGGGTCCATGTTTGTGACTAGCTGAGTTTAGAATTAAGACAGAAGACCGTCCTTCCCCAATACCCTTCCTGGCCTTGTGCCACATTTTGTACATAAGTACAAATAAATAAAACTAGTACACCAGGGTACCCAAAAACTCCTTGGAGGAATTTAAGCATTTTGGCTGTTTTGCGTGTGACCAGTTTCAGAGATTTTTGAAGCGATAAGTTTTTCACTTTTTGTTTTCGAAACTTTTTGACATTTTTTAGTTTATTATTGTCTTTTTTTAATTTTTTTACTTATTTACTTTTACAATTTTTCGTCTTTTGTTTGTGTTCCGTTTTGTATTTTACCCTCCCCCTGTTTTGATTTAACTTTTCGTATTTCTTTGGTGTTGCATACTTATTGCTTTTATTCTTTTCTCCACGTTCTGCTTTTTATTTGGTTCATAATTTCGTTTATTTTATGCCCGTATAGAAAAAAAAAGTATAATTGACATAGCAGGCAAAACTTTTATTTGTTCGGCCGTGTTTATGACAACATGGCCGACAATTCTCAGGCACAAACGGTGTCAAGCGAACAAACGCCGTCGCCGGAAAAAACGGCCAGGGGCGAAAAGAAGCCGAAAAAATATTCACAATATTATAACGGCCTAAGAAGCAAATACGATGCCTACATTAAGGAAAACGAGCTTCTCACAATACCGGAACCGTGGGAGGCCGTAAAAGCTAGAACTATTTCTCTGCTGACCACTGACGTAGCAACCCGGAAGCTTATCAGGATTAGCAGGGAAACAATGGAGGAAGCTCTAAATAGCCTCCACATAGGACCAAAGATTTTGGCCGGAAGGTCAAATGCTTTATGGGACCTTTTACTGGCAACTGAGAAAGAAGCGAAGTGGCTAGCAGGAAGTTTCTTGACGACAAAATCCGTCCGCTTCCAAACGGAATATATGGGGGCGCGATTAACTAAAATCACCGTCCATGGGGTCCCGGTGGACATCAGTGGCGATCGTCTGGGAGCCTTCTTTACCCAGTACGGTCCTGTGGAAGAAGTGAATGTAACGGTAAAGCAGGTATCGCCACGGGGGGACTTTGTCGTTCAAGTGACATTGAACAGGAAAAGATTTCAGGATATCCCCAACATCCTGAAGTGCAGGGACAAGAGGATGCCGATTATAGTCGAGGGAAGGCGACCATACTGTTGGGCCTGTGGGGAGTTGGGACATATGTCCAAATTGTGTCCAGGGGGAGAAAAAACATCGCAGCCTGGCCCAGTAGTAGCAGTGGCGTCAAAAATAGATGTGGTTGGCAAAGTGCCGGGTAAGGAATGGAGGGAGGTAGCAAGAAAAGGGCGGAAAGCATCAAGCCCTACCCCTCAACAGGAGGCCTCAAAGCAGCAACAAACCCAGGAGAGGCCAGAACCTGAAAAGTCATGTCCCTCACCACCAAAAAGACAGGAACAACAAGCCAAACAAGGGAAGCAGCACCGGCAGCAGCGTATGGTTCAACAGCAGCATCAGCAGCAGCTGCAGCATGTGGTTCAACAGCAGCAGCAGCCGAAATCACACAAAAAGGAGCACCAGCAACAAAAGAATAATCAACCAACAGAATCAACCCCAGAGGAACAGCGAATCGAGACTAACATGGAGGCGGAGGTAACACCCCCACCTCGGTCTTCCTCGTTGAAGAGAGGGAGGGAAGAGGAAGAGGAGGAGACCCGACCAAAAAAGGAAGATGGACTGGGTGAAGCAGGAGAGAGAAAGAAACAACTAATGCAAGATCGTCATCTTTCCCTGCTTCACAAGTAGAAGCAAAAGAAATAAATGTTCGCGTAAGGAGCCTACCAACTTCACCATCTAGGGCTCCGCCACCCTCCCCTTTTACACCCCCCAATCATCTACTTCTCCCCCGCCGTCAACTTCAACCCCAACCCACCCTTCCATGAAAAAGGAGGGGAGAAAACAATTTTACAAGGTGGAGGACATCTGTAAAGTAGACAGAAAAGAGGCAGAGAAGGACCTTTCTACACAAAAAAGGCCCACTTGGGCCCACTTTTTAAAATTGTTTCGGTGGACGGGAAATCGGTAGAGGACCCCAGGAATTTCCCTCGAGCTCCGGGGATAATTACTTGCATCAGGGACACGGGAAAGCATCTGAGGATATGGTCCCATTTACAGGAGGCCAAGGATGCTTTTCCCGAAATCCGAATGGCCCAGACGGGCACAGCTAACTTGAAAAAACTTTTCAGATATTGTACAGGGAGGGCCCCGGTAAGTCTCCATCCCTCTCTTTACAGGGTCTTGAAATTAACTTACCCCCATAGACGTCGGCGGGATTGTCTCGGATGGACATATGACGTCGGAGTTGGGCACAGGGAGCCTGGGACAATCCGTCGGAGTCCTTTCAGCTGCAGATTTCCACCCGGTATATGGGTAGGTTTTTTGCCTTTACTCTCCTTTTTATTTTTTGCAGGCTTAGAAGATGTCTATCAAGATAGCTACTTTGAATGTGAAGGGCTTGAGGGATATGGGTAAGGCAGCCCGCCTGGTCCGGGATCTCTTGTCCTTTGAAGTGGATGTTGCCGCGATGGAAGAGACCCACTTTGTTTGCAGCGTCGATGCGTGTGTGCTGGAGAGCGACTTTGTCGTTTATTCAGCATATGGAGACCGACATGCCAGAGGAGTTTCTTTGCTGGTGAAGCGGACTCTTGATGCGAAGGTGGACCTTGTGCATACCGATCGTGGCCGACATTGCCGTGAAAAAGTGGTTCGTTCCGGTTTATGCGCCCAACGACCGGGAGGGGCGGGTCTCGTTTTTTTCGGCATTTGGCACCTTTCATGGTGGATTCAACGCATCTAGTTTTAGTGGTGGACTGGAATGCCATCCTAGACCCAAAGTTAGACAGGGGCGGGGAGCTAGCGGGTGTAGGGGCGATCGTAGCCTGGTTGATCTGATCAACGAATTCGGTCTCGTTGATAGATACCGGGTCGATCACCCCGGGGAAAATGTGGACGTAGGCTAAGAATTGGCCTTTTGACAAGGTAGTTAGCTACTTTGACAGAATGTTAGTTAGAGGAGCCGACGTAGACTTGTTAGATTGTCCCACGTTCCACTGGGTAGGCTATTCGGATCACAAACTTGTTTGTGCCCGGGTGGCGTTAGAAGATAGGCCTAGTATGGCTGGTTACTGGAAGTTCAATCTGTCTTTACTGGACAGGCAGGACTTCCAGGTGCACCTAACTAGCTTAGTGCAGCGGGAGTTAGTGGGGCGGTTATCGGGAATAAGTGGTGGGAGAGACTTAAGAGTAGGATTATGTCTTTCACCACTGATTTCAGAAAACGGCTCGCCCTAGATAGAGCTGAAAAGGTGGAGCCTTTGAATAGCGAGCGCTACATGGGCCAGGTAATTAGACGTGGGTTAAGCAAGATGTCTTCTGAAGCGGTGAGCATGGGCGCAGATCTGCGCAAGGAAGAGATCCGTCGAGGTTCCGATCGTTACTTTCGTGAAGTCGAATCCCCGGAGGGGCGTACTCTTCGGGCCACTGACGACGTGTGCGAGGCGTTTCGGCGACATTTCGAGAGCCAGTTTACCAAGGATCCTAGTCCTCGTGAGGACGAATTTCGCAGCTATTTGGCTGACTTTCGTTGACTGAAGCGGCTAGCTGCGAGGGAGAGATTACGGACGGCGAAGTCTACGCGGTATTGAAGAAGGGTGTAAAAGACGACGATGAGGCCGCGCTGATCAATTTGGATCAGTCCAAGGCATTTGATAGGGTTGACCATCACTAACTTGCTGCTGTCCTGCAGGACGACGGATTCGCACCCGACTTCTGCCGCTGGATTAGCCTCCTGTATCGCTCCCCCAGTGGTGTGGTACAGGTGAACGGGAAGCTGTCGGGCGCTTTTGCGCTGTCTAGGTCGGTTCATCAGGGTTTCCCACTGTTGCCCCTACTTTATGCTTTGGCGTTGGAGTCTCTCCTTCGCCGGCCGAAGGACAGGGCGTGCAGTCCGGCCCTACGTGGAATCTCCGTTCCTGGAGGAGCTCGAGCCAGGGTTTCTGCATACGCCAATGACGTGTCTGCTTTCGTGTCGTCCCGCAGCGACATTAAGGTGGTACTGAAGGCGCTTGATCGGTACGAAAAGGTGAGTGGCCAAGATAAACCGCGACAAATAGTGCGGCTTGCGGTTAGGAGCCTGGAAGGGGGTCGATCTTCCGGGCCGCTTCGGTTGGACGGACGCTCATGTCCGCATTCTTGAAGTGTTGTTTGAACCTGACCTCCTGCTGGAGAAAAATTGGTCTGAAGTACGAGCAAAGGTCGACGCTGCCGGTCAGATTTGGAGTCGATGGAGGTTGTCCGTGAAGGGCAGGGCGGAGGTGTGTGCTACATACATTTTCCCTCTTGTTCTTTATCGATTGTCCGTGACGACCATCGGAAGCCGCTCGAGCGCTCGCTAACCTCTATTTTATGGAGGACACGTGGGAATCGGGTCGACAGACGAGTCTGTGCACAACATCCGTGTCCTTGGGGGTCTGGAAATGCCACGCTTGGCGAGCCACAAACTCGCCTTGAGGTTGGCTTTCCTACGCCGCGCGTTGACAAGTGGATATCCAATTATGGAGGGGATTGTGAGGGACGCGTTCCCTTCCCTTACTTTCGTTGACTGAAGCGGCTAGCTGCGAGGGAGAGATTACGGACGGCGAAGTCTACGCGGTATTGAAGAAGGTCGGCAGAGGCAAGTCGCCCGGTCTGGATGGTTTGCCCTATGAATTGTACTTGAGGCTGTCGCACATCTTTGTGTCGATTTTGACTGTGGTGTTCAACAACTGGTTCCGGCAGGTGTCCCTCCCCGACCGGTTTTCCAGGAGTGTGATCAGGCTGTTGAAAAAGGGCAAGGGGGTTGTGGGGAAACTTGATGACTACAGGTCCATAACTATGCTAAACACAGAGTTAAAGATTTTGGCCAAGATCCTGCAGGAGCGTTTGCAGTCAGGTGCCGAGTCTCTGTTGGGTCCGGAGTAGATTTGTTCTGTGAGGGGCCGAACAATTCAAAGCAACCTGCATCTGATCCGCGCGTTTTTTAGGACCCCCTTGAAAGGATATGGTATTATGGTGCATGGAGGATTGATTGGTGACGGACGAGTTCTTATGGTGAATGTGGAAACTGTAATGCGTGAATGGGTCGTGAATCAGATTAGCTAGGTATAAGATAGTTAGTGATGACCACCCTCAACCCCTCCCCCATGTTGGCCTTGTGCCGTAATTGTATGTTATGTACAATAAATATCCACTAGTACACCAGGGTACCCAAAAACTCCAACACTTACCACGCCCAAATTTTATTCGTCTATTCAAATCGATACTGCCTTTCCATAAGACAATTTAGCAATCGCAGTCACTACTTTGAATTTTTCTGTCGTGAACTTGCTCACATGTGTCTTTGTTACAAAATCAGTGATTGGTCGAATTTTAACCAATCAAACATTTTTGTGCTAAATCAACTTTCCCGCCTTTTCGCTGGGATCCTACCAGCAGCTTTAAAAACCAGCGATTTTTCCACAACAGTCAGTAGAGTCCAGCTATTTACGCCTGTCTACACAAATCCACGACTTTACTCACAACGCACACACAGACACAGATTTTTGTATCACATTACGCATTTCTTCCTCTCTGTGACTAAGCCAAGTTCATGAACCAGCACTCTATTAATTTCTCAAAACAACGCACTTCTTAATTAACTATATTCTATTCTAACACCAGACTCTATTCAACATAGAATCCTGAACATTCTTATTCAAGAGAAATTCTTTCGAACATTCTATCTTAATCAGAATACAGTTGAAGGGGAACAACTTTTTCTCCCTTAATTATTACACATCATTGCATAATTGTTTTGTATGTTATTGTTTCAATATATATTTTATTGTTGATGCACAATTGGAGTCTCGTTGTTTTTTCTTGAATCGTTAAATGTATAATAGATAAATGCTCTTAGAACACGCAATTACATTTGATAACCCCCCCCCCAACGCATAAAGAAAGCAACATTTACAATATGACTGCTTTGTACGTAAGTGTAATCACCAATTGCCAATTCCAGGCCGCTGTTTCAACGTCATATGGCCGATGGCGTTCTTAACTAAGTGTTCCCTTTAAGAAAAAAAATAAGTGTTTAAGTCGACTTTTCACGATCAACTTTAAATCAGAGATTTAGTTTCTGATATATATATATATATATATATATATATATATATATATATATATATATATATATATATATATATATATATGTACACACACACACACACACAAACAGTACATGTAAATGAACACCTGAGCGAGATTGCTTTCTTTACAATGAAAACATCGTCGCAAAGCTATTGAAAAAGAAAAACGTATTATTATTTTAATCACTTGCAAAGTTAAAGAAATGAACGTAAAACAAAACTAGAAATTGATGCTGTATTTTTTCAGATTTGGTTCGTTGTTTTTGTTTAGCGACATATCAACTTCCTATGGGTTATTCAATGCCGAAATATAAATATATTGTCCGCATTTTTTTTATTTTTTAGATAATAATGATTTAGTGATACAAGTCTAGTAATTAAACATGGCTATGGTTCGAAAAGAGGTGAATTCATACTTTTCCCTAGTGAATATAACGAACCCGACTGGAATTGGAACTCAACTACCCAATTTACAATTCCAAGCCATTATCTATTACAACGTCCGCACATTCAAGCTTATAGCACCAAGCTGTCACCCATCTACGTACTGAGCAGGCTCGACGATGCTTAACTTCAGTGATCGTACAGGGTACTGACCTGGAACCGGTGTTTCATCGTGATATGGCCCTAAGCCATTTTTTAGATTTAAAAATGAGACAAGGATATAAAAAAACTATTAATATTTGATACACTCTTTAATATTAAGTGCGTTATTATTCTAGATCTTCAGACTTATTCTTCTTCTATGTGCAGTGTCCCTTCAGAAAGTTCGTGATCATGTCTCTCCGCAACTTCCTACCATTTTTAGCTCTAAGTAATGTTTCTCCTTTTAATATCCCTCCCATTCTCTGTTCTGCCATTCATTTAGACAATCTCGTTAGGGAGAAATAAATAACATATAATAAAAATGATAACATATGATAAAAATTATTTATTAGCAATAAATCATTTTTATCGCCCGAAGAGGAAACATTATAGTTCCGAAACATGAAAGTTTTTGTGTAGCGATGCAAAATGTTTTTTGTAGCGATGTAAAATGTTTTTATTATAATGTATTATAATAAAAATATTATAATAATATTTTGCTCTACTTTGCATTGAGCACTTTTTAAAAAATAAATCCTAAGAACTGTGGGTTCTTACTCCATCTATTCTTTCTCTTATTTATGATATATTTATGATATATATATATATATATATATATATATTTATGATATATATATATATATATATATATATATATATATATATATATATATATATATATATATATATATTTATGATATATATATATATATATATATATATATATATATATATATATATATATATATATATATATACAAATTCAATAAGAACAAATCAAATATAAATTCAAACGTTCATAATATTAATTTAAAAGAGGGCTCAATACAAAAGTAGAGCGATAATTCTTTATTATAGGTTATTGCATATTTCCGCTACAAAAATGTATTAATGTTTTGATGCAACATACCATCTCATCAGGCGGTGTTAAAATATCATTTAACACCACCTGATGATATATATATATATATATATATATATATATATATATATATATATATATATTCCCAAAATTTAATAAAAACAAAGCTTTATCGTCAAAATATTTGTTATTATTAAGAGGAAACACCAAAGGATTTTTTTATTATTAAATTATATTTTAATCCATTTTAGAACCTTCGAAATTTTTGTTAAAAATGTTGTTTTTAATTAAATGAAGAAATAATTATCATCCTTATATCTCACCCCTGAAAATGACAGTTAAAGTACTTGACATTTTAGAGGTATCATTTCAGGCAACTGTCCGAAACTAGGACAAGAATTTTTGGTTTGTTGCCTTAACAAAATGGCCGAAAAAGGAATATGACGATTTTCACTCGCATCCGTTTACAAATAGACAGATAGATAGATAGATAGATAGATAGATAGATAGATAGATTTTTTTTAATCAATTTACCCCTAGCAAGTGGCAATATCACGTAAGAGACTACTGGCAGTGAAAGAGAATAAAAAGACTTTAAACAGGAAACAAAGGAAAATCTCTACCCCTATTCAAAAGACTGGTGAGGTGTGAACCGGGTGATAGATTTACATATCTACTCCTATAAAATATATATATCCTGTTTTATACACTCGTTTCCCGATTATCTCATGTTGAAATATATATATCGTATATTTCCGCATATAAGACGACCTTTAGATAAGACGAAAGCAAAAAATATAACGAAATTTCATGAATTTATCCTATACCTGTAGTATAAGACGTCTGTTTATTGATTATATAAAGATGATGTTATTGGAAATTTTGTTCCTGTATCCTTCGAAATTGAAAATAAACAAAATAAGAAAACCGATTCTATATCATGTTTTTCCTACATACGTCCCCAAAACGAGAATCCATTGTTTCGTTTACGTTTCATTACGTGATCTCTTGCGAATACTAATAATTCTTTTTCTTTCTATTCTTTTCCTATATCTAAACCGTTACAAACAGCCTGGTGTACTAATGACCATTTACTTATACTTCATCGATAATCACAAAATCCCGGTAATAATAGTACAATAATGTACGATAATAGTACATTCCATTGCTTTGAACGCAATCATACCTCGATGTTTACATTTTCTCAGCTGAGCTTGAATGGATACAATTTGATTTCATTGATATGGAATTATTCTTCGAATAGGCAATCTATTATGAAGTTATGCCAGTAATATATAAAGTAGAAATGGTTTTATTTCTTTTATTATCAGTTTATTTGATAATGTGGATCTTTTCTTGTACATTATTGCTTATCGCACTGAGGCCGAGGTTAGACTAGCGACAAACTTCACTCAGAATTTAAGGTTTCTTTTTTAGAACTCTATTAGAAGACGAACCCTAATTTTTAAGCGTGAGTTTTGGGATATAAAGGTTGTCTTATATGCGGTAATATACACTAAATGATTGAATTATGTTTACAAATGAAAATAATGTTTTAAAAAACAATATGCAAGCATAGATGAATTATCAGTTGTATATTATATTTTTCCTGAATATTCTTTGTCAAATTATAGGTGCGGGTTATACACTGGGAAACTTGGTACTTATTTACACAGATATATGAAGAGCCGAGTTCGAATTCCAGTCGAATACATTACATTCTCTTACATGCTAATATCCAAGAGAAGGGTATGAGTCCTCTTCTTCTCCCACCAGCTATGAGTAGATAGCAGGACAGACCGGGTTCTATAGCTTTGGATGGCAACTGGTCTACTGCAGAAAGAAATGGCAACCTGCTGCTGAGAAAAAAACTGCCTCGTCAGCCATGTATCGAAACATATATGATCGCCTAAGCGTGTATCACGCATGGCACATAACTGACTGACCCTTGGGAAAGGTATGAATCCTCTTCTTCTCCCCCCAGCTATGGGTAAATAGCAGGACAGACCGGGTTCTATAGCTTTGGATGGCAACTGGTCTACCGCAGAAAGAAATGGCAACCTACTGCGGGGAAAAATCTGCCTCGTCAGCCATGTATCGAAACATACATGATCGCCTAAGCGTGTATCACGCATGGCACATAGCTGATATTTTTTCTCATGGTTATAAACTGTATTTAGTGGGTACGAGTGTTTGAGGAGATATCCTCGTTATTTAAAATAGTTAAATTAAAGTCAACCGGCCTAGAGATCGAGAAGTCTTACTAAAGTTAAGTTCTACGAAAATTTGCCTCCCGAAAGGAATCAAACTTATATTCTTTTTTCCCATCAGGTTAACCACTTTTATGCCCAATAGAGTTTCGATTCCCGCTGGGAGATGTATTTTCTTTAACAACACTACTCTCTCCCTAAGCTGGTTGACATTAACTTCACTGTTTAAAATAACAGCTATGTCTACCCAAAATTTACTTTTCATAACATTGTTGAGGTCTATAAAATTTATATATCATTTTATCCCATATATATATATATATACATATTAAAAATTAAATTAGAGAAAAATTAAATCAAAAGCTTAACCACAGTACCTTGTCAGTTGTCTTTAATGAAACTCACTGCCTCCAGGAAAGTGACTCATTGCACCTTCTCTGGCTAACGTCCTGCTTACATTAAGTGGAAAGATTATAATGAATCCATTACTAGGTCAGAGGCTAAGAAAATTGGTCCATTGTGTCGTGCGAGACAATTTTTTTCTCTCCAGAATCTATCTTACATTACTATAAGTCTAACATTCGTCCATGCTTAGAATATTGCTTCCACATATGGTCCGGCATATATATATATATATATATATATATATATATATATATATATATATATATATATATATATATATATATATTAGTTGGTAGGTGATATTACGCTATTACTTATTACAATATTTAATAGTTAAAATGCGCTAACAGATTTCTCAGTTCCACACCAAAATACATAAATTTTTAGTTACCCACCGCCCTCTCATTGTCCTTAATTTTTTCTTATTTAATTTTTTCCTTCTCTCTCTATTTTCTTATATCCCCGCCAAAACTCAGTGATTTTATTTACTTTTTATTTTCCATTTTTATATTTTACGTTTGTATTTATTTTTTCTTCGATAAAAGTAGATGCGTTCTTTTGAACAGGAGTAGAGGTTTATTCCTTGTTTCCTATTAGGACTGGGCTTCCGGTTCTTTCAAAAGTCTACTACAACTCTATACTACTAACGTCTCCGGCGTGGAGTGATACCGATTAAAAAAAAAAACGAAAATACACACACACACATATATATATATATATATATATATATATATATATATATATATATATATATATATATATATATATATATATATATATATATATGAAATATTATTTACTATTTATTTATTCATTTATTTTTCCTCAATAGATAAATTCGTCTATCGTCCGGTTGTATCCCCTGTTTCGGGTCGGGTTTCCGGTTCCTTCTAAAGTCTTTTTCATTCTCTTTAACTCCCAGTAGCCCATTTGTATCTTTGTGACATTATCGCCTTGTGGTGAACTGTTTACAAAAAAACACACACACACGCGCAACCATGCATATTTGCCCGTGTGTGCGTTCGTGCGTGCGTATGAAAACCGCCTTTCCTTATTATGTCGTAGGCGTGTGGCTTTCCTTTGGTGTGGTCCTTTTATTTTTTCCAATAGAGATTCAGCTTTATAATCGTCTTCTGTGTGCAAAAATGACCAAACAGCGAAGCTAATAAACTGAATAATTCATGTTTTAAAGAAGTCGAGAACGGACAGATGTTTTATCTTTACTGTCCAACTCAAAAAGTAAACTCTTCGAATGATTTATAAGCTTCACCCTTTCAGTGAAACCGCTTTCGAAATGTCTTCATCTAAGTATATGCATGAAAGCAGGAAAAGAAAAACAAGATCATTTTCTGATGATTTTTTTCGGTTTTGTTTC
Organism: Acanthosepion esculentum; assembly: GCA_964036315.1. Lineage (NCBI taxonomy): Eukaryota > Metazoa > Mollusca > Cephalopoda > Sepiida > Sepiidae > Acanthosepion > Acanthosepion esculentum. Next base: position 33,843,257 of record OZ038489.1, read on the forward strand.
GTTTTTCCTTTATCTTTTTATCAAATTTACTTCAAGGCAGTAAAGCCACTAAGACACAAGGGGTTACTGGATGTAAAAGAATTAGAAAACAAACTTTATTAAGGAATGCGAACGATAGAAGTGTCATCGGGAAGACACTAGATAACGATTGACAATACATCTAACAATAGAAGAGTAATCAAGAGAACAGTAGACATTGCATTTAATTTTTTGAAGATCAAAGTTCGCTGAAAAGCATGGAGCCGGAAGAGTGTTCCACAAACGAGAAGTGCGAGAAAAAAAACTGTTAGCATAGAATTTACGGTTACATCTAGCCAATTCAACCCTGAATTGATGAGACCTTGCTGCCAATCTAGTACTGCACTTAAATTCATAGAGTCTAGGTACCATAGCGAAGAGCTCATTCGAACAATTACCATGAAAGTATTTATAGAAAAGGCACAGCGAAGCAACTTTCTTTTTTTTTTTTTTTGAAAATGGGTAGCACCCGATGCAAGGCAGTAAAGCCACTAAGACACAAGGGGTTACAGGTTGTATACGAATTAGGAACAGAAGCATTAATAATGAGCGAGAAGAGGAAGAAGTAATCAGGAGGACAGTAGATCGTGGTTGACATTGCATCTGAAATTTTGCAGATTAAAGTTAGTTGGAAAGCGTGGAGCCAGAAGGAACTTCCACAAGCGAGAAGTACGAGAGAAGAAACTGTTAGCATAGAATTTACGGCTACGTCTAGCCAGCTCAACTGTAAATTGATAAGATCTCGACGCCAGTCTAGTACTACGCTTAAATTAAAAAAAGTCTAGGTACCATCTGAATAACTACCATAAACGTATTTATAGAAAAGACACAGAAAGGCAACTTTACAGCGTGGGGAAGTGACTGAAGCCGAGCAGCCAGATCAGGACCGATAATACTGCTGATTCTTCTTTGGGTTTTATAAAGGAGCTTTAAGGTAAATAGCAGGGGCATCGGGTCATATGTGGCAGCAATATTCCAAGCATGGACGAAAAGTATACTCATAGATATGTAAGATATATTCTGGAGAGAAACATTGTTTCAAACGACACAGTGAACCAACTTTCTTAGCAGTAGACCTAGCAATGGATTCAATATAGACATTCCACTTCATGTCAGTCGAGAATGTTAGCCTGAAAAGTCTCAATGGGTCATTCCCCTGGAGGTTAGCATCAGCCATGCTGATGGAAGTCACAAAGAGGTCTCTCAGATGATTAATAGAGATTAGTTTTGTTTTGGAGGCGTTAAAATTAACAATCCTTTACCTTTTTTTTTCTTCATAATTCTGTTTCTGATTTTTGTTTCATTTTTTTTTCCAGATTTACGTAGGTGATTCCCCTTTAGTATTTATTTTCCAGGGCGAGAGATGTAATACACACTGTTTAATAAGGAGGCGCAACGAGTCTCTTTCCTGGAGGCAGTGAGTTTCGTTAAATAAACGTTAAAGAAGATTAGGCACTGCGATTAAGCTTTTTATGTAATTTTTCTTGCATTCGCACATATTTAGTTAAAAATAACTTGTCAATAGTTTTTATAAACTTTGTGTCCAGAAAAGAAAACATTTGTACAAACACAAGAAAAATTAAATAAAAAGCTTAATGGCAGTATCTTGTCAGTCTTTAACGAATCATGTATAAAAGCGGGATTGCTGCCTGAATACCTAATACATGCATACATATATGCATATGCAAAAAAATATATGGTTACATACCGTACGTATCGTGTCGTGTTGACTGGCTACACTATTTGCTTACTACTGTTTCATGGCAATGATTCCGAAGTGTCCAAGAAATATAATAATGTGATACAAACAAAATACCGTATTTGACGGCATATAAGACGCACTTTTTGTTACTTTTTTTTTGTTAAAATATCTTTTAAAATTCCCCTGCGTCTTATATGCCACATGTAGGTTTAAAATTTGCGAAAGTCGGTTGAAATTAGCTAACTGGCAATTCCTATTAGCTTAGACTTTACAGTAACTTCCAGATACCTATTGTCATTATTTAAAAGGCTATTATGCAGATTAAAAATGTTATCATTGATAATATTCATTATATTAATTTCATCACGTTTAATATTAGTTATTTGTTTCACTAAAATTATATGCAATAAATTCAAATTATATAAAATATATTTGTTTCATTAATATTTTTCTTGTGATAACTTCCGGTTGCATTGATATAAATACAATCAGAATTTTTATATCCTAATTATTCCACAAATACGTTTACAAGACGCAGGTTGTACAGATCATATAAACGATATAATAAAGTTTTTTTATAGGCTCGTGTCCTTTCTTTCTATTATTTTTCGTTTAATTGTAATCATGGCTTGTTTAACCAAAATAATACCGCATAAATATAACCTGTGCTGTACCATTTACTAATAATTTTACTAATTTTACTAATTACTAATTTTTTATTGATTTGCCCTGATGAAATTGGGGTGCATCTTACACACCCGCGCGTCTTATGTCATAAATACGGTAGTTATCTGCCCTTAATTAGTGAATTATGAAAATACATATGTATGTATATATAAATATTTATATATATAAATGAATTGATTAAGTAAATATATACATACACACATAGTAAATTGTAAAAAAAAATGCAGAATAAATGTTTACAAAGTCACTCAATTTCATTCTTTTCTTTCATCACGAGAAACGCCATCTTAAAGGAAAAAGTACTAATGATTTATTATTTAAGCATACACACAAATACACACACACATATTTCTTTGTTTCGTTTTTGAATCTTATGAAGCCTAGAAAGGCGAAACGCGTAATCAAACCTCGTTTCAATGAAACGGTTTTTGTCATATTTCTTCAAACTTCATCGGGATTCTGTATCCTATTTTAAAACCACATATATACATATGCACCTATATAAAATATAAATAAAAAATATATATTTATTTAAACATAATATATATACATGCATATATATTTAAATTTACATATATACATATACATAAAAATATACATATACAATATATATCCATTACATTCACTTACATGCTAATACCCTTGGGAAAAGGTATGAATCCTCTTCTTTTCTCTCCAGCAATTGATAAATAGCAGGATAGACCGGGTTCTATAGCCTTGGATGGCAACTAGGAGAAGGACAATTCTGAATTCAAAACCTGCGGAGTGTCGTTTGGCTACTTTGTGGCACGAAGTGCACTAGGTCCCTGTATTCGGCCCTTCGAAAAGTGTGGTTGGTTCTGCACAAAGCCTTCACCACTATAATCAAATCACCGGAATTGAGCTGCTTGACCCTCATACACCGAATCCGACGGAAGAGTCTTCCATATATATATGTGGTGGTGGCGGCATGTACCGAAATCAATCTGGTTCAACATTTTTCAAAATATATTTATTTTTAGGTCTATATCTGACCATTAATTCACTTCTTTTATTCAATAATTTTTCAAATTTTTTTTTTCTTATTTTTTTTTATTTTTTGTAATCTATTCGGGGTTTTTTTGTTTTTGTTTTTGTAATAAATTCATTTTTTTACCAATCTATGCAGTTTTCTCATAATAAATGGACTTCTTCATTATCTTAACAGTAGTTTTTAAATATTGACCTATTGCAACCGTCAATTTTCAGTTTGTGTCTGACTCGTGCGTGAAACACAGAAGTTTGCTATGCGAGGATAGCATTAAAATTTAATACATTAAAACAAAGCAACACATACTCAACAAAACTACATTTCAAACCAGTCACAACATATTACAATACATTTAAACACATGCTTCTATTGATAACATTTCTTTTTCTCATGTGCTTATGAACGACATCATAGAACCGCATTATGAATTTACGACCTGCGTCTGCTATTCCGCGACCGTTATCGTCGAATAGTAAACTTCTAAAAGGTACTTTGAATACAAAATTAAAACAGGTGCAGTCTTTTTCAAAATAGTAAGTATATTTTTTATTATACATACTTGTTTCTTACTCGCATTTAATTCAAAATACGTAATGGCAGACAACCAGCGTGGATCTATTTATTTTTTTACCATCAAGTCATGTGACACAAATAGTATCTTCTCTTTTCAATTAGTTGTTTATAAAAAAAAAACGTTATAATGTAGTGTAGTGAATTGCATAAATATAGGTTCTGTTGTTCATATTTAAATTAATTTAATCATCTTGTTATAAGGTATTATGAATGTTTATTATTTATTACACACATAATGAATGGAATATGATATAGAAGTGTTTGTTTATATACGTAGATTGATATAAGAATGTTATGGGAACTTACCCATAATAATAATAATAATGGACTATTCCTGACATGATAAATACTGCGCCTCTCAAGAGGGAGGAGAGATAATTGTAAGAACATTGGAATAGTGATACTTGTCGAGACAACATAGTTCACTCTAACCGAATCCGATAGTCATTACTAATACTTCTACTTCTTTGTATTATATTTCCGTTGTAATATATCTTTGTTATTCCATACCTGTGTTCGAGTTATTCTTCATTGGTTCTAACCTTGGACCATCACCGTGGTACAAGGAACTTGGACCATAACAAAGAATGTGTATCGAAAACAAATAGTGAATTTCATATTAAAAATACTGTAGAAACAGTAAAGCTCATTACCCCTTGTCTAATTACCCCTTGTCTATTCATATATATATATATATATATATATATATATATATATATATATATATATATATATATATATATATATATATATATATATATAAACCGGGTGTAACAGCCACATTGTCCACTTGTTAGATTAAGATTTGAACCGTTGTATCTTAGAAATGATTAATGATATCTTACTGGAATTCTCCGAGGTTTTTATAACACTACTGGAGTCTGTTTTGAACAATAAGAATGTATTTAGCTCTAAACTGAAATGATGATCCCACTTGCTGTTGCTCCTGGTCCAATTTTCCTCTCTACTGTTCCCTCTTTTTTTAAACTTATTCACATTTGTCTTGATGGTTCTTGAATGGAATTTGAAGATGAAAGCCAGAGTATGAATGTTAGTACCATGACTGACGGCATGAATGATCTTTTTCCTCTCACCATTGCTCAATTAGGAAGATGTAATGAGGCTGGAAAAAAAACGATTTCGACCTGTTCTCTTTCTAGCTGAATAACACAAAGGGTTTTTCAATGATTCTTACGACAAATGGTGTGAAGATGGCTAAACGCCTTATCTGAAAACATGGAAAAAAGAAATTCAATTAGTTTAGTGTTTTGTTTTTTTTTTAGATATTAAACATTTTGTGGGATGAATAATTATCCCATGCTGTTACACGATTTGGACAATTTTGCTGTTACACCCGATATACATACATACATACATACATACATACATACATACATACATATATATATACGAGGGCCATTCAATAAATAAGGTGAATTTTTCGGTATAAGGACTTCTAATACAGATAGAAGCTTACTCTTTTTTATTTATTTATTTATTTTTTGTTTTACTTCTTTTTCACATGGATTTAATTTCTTTTGCAGATTAAAAAAAATCTTTTTTGGCGATTAACAAAGATGGCCGACCAAGAAGCATGCTCCAGGATTGAACAGCGATCAGTTATCAAGTTTTTGGTTGCTGAAGGGTGCAAACCAGTTGAAATTCATAGGAAAATGTCAACTGTGTATGGTGCCACATGTTTCAGCCAAAAAAATGTCTACAAGTGGGCTAAATTGTTTAAAGAAGGACGGAGCCGTGTTGAGGATGAAGACATGAAGGCCAACAGAAGTGAGGTTCCTGAGGTGATCGAATCAGTCAATGACCTCATTCAGTCTGACAGAAGGGTGACAGTGGATGACATTGCAAGGACTTTGAGCTTATCTGTTGGGACAAACGCAGCGGTCATCAGTCAGAAGGAGTCATCTTGCATCATGACAACGCAAGGCCTCACACAGCAGCCCAAACGGTGCAGACCATCAACGAGCTGGGCTGGGAACTGCTCCCTCATCCCCCTTACAGCCCAGACCTTGCCTCTTCAGACTTTCACCTGTTTGGTCCCTTGAAAGCGTTCACAGGAGACACGAAGTTTAAAAGTGACGATGTAGTCAAAAGTGTTGTGAGCGACTGGCTGAGACATCAGTCTAAAGATTTTTACGCTGAGGGAATACGGAAGCTTGTGCACAGATGGGAAAAGTGTGTGACAGTGCTGGGAGACTACGTTGAAAAATATAAAAAATGTAAGCTTCTATCTGTATTAGAAGTCCTTATACCGAAAAATTCACCTTATTTATTGAATTACCCTCATATATATATATATATATATATATATATATATATATATTAATATAATCATAACCCTTTCGTGTTTCAAGCTCTAATGCTTAGATGTCTATCCTTCAGTTGTTGGAGAGTTGGTGGCTTGCTGATATTAACCTTTTTCTTTGGGATAGCCGCATAGGAAGAAATCAGATCTTCTCAGTTCCGGGAAAGTGGTCAGTTTATGCTACAACCATAAGAAATTCTTCTTTTATCTAATATATGCATGAGGTTTGATTGTGGCCTTTGTCGTATATGCTGTTGCCCCATTTTTTGTACGGAAACAGGTTGATGAATTTACAAATCAGTTGGGGAGCTCCAAACCTGTCGGGGCCGTGTTCGATGCGCTGGATCTTCTTCGATACTCTCCCTTTCTCACTCAAATACTCCTTCGTTCCTAGCCTAACATGGTCTGCCATTTCGTGAAAGGTCACTTCTTTCTTTTTATGTGCCATGTCCTTTCAGGACGTACGCGATCATGGCTCTCCACCTCTCTCTATCCATTGCAGCTCTCAACAAGTTCCTTCCCTCTGCTTCCTCCCCCAGACCACGTTCTGTCACCCACTTGCTTAAGTCCGCCAGGTATGTCACGCGTTGTTTTCCCTTGTCTCTCTTTCCTTTATTAGACCTGTGAGTATCAGATTCTCCAGGCCCTCCTTCCTCATTATGTGTACCAGAAACTTCAGCTACCTCTTCTTGGTATTAAGTATAAGCCGCCTCCTTCTTTGCAACCTCTATAAGACCTCATCGCTGCTCACACACTCGGTCCGTGATATCCTTAGCAACCTTCTGTAGAACCACATCTTTGTCACCTCGAGTCTCTTCTTCATCTTTGAGGAAATCGTCCAACATTCGCTGCCCTAAAGAACGACAGATGTCACGTAAGAGTTCAGTATTCTTTTCTTTGTTACCAAAGAAATCCTCCTGTCTCGCGTTACGCTGCCCAGCTTTTGGAATGTGTCCTTGGCCATCCCAATACGTGTACGGATCTCAGTGTCGCACTTACCGTCCTCTGTCAAGACGCTTCCCAGATATTTAAACTTCCGCGTCTGCTTGATTCTAGTGTTCTCGACCTGCA
>OZ038489.1:33855639-33930639 GCA_964036315.1 Acanthosepion esculentum
CTCAGAGATTCGGAGAGAGAACGAGAAAAAGATTCAGAGAGAGAGAAAACAAGAAAGAGGGATCAGAGAGAGAGAGGGGGGACGGGATTCAGATACAGAGAGAACGAGATAGAGAGATTCAGAGAGAGAGAAAACGAGAGAGTACGAGTAAGGTAAATTCAGAGAGAGAGAGAGAGAGAGAGAGAGGGCGAGGGTGCGTAGAAGAAGTGGATCCAATCACCCTAGGGCGAGGGTACGTAGAAAAAATGGACCCTAAGTTATTCGTGTGAAGTAAGCGTAACGGACGAGAGCGTAATTAGAACTCTGCTCCTCGATTTCACATTAATAGTTACGTTACCTGCACATACACGTGCATTTATTACCGGTGCCAATTTTCGGTGTTCGATGCAGATTTCCAAAGAAAGACGCACCCCCACAACCCGCCACTGTCAACTTGGAAGTTTGACTCAACACATTCTTCATTTCTGCTCACTTGACCATGCATCTTGTGTATAAAGAACATCGCCTGTAGGATGATGCTAATTCTTTAAAGAGTGTCTAGTGCACAAAGTGAAATTTTCAGTTGGTGCTCCATTATTGTGTGACCTTGTACCTGACATATTTGAGCTTAGTACAAGAGCCTGTATCTTGACTTATATTGTTTCATATTTGCCACTGACACTAATAGTCAAGGATAGAGTAATGGTTAACGGCTTGAAAATAGAGCTCGAATTCCGGCCGAGTTAGTTAAATTCACTTTCGCACAAATACCCTGCCGAGACCATTGAAAAGATTATTGACAATTAACTGTGGTGCAAGGTTATGATCTCAACTGAGGACGAACAAAAGAAATAATCAGTGTTCGAGCCTATGTATAAGCGAGGATTTCGAATAGTTTTCGAAGCCAATAAATCCCACGCGCTTAGAAAATGGCTCACCTCGATCTGCCACAATCCATTCCCTTCCAGTTTATTCTTTTGTTTTCATCTTTCTTGATTTGTGCAAATATCTGCATTCAAATATGGCGGTTTGATAACAATTTTTGATTGGTTTTCCTTTCCGCTTTAACTTTCATTTCTTTCATATTTTTTATCTTATATTCATTTCTATCGTTCTTCCTTTTTGTCTTCGTTTATCTCCTCCTCCTTCCTTTTTCATATTTTTCTTCCTCCATTTCTTTTCATCTTCTTCTTTCTTTATCTTTCTCTTCTTTTTGCTCTTTCATCTATTTTCAAGATTTTTCTTCTTCTTCTTCTTCTTCTTCTTCTTCTTCTTCTTCTTCTTCTTCTGCTTCTTCTTCTTCTTCTTCTATCTCTCTCTCTCTCTCTCACACACACACACACTCCTTTTGTCCACATGAAATTTTTTATTTTAAATTTTAAGTATGAGTTTAAACAGCGTCTTTCATTCGTGTTTCCTTACTTGTTATAAATTTTTCTATCCTTTTTGCTGTATATATTGTCTTTCATTCTTCTTTCCTCTATTTCTATATTTTTCATTCATTTACCCCAGCTCCTCCTCTTTTTCTTTCTCCTCTTCCTTTTCTTTTCTTTTTACTCTTTCACCTCTTTTTAACTTAATTCTCCTTTTCTCTCCTTCATCTATTTTTATGTTTCTTCCTCCTCCTCCTCTTCCTCCTCCTCCTCCTCCTACTTCTACTCCTCCTCTTCTTTCTACTTTTATTTCGCCGTCCTCATACTCCATCCATTACTCTTCTTTTTTCTTCTCCTCAGCTGACTTAACTTCTTCTTCTTATATGTCGTTATCTTCTTCTCCTTCTTCTTCTTCTTCTTCTTCTTCTTCTTCTTCTTCTTCTTCTTCTTCTTCTTCAAACTAATTCTAAGTCTTTTCTCTTCTCTTCTACTTTTTCGTTCGTCTTCATGTCCTTGCTTGTCAATCTTCTCAAACATTTTAGCCACGTCACCAGTTTTCTACTTTTTCTATCGTTTTCCCTCCCTAATTCCCTTCTCCCTCTACTGCCTGCATATTCAATCTCTCGCTTTCTTCGGTATTTCTCATTTCGGATTACAGACATTGCCCTGCCCTGCTCTGCCCTACCCCACTAAATTCCATTTTCTTTAGCTTTAAAACAGAGAAGCACTTTCGGTTTTTATTATAATGGGCAAAACAATAATACCGTATAGATTCATGTTGAATATTTACATATTTATATACATAAATTTTATCTGTTCAATCTCGTCTTCATATCTTCACTGACTTTTACAAAGTAACGTCTGCTTCTCATTATACGCGAAACTTTCTGCCAATCACAAATCGTGAAATGAGAATATCCACCTCTTTTTACTTTTTATCTCTTCTCGTTACCCCTCTTGTCCCTCCTCCCCCGCTCTCTCTTATATATATATATATATATATATATATATATATATATATATATATATATATATATATATCTTCCAGTTAATCTTGTTTGGTGATAGTTTTGCCAATCACAAATCGTGAAATGAGAATATCCACCTTTTTTTACTTCTTATCTCTTCTCACTAACTCTTCATCCTTTCTTCCCCCATCCATCTCTCCCCTTTCTTTATTTCTTTCTCTCTGACTCTCTCTCTCTCTCTCTCTCTCTTCTCCTATCGCTCTCTTTCACTCACTTCTTGTCTCTAACTCTCTCCCATTCTCTTTATCTGTACTTCTCTCCTCTCTTTTCTCTCTCCCTCCACTTTCTCTCTATCTGTCTGTCTGTCATTCTCTCTCTCTCTCTCTCTCTCTCTCTCTCTCTCTCTCTCTCTCTCTCTCTCTCTCTCTCTCTCTCTCTCTACATATATATATATATATATATATATATATATATATATATATATTCCAGCTAATCTTGTTTGGTAAGTGTTTACACACACACACATATATATATATATATATATATATATATATATATATATATATATATATATATATGTTCCATCTATCTTCCACAGTTTTGCCAATCAAGAATCGTGAAATGAGAATATCTACCTCTATTTACTTCTTATCTGTTCTTGCTTCCCCCACGCGTCAATCTTTCTCTTATCTCTTGCCCTCTCTCTTATTCTTTCTCTCTCTCTCATTCTGTCTCTGCCACTTTCCTACTCTCTTTCTCTTTAATTCTACCCTCCCTGTGTTTCTCTCACCCTACAATCTCTCTCTCTCTCTACACACACACACACACACACACACACACACACACACACACACACACACACACACACACACACACACATATATATATATATATATATATATATATATATATATATATATATATATATTCCAGCTAATCTTGTTTGGTAAGTGGTTTTACAAATAATGAGAAAAGAAATTTAAAAAAACAACTACGGAAGAACAAGAGAAAAAAAAACGAAGAAAATGGCGAAATTAACAACAATAAAAGGGATTATTTAAAAAGGAAGAGAAACGCTAAGAAATAGCCAAAAAGAATGAACAATGAACGAAACAAAACGATCGAACGAAAGATGGCAAAGAAAAAGATAAAAGAATTGAACGACAAGAAAATATGAATGAACTGGGCGAAGGAATGTAATAAAGAAGATACGAAGATGTCAGAGATTTTCAAATTGTCCAATGACGTCTGTATGTGTCCTTTCAAAAAGTTTTATGAGTTGTTGGCAATTAGAACGCCAGTGTGCAGTTCTTTTGATCTCTTTTAAACTTCAGATCGGTTTTTCGTCTCTGGAATATTTATTACGAAAAGCGAAAAAGAAGTCACTCCTACAAGGAATACAAATTTGCACGATTGTGCTTATCACTGCGTTCATTTCTGTGGATGCATTCTTGTATATTTGTTGTTGAAAGGGCAGAGATAAGTGTGAGATTCTGAACGTGTATGCGCTTATGTTAACAGTGTCGGTGAGTAAAATTTCAAGACTACATGCGAGTGATTGAGAGGAAATATTAGAGCGAGAGAGAGAGAGAGAGTGAGAAATCATGCGAATTCTGTATATAGTCAGTGTTGTGTCGATAAGAAAAAAGGAATAACAGAAGATTAGCTCGTAATATATTAATCGAAGATTTTTATATGAAGAAGTGATTTTAAAGTCTAAGAATAAAAACCGCGCATAATTTTAAATACGCATGCTCAAATGTCACCTCGATAGAGTGATATATATATATATATATATATATATATATATATATATATATATATATATATATATAGTGGTCCTCGCTTGGAACAACCTTAGGTATTTCGGCTTGTAGTTGAACAAACCAATGCCCAAGGAAAAATGAGAAATAAAAAAACAAAGAACTAAGAACATGAAATTGAGGCGAAAACAATCGTCCAGAATTCAAATTCGTCCAAAGAAAAAACCTTCAAAGGAGTAAAAGTAACTACGTAAAGTGCTCAATACACCAAGTAGAGCAAACCTAATATAGTATATATATATATAGTATAGTGTATATATATATATATATATATATATATATATATATATATATATATATATATAATAAAAAGACTTAAACACTAATATTCCATGGTCATAATTTATTCCATTGGAATCGTAAGAACGATCCAATTCATCAGACCTACAGATTCAAAAAGAAAACAGAACAACAACTCCGGGAAAAATTGGTGAGAGTATGTGTGAGAGTGTGGGGGGACCTGTGATCTATATAGAGGGGTAACAAACGAGAGAGACAGGGAGGTCCGAAGGTGGAGAGGGTATTAAAATCTAACAGAGGGAAGATTTAAAGAGGGGTTTCAGTGAGAAAAGGGTGCGTATTTTCAAACGTCCGAAGATATACCGGAAGAGTGTACATTTCTTGGCGACACACACACCCCATAGGCGATAAAATCTTATACTCCCGCCCAGACCCCTACAACGCATACATACATACACAATACACACACACATATATATATATATATATATATATATATATATATATATATATCTGCACGTCTAGGACAGCCGATTTCAAAACCAATGCTAAATTCGCTATAATGAGATAAAGGAAAAGTTTAGATAAGATAACATTAGAAAGATTTTAGGATTCCTTGAAGTTAAGTGGAGACGGCGCTCGGAAACATATTGTCTAGCCGGGCCAAGTCATAAACTAACAATATAGATAGTTCTAATATATAACCCTGCAAATCACAACTTACTTACTCACACCCACACAGATCTATCCACGTACGCACATCATCTCATACACACTCTTTAATGAGTCAAGTGATCACACACACCCACCTCAGTATACACGCTCACGAATACCCTACTCACTCCCTATTCAAGGACCAAAAACACATGCGCGCCAATCCCACCAGCAGAGGCCCCCATAAAATTATCGGACTGGCTAAATGATTCTCGGGCGGCCTGTTTTCATCCCGCCCTCATCCCAAATAACAACCCAAACGAGAACCGTTTGACCAACACAAGGAATTTTGGAGAAATCCCGCTGACAAGATAAAAGACAGATGAAAAACTACAGACAAAATTCCATTTTCACTCTTCGGACCTCCGGTTGATTAGACATACCTGCGTACATCTACACCCATATACAGATATATGTCTACATATATATCTAAATATGCACACACACACACATAACCACATCTGCATATATATCTCTACCTACGTATCCATACGTCCATACATGTAGGTGTACACACACACACACATATTTATATACCTACCCACATACACATATATATACAAATATTTATGCGTATACTTATATATACACATCTACACACATACGCATACACCCATATGAACGCACATATCCATCTCTATATTTAAACCAAATCAAAGGCCAATTAAGAAATATATAATATTCTAAAACTGCTGGTTGAGTAGCGTGTATCTATCTCTAATGTTAGAATGTATACCTAGGTGTCTAATTAGTATAAGGCTATCTGATTTTGCAAATCAGTTATTAGGGGAAATGTTTACCTACATAACCACTCACACATGTATCACCACGTGAATAAAGAAAAACCAAAATTACAAAAATTAGAAATACATGGCGCATCACATAAACATACACAATGATACATATAAGTAATGGTCATTACATGAATGAAGCCTAAAAAAGAAGAAAAAAATTTGGAATACATGGCGCCTCACATAACCATACACAATAATACATAGAAGTAATATTCAATACACAGAAAGTCATGCCCCGATGTTACTGGGCTAAGGTGGAAGTGTCACACCCGACAACGTGTCACAAAACGGTGTTCATGTTTTGAACCGTTTTATGTGTCTACATTTGGAGAGGATCTCACTCCGAAGGTTTAACAGTTCATCCTGATTTTCATCTCTGATAACAAAGATCTTTTCGGCGATGCACAGATTACACCTATCACGGAAGTTATTAGGTGTGCTAGCTCTTGACAAGTATCTCCATTTGAAAAGTGGGGTTAGACCCCTATCCACCAGATCCCAGTAGTGTTTGGATAGGGACGTTTGGTTTCTGAGCTATCTGTGTCTGAAGGAGTGCCTATGGCTGTATAGACGTTGCTTCCAATCACCAGCGGATATACGTATGTATCTTTTCTTCTCGTTTCTGTTTTCTTCGAGGAAGATAGTTGCCTCGTACACTACGTTTTTATACATGCACTTACCCCCGATAGGACAAAGGTCTTTATTCCTACAACTGCAGGTGGGGTTACTCGTTTGAGTTACGTTATTGTGGTAGTTTTTAAGTATTCTACAATTATGGGAAGATATAATTTTCTCTATATTATTCACGCACAAGTAACTGATTTTCAGTGTTTTCCTATTAAAAATTTTATGTAATGGATGTTTACTATGAAAATGTTTATCTACTAATCTAAGGAAGAAACTACCTATATCAATTTTAGAGAGCTTGCAATATGGTGGGTTAAACCATATTACTTTCCTCTTTCTGTATTTAGTTCTATTCTTGATATTTTGATTTGTTAGTTCTCTGTTAAATTTTAATTCTTGTCTAAAACCACTATTCCTGAGGGCCTAGTTGTATGTAAATTTATTCTCTTCAAAAATTCTATGGTTAGAAGATAGCTTGTTTATTCTAGTATTCACGGTTTTGGGGATGTGGTCTATCACAGATTTAGGGTGGTTAGAGTGGATGTTGATATATAGGGGTGTCTGATCCAGTTTATGGAAAAGTCTAAATGTATCATTTGATAGGTTAAGAGTAATGTCCAAAAAGTTAACAATTTCAAGGTTGGAAGATATTTCAATCTTAAGGCCTAGGTATTTGAAGGCTCTGGCGACCTTCTTATGTAAGCTGGAAGTTAAGGGGCCATTACTACTAGGGACGAAGATCAGACCGTCATCTCTATAAAGCCCGACTTGGTTGAGGTTAACTATTCTACTTAAGGTATCTAGGATATATATGCCCACTACATCTGCAATTAGGGCGAAATCGAAAGCTCCCATAGGTACATCGAAACTTTCATTATACTTCTTCACCCAATTAGCGTCATTGTATTTCAAGATGGATCTTCTTGACGCCAAAATAATTTCTAGATAACTATCCGTTATTTCGGTATATCCCCTAGCAAAATTGAGGCTGTTGATTAGAAGCTCCTCCGAAATGGAAGGGTAAAAATCCAAGATGTCAAATTGGATGAAAGTGGCTCTTTCTTTGTTGGGGATCTTTAGGAACCATTTGATTGTATCAGCTGAGTCTTTCCAAAGTTTGGCTGGGTGTTTATTCAGGACACATGAAGTAATCCTCTGGATAATCCTTTTGGAAATTAATCCCAACTCAGATTTGGAGGGATTGATAAGACGGGACTGCAAGTTATATATATATATATATATATATATATATATATATATATATATATATATATATATATATATATATATATATAATCATTTCGCCCCAAATAATATGATAATGCCACTAGGATATAAGGGGGTAAAGAGAATGAAAAGACTTTAGTGAGGAGAAAGGACAATAAAAGAACAGGTTTTAAGAAGGAAGAAGATGGTGAGTGGCGTTGCATTTCAATTTTTAAAGATGGTGGATGTCAGAGAAGCAAGATATTAGAAAGGCGTTTCGCCGGCGAGAAAAGAAACTATTAGACTAGAACATACGATTGCATCTCGCTTGTTCAACAGTAGAACGGTAAAACTTAGTTGCCAATCTAATGGCATTCTTAAATTCATGCAGCCGAGGTACTCATTAAAACAATTGCCATGAAAATATTTGTAGAAAAGACAGAGGGGATCCACGTCATATCTGTGAGAAAGTGACTGAAGTCGAAATGCCAAGTCAAAATCGATTACATTACAGACCTTTCTTTGCATTTTGTCAAGAATCTCAAGATATATAGTAGGAACACCAGACCAGATATGACAATATTCAATGCGCGGACGATATATACATATACCTCCAAATAAGCATGATATACCTATGGTTTAATATGAATTTTAAAAAATGAAAAATCTTTCTTTAAGTTTTAATACATTAAATTATTATTTCCAATGATCAAAATAATTTAATGCATCTCAATACGAATTTAAAGTTTTTTGTTTTTTGAAAATAAAAACAATTCTTGTAAAAATTCATTATTCCTCGAATTTTTTTTTATTTCTTAAGACAATAGTTTTTTATTTCTTAAACAATAGTTCACATAATATATCTTCATAAAAGCAATTAAAAGCTTTTATAATTAAGTAATGTCTTAGTTTTATTGCATTATTTTTACGATTCAGAGCAGATTTTCTCTAACTGAGGGTCCTTTTTTTAGAAAAAAATATTGACGATTTAAATTCTCCAAATACTTCTGCTTATAACTAATTAATCCCTGCAAAAAAGAATCTAACGAAATTTCATAAAATTAAATAAATGGGTGTAAAATAGGTTTTCTAAAAAATGAGACGTTTCTAAAATAATTTAATTCATTTGTGAATAATTCCTAAAAATTTCATTTCGACAATATTTGATTTTTGCATGAATTTCCAAATCAATGTGCTAAAAATTCCTATACTAAGACAGTTGACGGAGAAGGGTGGATACGCAAGGACTTAGTTAAATCACTTCCCTATAACTAACGTTCCAAATTGAAGCACGTATATATATATATATATATATATATATATATATATATATATATATATATATATATATATATATATATATACATATATATATATATATATATATATATATATATATATAAAAGTGAACATTGTTAACTTCAATGTTAACTTTTATATTTCAATACGCTCTATCTCTGATATTGAGCACTTTATCCCATAAATATAGCATACCTTAAAACTATATTTCTTCATATATATATATATATATATATATATATATATATATATGGAGAAATGATATATGATAAAGTGCAAAAAGTTTTCGTTTGACGCGTTTCGTCTTTTTGGACTTACGTTCATGCGACTACACATGCGCACGAACGAAAGACACTCAAAATATGTGTTTTGGGTATATAATCTCGCCAAATGTATACACACTAAATATATTTTTAAAATTGTATACACGCTATATATATACATAGGTACGTCCACTGTTTCGCTGAAAAAACAACATAGCATAATGAAAAAAAGGCCCCCAAACTTGAACAACGCTTTATCGTCAAAATGTTTATGTTATTATTAAGAGGAAAGACCAAATTATTTTTTATTTGTTGTTGAGGACAATAGTCCGAATAATGTAAATAATATATTTTTTTATTATTTTATTACATTTTTTAATCCTTTCTGGCACGTTCATAATTTTGGTTTTAATTTTTTTTTTTTTTTTTTTGCGACAGTCGACGACGTAATATTTACGATTAGTGTTTTAGCGCTTTTTTTTCCAGTGAAAAAAAACATTGCGAAATTCTTGCAAAAACGAATAATTCTCGGATTTTAATGAAATTCTCAGGACTTATTCAAAATGAATTAAATTATTTTTGTGATTTTTTTTAGAAAATCATGGTAAAAATATTATTTTTTTTTGCATGTGATACCCACCGACTTAATTTCATGAAATTTTCAGAAAATAAATTTTCATCCGACAATTTTTTTATTAGTTAAAAGCCGTACTCCTTGGAGAATGTAAATCATCATTTTTTTCTATCTACTACTCATTTCGTGCAAATCTGCTCTGAGTCGTAAAATATAAATGCAATAAAACTATGACATTGTTTAATTGGAAAAGCTTTTAATTCCCTTTATAAATCAGATTTATTAATGACACTATTGTCTTAAGAAAAACAATTTTTCGTTGAATAATGAAATTTTACAAGAATTGTTTTTCATTTTTTTCAATCTTAATTATAATAATTTATAATATTTAAATCTTTTAAAATCTTGTATTACTTTCATCCGGTTAGGTGATATTGTTATTAAGTGAAAACTATGTTTACGAATCAAAAATTGAATAGCTTGATAAAAATCATTTTGCACCAACATTTTTAAAACAATTTTTAATATTTTTATGTATATAAAATATTATGTAACGTGTTCAGTTTTGAAAGTATGGTCGACCATACACGATATTATCAGACTATAAGAGCGATGACTATACCAAATTTAAATTGCGGGGAATATTTTCCATTTTTTTTTTTTAAGATTACTGAGTACTTAAAAATTATATAAAAAAAGGCGCTCATGTTATTTTCTTAAATTATGTTTTACAAATAACGTCTCCGTAGAACAACAATCATTATGACACCACCTGTCATCGCCTGGTCAATTACGTAAAACATGGCGATGTCGGTTAAAAAATAAGCTACTGTTTTATTTTTTAAATACATTTCTGTTATATTAAACTTAAAGTTAATTTTTTTTTTCAAATCAGATTAATTATACTTTAAATCGGCTAATATTCCTCAACCAAAGTTTCAGAAAAGTATATTTTATTTTGGGGAGATTTTTAAAACTGAGAATTACATTGCGATGAAAGAGGACTAAAAAGGGCGCTAATCATCTATTTTAGAAAAAAATTTTAAAAATCGATTCCAATCAATATAGTTTCTGTTTGAAATACACCAGAGTGTTTTGCTTACAGGAAATAGTAAATTTAACACTTTAGCTTTCAATTAAATCTAAAACGAAAGTTTAAAGAATGTTTTCTCATTTATAAAAATTTCATTTAAAACCATAGGTATCGGAAATTAGAGGAGGTATGTAGATTAATACAAATATAATTAGCTGATTGATATTATATTCAGCACTTCTACTCCAAAGTTTCGTAGACGAACCTTATCTTTCGGTTCACTCGTCAGCAAATGTCTGTCAATTTTTTCATTATATATCCATTCCTTGTTTAACGACTTACAAACTTAAAGACCCCAGATTTACGACCAAATATGACAAAATTTTAAAAATCCAGCTGGTGGGTACGAAAACTTTGACCGGGATTGTTTTCTCTTTCTTCATAATAAACGAAAATAAATAAAATGAATCAAGCGAAAAATAAATAAAAATCTACTTATACTATATTTACAGGCTGCAAACCGATGTACAGAATATAGGGTTGATATTTTAATTTGTTTATTCCATTTACAGTATGAGGCACGGTGCTTTAATGGCTAGCAGCTCGGATTGAGTAATCAGAGAGCCGAGTTCGAATTCCAGTCGAATCCATTACATTCACTTACGTGCTAATACCCGTGAGAAAGGTATGAATCCTCTTCCCCCCCCCCCCAGCTATGGATAAATAGACCGGGTTGTGTAGCCTTGGATGGCAACTTACTGTGGGAAAAAAACCTGCCTCGTCAGTCATGTATCGAAAGTCTATCATGTATGGCACAGTATAAACATTTAGAAACTAATTAGTAATGTTTCAAATGGTGTAAAAGACACATTAATGCTACCCGAAGCTGGTTAGCCCAAACCCGTTACACGTATAGCATGCCTGGGGTTGACCCAAACCCGTTACACGTAGAGCATTCCTGGTTAGGTAAAAACTTAAACCGGTCATACTTATACTTGAGTGGCACTTATACTGAGTGTCTCAAAAAATGTACACACACTAACCCTAAACATTTAACAGTCTATCATGTCAAGAATTAGCGTAATTTTGGGAGATGAGGGAATTTATTTTCAGCAAGATAGAGCACCACCTCAATACCATCGGGATATATGATCGTACCTGAATAAAATCTAGCGAAACAGATGAATCAGAAGACGAGGTTTTGGGGGGGGGGGGTTTGTTTGTTGTTGTTTTTTTGCTAGTTTGTTTTTTGTTTTGTTTTGTTTTTGTTTTGTTTTGTTTTTGTTTTTTGTTTTTCTAGTTTTTTACAGTAAGGTTCATCCAGTACAAGGCACGTAGTTACGTTAAGGAGTAGTTTATACGAATAGGAGAAGATAACGGTTATCCCTAGAGTTGAACAGATTAAGATTATAGTGATCAGGGAAACATCCTCTTGTGAGTCGGTTCTACAGAGCTGTGGTTTTTGGGAAGAAGCTGCTCGAGTGATACTGACTTCTCACCGATGGAATACGGTGGGTGGTTTGTGATTTACTACAATATAAGTAGCATGGCGGGTCTTAGCCTGTCGGAATCAAGGAATGCACTTCGTCCAAGCCTTTCCATGGTAATAGCGATAGAGCAACGAGAGAGGGGTTGAAAAATAATTCGTCACCCAAAAGAACTCGAAGACGCTTTTGAACTCTATCAAGACTGGAAAGTGAAGACTAGGCAGCTCCCGCGCAAATATGACAACAGTACTCCATTTTCGGCCTGATCTGGCTCTTGTAAAGGTAGAAGATAACATGAGGTGCCAAGTACATACTGGAATAGTACAGGATGCGAACCATTTCTTTCTGCATTTTTGGCAATGGATCGTATGTAAGAGTTCCATTTGGAGCTGTTGGTGAGTTTAAGGCCCAACAGAATATTCTTCTCTTTCACCGGACCTCACCCCTTTAGACTTTCTCTTGTACTTAAAAGATAAAGTCTACGCTAGAAAGCCAGCAACAATCGCTGAAATGAAAGTTTCCATAGAGCAAGAATGCAGCCAGAAATCGAAATATTGATTGCTGCCTGTGATTCCACTGCGTCGCCTTAGAAGCAATGGCTGAATCATAACAGACATCGACTTGAAAACATGCGGTGACAAAATATTAAGAGCCTGCATTTGTAATAAATACTGTTTACACGTGCATTATTTAAATTGGGTATAGTTAGCTTTAGTCGCTTGAATCATTGAGAAAGCGTCAAAATGTGTATGCATTTTTTGAGACACCTTGCATATGTAGAATTCTCGCTGCTTAAGTACGCGTTATATATACGAGCATGCGCTTGTCTGTATATAGTGATAGGTAAACCAATAAATCTATTGCTTAATGTTGATTTCACACATCAAATATTTACTTTTTTACATAATCGCCTTCCTTGTCAATGCACTTAATTCAATGGGGAATATTAATTGCATAGATCGAGTATCATTTTATGAAATTTTCAGATCGCACTCCAGCTAATAACGACGTATACGACTACGAATTTGTATATACGCATACACGTGCATATATATATATATATATATATATATATATATATATATATATATATATATATATATTATAATTTTATGACAAATACATGCGCATATATATATATATATATATATATATATATATATATATATATATATATATATATATATATATTTATTTATTTATTATAATTTCATCATATAGACAAAACCATTTTACTCACTACAAAGATGCAACTTGGTTTCAGTGCATTTCAACTGCACTTCGACGGGTAAGAGTTGAAAATGGTGATGAACAATCCTGCTTGTAGGCAAGCCGTATGCTAAACATCACTTTCTTTTTTCCATTTGTTCGAGAAGAAAAATATCATTTTAAAATTAATTCTAACATAAAGCAAGTAGACTTCTTAGATGTAACCTTAAACTTACACTTAAATAATTTCCAACCCTTATTAAAAAATAATGCTAACCCCATTTATATAAACCCTAATTCCAATCACCCAACGCCAGTTATTAAGCATATCCCATCATCCGTTGAACGCCGTATAAACAAGCACTCTTCTAGCAAGGAAATATTCGATAAACACAAAATTATCTATAACAAAATCCTGACCGACAGTGAATACAGATATTCCGAAATTAAATATAGAGAAAATTGTAGTTATTCTAAAAAAAAAAACAATAGAGAAAGGAGAATAATTTGGTATACACCTCACTTCAAAAGTTAGTCCGTACCAAATTATGGTACAAATTCTTAAATCTAATTAACAAGCACTTCCCTACGGAGAGCAAATTAAGCCAGATCTTCAACCGCAATACCTTAAAAATTAGCTATAGCTCGTCAAAACAATCCTTATTCCCCCATAGCTGAACATTTTAATCAACCAGGACACTCATTAGAAAACTGTAAATGTGTATTGATAGATTCTGATTTCAGTTCCACATACACACGCAGAAAAAAAGAAAAATACTGGATTTTAAAATTAAATACATATAAACTAGGGTTAAATAAAGACTAGGGTATTTTAAATCTTTATAAATATTTCAATAGTTAAACAAAAATTTTTGTTAGATATAGTTTAAAAAAATTTTTTAAACAACATCTAAAATATTACTACAGTTAGATTTACGTTAGAAATATTCAAATACAGTTGCATTCCATATCACGTGACGTCCGCGTCTCGCGACGGACGCTACTTAATGTAAACAAACTTCTGAAAACAGCCATTTCTGAAGAAAGATCGGGGGCCGATCTGAAATATCAAATATATATATATAAAAAAAAATATAAATACTTTCATAAAAAAAACATTCAATTTTTTTAATTTGCAACTTTTCAGTTGTTTTTTCTATAATATATAACGTGTTGAGTCAGCGAGAATTCATTCAAACGTGTTTTATTGAATATGGCAGTCGACCTTTACTTTTGTGTGGTATATCTCTTCAAGAGGTAAACGGTCATGGCTCTCCACAAGTTCCTACCTTTTGTAGCTATTAGCAGTGTTTGTTTTGTTTGATTTTTTTCTTTACTATCCTCCATTTCCTGTTCTGCCATCCATTTACACAAGTTCGTTAGGTAGGTTACTCGTTGTTTCCTTCAGTCCAGCTTGCTTTCAAATATGTCTTGTGAATGTCAAATTCTCCGAACCCTCCTTCCTCATTATGTGACCCAGAAATTTCAACTGTCTCATTCTGATTCTAAGTGTCCTTTTTGTTTCCATTTTCCTTAAAACGTCCGAGTTGTTCACATGCTCTGTCCATGATGTCCTCGGCATTCTTCTGTAGTACCACGTCTATTACCTGAAGTCTCCGCTTCACCTGTAAGGAAATTGTTCAGCATTCACTGCCATATAGGAAGATCGATATTACATAGAAGTTAGCAGTGAAGTAAAAGCGTAAAAAATTTCTCAGTGCCTTATCTTTGTACCCGAAAAAAAAAACAGCGTGTCAAAAGGGCGGTTATTCCTTTGACACCGCAATTACTTTATATACTTTTGACTCACACGGTAATGTTTATTTACAAGGTTATAATATGTGAACCAAGTACAATGCGATATTTATTATTTACCATTTTATAAAGAAAGAAATTTGCAAAGAAATCTTTTTTAGTCAAAAATTTATAAAAACTTACAAAACTATCAAAATATGTAAACCAACTCCAGTGCAATATTATTAGGTTGGTGCAAAAATAATGTCGTTTTCTCACATGAAGTTGAACGTCAAAAAACGACATTATTTTTGCACCAACCTAATATTTATCATTTTATAAATAACTATGAAAACTAGTTTTTCATTCAGTCTAATAAATAGTGTTTAATATCTTTGTTGTTAATTTGCAGGAATAAGACAATTATAAATCAATTTTCATTTGTTTGGGTTTTATTCAAATTCTAATCATTGTTTTTAAAACAATAAACACTGCCGAGGGAGTCAAAAGTGTATACAGTAATAGCGGTGTCAAGGGAATAAACGTCCTTTTGATACACCGTTTTATTGTGGGCACGAAGGTTAATCATTGCCAAAATTTGATTATAAATATTAATTTACTAATTGTTCCTATTTTCTTTAAAACTTCCTCGTTGTTAGCATGTCCCATCCATTGGATTCTCAGCATCCTTCTGTAGAACTACATCTCTGTTGCCGCAAGTCTCTTCAAAATTTGTGAAGAAATTATCCAGCACCTACTGACATATAGGAGAATTAATATTATTTAGCATTTCAGGTTTGTTTATTCAATTTTTTCAGTTGTTTTCCACGTCAGCGAACGAGTTGCCATACATAAGGATTAAATTTCTGAAGACGCCTCCCAATATTCGCTATGTTTTTGGTTATACCATTTTCACCTTTGCTAGTCGCATTTTTACAACCATACAATCAGTCATGTGCCATGCGTGATACACACTTAGGCGATTATGCATCTTTCGATACATGACAGACGAAACAGATTTTTTTCTCGCAGTAGGTTGCTATTTCTTTCTGCGGTAGACCAGTTGCCATCCAAGTCTATAGAACGCAGTCTGTCCTGCTATTCACCCATAGCTGTGGGGGGGGAGAAGAAGAGGATTCATACCTTTGCCAAGGATATTAGTACGTAAATGAATGTAATGGATTCGACTGGTATCCGAACTCGTCTCTCCGATTCCTCAATCCGAGCCGCTATCCATTTACACTGATGTAAAATAAAAGTAAAACGTCCAGCCGCAATAATCATTTCGCTCTCATGTAGATTTTGTTCTTGTGAAATAAAATTATCTTTCTGATGACGGCTCGTTCATCGCCGAAACATGTCAAAGTAGAAGTATTCCAAATTGCCTTCTATATTTACCACACGAATAAATGCAAGCATAAATTTTTAAACGCATTTGCATAGTTTAAACAAACAAACAAAAAAATAACGAATCAGTGCGCATGCTCCATTACTCAATTATCTGAAAATCGCTATACGCGTTCTCACAGGCAAAGCCCTTACCCAAACACACACACAAATACATACAGAGTTGGCTTGATATTTTTTTAGTGTCTAAATTCTTTTTCCTTTTTTATTTTTGTTTATTTATTTATTTAGTTTAGCCGGTCTTCCTTTCGCCTTTACAATAAAAAAGGGCATAGGACAAAAATATGCATGTAAAATAAAAGAAAAAGAGAGTTGTAATTAGGTTGCCGCTTCAAATCTCGTGTGACTTGTTTCATCTTCCGAGATTGAAAACGATATCTTCATTACTAATTTGCCACGAATTAGACTTCACTTGCGTGTGGGAAGACCCTATCACAGAAAGGAGTGTGCAGACACACACCGAGTCACACGCATGCACATAGAGATATACTCGTATATATTCCTTTATATATGCATAGATGATACACAGTCAAAAAGATTTACACACGTACGTAATCATGTACACGCTTATACACATCCATTCGCACGTACGCATATAGACTCACTATGTCATATTTTATTATGCAAGTCAATGTGTTCACATTTACTATTAATCAAATAATGTAAGTATAATTTTCAATATATATATATATATATATATATATATATATATATATATATATATATATATATATATATATATAACATCTGTCTATATTTTTGAGATGAGGTATTGCAACTATTAGTGAGTGAGTTCTTGGTCTAAAAAAATTACTCACTAACAGGGACACAGAGGATAAAACTTGTGACTTGACACAAAGATTTGTGGGTTCAATCCCTGGCCTCAAATTAAAAAAATCAAAAAGATGATTTTTCAAGGTAAATTAACTAAAAGAATGAGATATTCGAAGGTATGGCACGTGGAATTAAAACAATATACGTCCTCTCATGGATTAAATAAAGGGTTGGGTTCACGATTCCAATAAATATCACCTGAAGAAGGCCGGAGCGTACAAGGGTCGCAACGTCGTGAATATAGCAATAAAGATGAGGACAACATTCCGAAATATATATATATATATATATATATATGTGTGTGTGTGTGTGTGTGTGTGTGTGTGTGTGTGTGTGTGTGTGTGTGTGTATCACACATCTCCGAAGTCGTGCTATCAGTGAAGGATAATATATATATATATATATATATATATATATATATATATATATATATATATATATATATTATAAAAAGCATAAACACTAGAATTTTGAGGTTATTTCATTAGAGTCGTAAAAACGGCCCGAATTCATCAGACTTTCAAACGACTCTAATGTAATAAATATAAACTCATGAAGTTTTAGTGTTTGTGCCTTTTATAATACTAATAATTATTGCTCTGTTTCTGACAAAGAGCTCTCCCTGGATTTATATCCTTTTGTAAATATCCATACTGATCACTAATATTATATATATATATATATATATATATGGCATGAAGATTGCATTCAGGCTGGAAACAGACTGTCGCACCCGGTGCTGTACACAGTGTCTACTCTTATATATATATATATATATATATATATATATATATATATATATATATATATATATATACAAATAATACAACTCTATCAAAATACATATGGAGCCAAAATCAAAACAATATACCAAACCAAAATCAAATGCGAAATTATAAAAAGAGCAGCCCCATACAGTAAAAATTGTAAATTATGCTTAGAGGAAAAAATAGCAATAATTAGTTTTTAAAAAATCAAACAAAATAAACTCTTAAACAAGAAAACTGAAATACTGGGTAAGTGTAGGCATATAAATAAATATTTACTTACCATCTAAGCAGTAAAAATAAATATAAGCTTTAGAAAAATAAATAAATGAAATAAAAATATAATGCAAACTTTAAGTAAATAAATAAAAGAAACAAATATAATATAAACTTAATTTATTAATAAACGAATAAATATTAAACATGCACACATATACGCGCGTGTGTATATGTACATATGGATGTATACACGCACATACACACAACATAAACTAACATCAAAACATGAACTAACTTAACGCCCATAATTAATATCTCAATATATAACACCAAGGCAAAAATAAATTACTATTAAATATAAACAAAAATAAAAATGAAACATTAAATAAACGATAACATATAATATAGGCATATACTTATTTTAATTACATATACACTATTTAACAATTACATATACATGCGTATGTGCAGCGTGCGTGCAGTCCATGCTTGAGAATAACTGTTTATTCATAACAAAGCACAGACATCAGCGTACATGTACTGTTGTAATGTACGTTTATGCGTACATATGTATGCATACATATATCTATATACGCGCGTGAATAGATATACACTTGTGCGTATGCATGGGCGTATAGGCACAGACAAATGTACGTAAATTCTAACAATAATAATTAAATTGCGATATATGACTGACTGAACAGAAGATTTTCTCGCAGAAGGTTGCCATTTCTTTCTCTGGTGGATCGGTTGCCAACCACGGCTATAGGACCTATTCTGTCCTGTTATTCAATCCATAGCTGGGGGGGGGGCAGGAGAGATGGATTCATAACTTTCCAAAGGGCATTTGCACGTTAGCCACCACACCGCAATTTATGTTACATATGTTATGAACAATATCGGCGGATAAAAAAAAATGATTTTATTGAATTATAAGCTGACAAAATACAAAGCGTTTTATTGAGGTTGCTTATAGTCGTGCCAAAAGCATTGGTTTTCGTTCGATCATCTAAAAGAAACACCGGTTTACGCTACTCTTCTCGCTGAACACAGAACAATGTTATTTTCTGGATAAGATGGCAATAGTAATAGTCATAGCCGTTTGTTTATAGGGAACATTCGATATACCGGGTGTAACAGCAAAATTGTCCAAATCGTGTAACAGCATGGGATAATTATCTATCCCATAAAATGTTTAATATCTAAAAAAAAAAACACTAAACTAATTGAATTTCTTTTTTCCGGGTTTTCAGATAAGACGTTTAGACATCTTGGCACTATTTGTCGTAAGAATCACTGAAAAACTCTTTCAGTCATTCAGCTAGAAAGAGAACAGGTTAAAATCGTTTTGTGTCAGCCCAGTTATATCTTCCCAACTGAGCAATGGTGAGAGGAAAAAGATTATTCAGGCCTTCAATCATGGCAGGAACATTCATATTCTGGCTTCAAGCTTCAAAGTCCATTCACGAACCATCAGGAGAACGGTGAATAAGTTTAAAAAAGAGAGAACAGTAGAGAGGAAACCGGGTTGGTGGTACCTGTTGGGGTCCCGGCTATGGACGGGTGGTTGACCCCAGAACCTGACTCAGAGTACTATGAAGGTGTAGGGGTGGATTTTGATACCAGAGGTGCTTTAAAAAATTAGTATCAGCAATGGATATTTGAAAAAAGAAAATATTACAAGAAATAAAAATCTTGTCAGCATTAAATAACCCATTGAGGGTAATATGCCACAAAACAAAACAAACCAAACTATACATTTTTTTTAAAAAAAGTATTACCGCTATATATTTTTGAAAAAAAAAAAAGGAAATTTTGTCGGCATTAAATAACCCATTGTGATTAATATGCCGTAAACCAAACCAAACCAAACCAAACCAGATCTGTTAATTTCAGACTATAAAACATCAGATCTGTTACTTTCAGACTATACAACTCCAGATCTGTTACGTTCAAACTATACAACACTAGATCTGTTATCTTGGATATAGAACTTGTTTCGTTCCACATAAAACTTACTGTCTGACCTGCAGTTCCAACACGTTCATCGAAAAATATCATCGAAAAAAAGACTGGAATTGTTCTTTTATAATGGCGTACACAGTAGGTTAGGTAAAGAACTAGAAAAACTAGGAAACATATTTTGACGACTGAATATTGATGCTATGATTTTATAAGAATAAAATTTTGTATAAAAGATGCTTAAAAATTGCATCAGCTTTCCGTTTTTATTAAAACAATCTCAATGGGTTTGTCACGTTTCCCTGTCCCAGGAAGCTCTTCGTAATATTAGGTTTGCGCAACAGTTCGCGACTTTCTTTGAAAAACTAGAGACTGACTGCGCAGTCGAAAAATCTTTTTTCCTTCCCTTTTCTTTTCGTGATGGCAGCTTTTTACACACACGTATCAATTCATCGTCTTTAACATATGGGCGGCTAAAGCTGTCATTTCAAATTCAGAAAACTGATTTAAATAAAATATCTGCTGCACTATGTTTATAGGACCACCATAGATGAAAATTATTGAAATTGAAGATTCTAAAAAATAAGAAAAAGAAAGAAAAACACTAATAATAGATCAGTGTTGTTTGTTTGTTTTATTCTTTCTTCATATTCATTTTATACAGCTCAGATATCAGTGTGGATGCGTATGTGTGTATGTCTCTATGGCTGAGGGTTAAAGCCTTCGCACGTATACAGGATGAGAGCATGTCTGTATAGTTCTGTTTACAAGCTGTATGTTATTGTGCATGTGTATTAGCATACATACATACAGCTGGTAATAGATACATGTATGTGAGTGTATATTGTATATTTGCATCTGCTAGTATGCCTATTTTCATTTACACTGTACATAGCCTGTGGGTATATATACATATGTAGAGAGTTCTATGTGTGTGTGTGAGTGTTTTTCACAACCGTACTTACAAATATGTGAGTATGCAAGATGAAACATAATCTTCCGCAGATGCAATGTTGGTTCAGTTGCTTTGACGACATATCAATCCCTTGGTGGGTTATTTAATGTCGAAATCAGCCCTTTTTAGATTGGAGTCTACAAGCATTTACTTGTTTCGGGTGTTAAGTAAATATTGGTCGTTTATATTTGAGTCTATATGTAAATACAGATCATTTATACTTGAGACTTTTGGTAAATAGTGGTCGTTTATATTAGTGTTTTATGTAAAAATTGCTTGTTTATATCCGTGGTAAATAATGTTAGTTTATACTTGAGACTATAGGAAAATACTTTACGTTTATACTTGTATTTATATGTATATATTGGTCGCTTATATATTGAGACTATTGGTAAATAGTGGTCGTTTATAATTGTGATTATATGTAAAAATTACTTGTTTATATTTGAGGTAAATAATGTTCGTTTATACTTGAGACTATAGGTAAATACTTTACGTTTATACTTGTACTAATATGTATATATTGGTTGTTTATTGAGGCTATTGGGAGATACTGGTCGTTTATAGAGGTGTTCATATGAGGTAAATAGTGGTCGTTTATACATGAGACTATATGTAAATACTTGTCGTTTTTAGTTATGTTTATATGTAAATATTGGTCGTTTATATTTTAGGCTAGATGTAAATATTGTTCGTTTATACTTCTGACTTCGAGTAAATATTGGTCATTTATACTTGAGAGTATAGGTAAATACTGGTCGTTTATGCTTGAGTTTATATGTAAATAATGGTTGTTTATATTTGAGGCTAATGGCAACTACTGCATGTTTATACTTGTGTTTATATATAAATATTGTGTTTTTTTTATATTTGAGGCCATATGTAAATACTGGTTGTTTATACCTGAGACTATAGATAAATACTGATCGCTTATACATTACTTTATATATTAATATTGGTTGTTTATATTTGAAGCAATAGATAAATACTGATTGTTTATACCTGAGACGTAAATATTGGCCGTTTATACGTGACTTTATACGTAAATATTGGTTGTTTATATTTGAGACCAGCGGTAAATATATGTTGTTTATACTTCTGACTATAGATAAATACTGATCATTTATACTTGAGAGTATAGATATATACAAGTGGTTTATATTTGAGTTTATATGCAGATAATGTTTGTTTATATTTGAGGCTATAGGTAAATACTTATCATTTATACTTGTGTCTGTAGGTAAATATTTGTTTTTTACATTTGTTTTCGTATGCATTTAATTACTTCAGGGATAAGTCACTTATGTTTGCGTTTCTAAA
Source organism: Acanthosepion esculentum (assembly GCA_964036315.1). Taxonomy (NCBI): domain Eukaryota; kingdom Metazoa; phylum Mollusca; class Cephalopoda; order Sepiida; family Sepiidae; genus Acanthosepion; species Acanthosepion esculentum. The sequence continues at coordinate 33,878,427 of OZ038489.1, forward strand.
TAAAAAAAATAAACATCCTGATTGTATTTATACCAATGCAACCGGAAGTTATCACAAAAAAAATATTAATGAAAGAAATATATTTTACAAATATATAATTTTAATTTATTGCATATAATTTTAATGAAACAAAGTACTAATAGTAAACGTGATGAAATTAATATAATGAATATTATCAATGATAACACTTTTAATCTGCATAATAGCCTTTTAAATAATGTATATGAAAGTTACTCTAAAGTCTAAGTTAATAGGAGTTGCCAAGTAGCTAATTTCGGCCGATTATAGTGAATATTAAACCTACATATGCGATATAAGACGCAGGTGGATTTTTAAAGATATTTTTAATAAAACAAAGTGCGCCTTATATGCTATCAAATACGCTATATTTCGAAAGCGATTATATGTAAATGATAAAAATTGAACTTGTTAGAAATTTATGTTTAATCGTGACTTATAATTACTTATATTAGTTAATAATATATTTAAATTGTATTAATGATATTATTTAAATAATCTACTGAATTGTTACGTAATATCAGTCCTCCTATATGACAATGAATTCTATACAATTCATACAGATGACGAACAAACTTGAAGCAACAGAAATGTGGTTTCTTCAGGAGAATGCTGAGAATACCATGGACCTAACATGTGAGCAACGACCTAGTTTTAGAGAAAATGGATGCAAAAAGGTCGCTTATACTTAACATTAGAAAGAAACATTTGAAATTTCTCGGGCACATAATGAGGAAAAGGACTTGTAAAATTTGACACTCACGGGACAGATTAACGGCAAGAGGGACAGAGGAAAACAACGCATGACCTACCTAACGATCTTGAGTAAATGGGTGTCGGAACAGGGTTTAGAAGTGATAATAAAAAGATAAAATGTATTAAGAGCTACAAAGGACAAGAAATTGCCGAGATTCACGATCACCAACGTCCTGAAGAGACATTGCATATAGAAGACTATATTAGATGTGATATATATCAACGGTGGTTAATTTATGTTTCTCGAATCTTGATTTTCTAAGCGTAGCTTAGATGTGGCACAACGCCGAATGTGTTGAGCGCCTAGTGACGATCGAACTCACTATTCAGTCGGAACTGTTTTAGCGTTATATGCCGTTCCTACGAACACTAATGGGTATGTCCCAATCCCCATAAATACGTTGGGCACTATTGTAAGTGGGGGTAACAGGCTGTCTAAGTAGTCCACCACTAGCAGTGGTTTACCTACTTCGCGCTGCTGGCGAGTATTGTATTTTGTTGATGTTATAAAGATTGCCATTTCATTTCCAACCTCTGTTTTGGTTATTGCTTATTCAGTAACCCTTCCACAAAGCACCGGTTTATCTGATTCAGTACACACACACACACACACACACACACACACACACACACACACACACACACACACATATGTTTCATTAAAGACAAGGTACTACGATTAAGCTTTTTATTTAATTTTTCTTGTGTTTGAACAAGTGTTTTCTTTTTTGGACACAGAGTGTGTAGAAACTGCCCAAATGTTCTATAAATCCGAGCTCTATTAGAATCCATTTAAACACACGCACAAACTTACCAGACTCCATCCGAAACATACTAGGAGAAAATACAAGCATAATAACCTCATCCTCATATAAAAAAAAAGATTCAAACTAATGAAAGACTTAATAATAAAAAAAAGAAAATGCCAACACTTAATAATATTAACTACGAACACGGTCAAAATGTGCCAACAGTGTTCGGAAAATAAAACATCCCTATAACTCTAGAAATATACACACAACCCATACACCGAATTAAAAAGCAAAAATAAAATCATCCTTGATAATGGCTAAAAGTATAGCTGAAAGCGCTCGGAATTATAGAACATTTGGGCAGTTTCTACACACTCTGTGTCCCAAAAAGAAAACACTTGTTAGAACACCTGAAAAATTAAATAAAATGCTTAATCGTAGTATTTTGTCTCTCGTCTTTAATGAAACATGTATAAATGAAGAACTGCTGCCTAAATACACAATATATATACATGGTGATTTATTAAGAGAAATTATATATATGGGTGTTTCATTAAGACGGATCAAAGTCAGCAGTAAATAAATCAGTGTTATTGATGAAAATTTATTTATTTCTCTATTGGATCATGTTTAAGTCATGGCAATTATGTCTTAAAAATAATATCGCCCAAATGTCCGCCAGATCTGAAAGAAAAAGAAAAATATCATTAGACGCTTAAACTTAATTCACATTTAAAATCGGTTCAAGTTAGTGGAAATCCTTTATAGATATATATATATATATATATATATATATATATATATATATATATATATATATATATATATATATATATATGCAAAGAAGCATTACCTAGGACTGTCAAATACCCTACTTTTCAAATTTTGTTCCCCTACGGATTCTGGCTTCTCCAAAGCTACAATCACCGTCGAAACATCATGTGTGAGATTAAAGATTACGCGCCAACTTATGGTAGTCCCGAAATGAGACATTGCAGGCTCCTGTGAAAAATGAAATTTACACAAGGATAAGTGTGTTCTGATAATGATCAAAAAGCTTTTACTTTGCACAAAAATGTTCATTTTTCAATGTAATCCCCATCCTTGTCAATGCACTTAACCCAACGATTCTCTAGTAATTCCATTGATCGAACATCATACTATTGAATTTCAGATTTAATTCAGATAACACTATCAGGCTATTGAGTTATTGATCCACCTATATATATATATATATATATGTGTGTGTGTGTGTGTGTGTGTGTGTGTGTGTGTGTGTGTGTGTGTGTGTGTGTGTCTATATGTTTGTGTTTGTGTGTGTGTATGTGTGTTTGTGAATTGTTATATTATTCATGTAACAGATGTCACCGCTAAATCAACCATGTTTGCTGAAATTGATACTTCGTTCTGAAGACTTATTTCTAACGACCTCAACACTTTGGCTGTTTTAGCAGATCTGACTGGCTCCACCTGGTGGTCACCTTCAGCAAATAGATATGGGGCAAAATAGCAGAATGAATGAGGAGAGTTGAAAAGAAAAAGAAAGAAAGAGAAAAGTATTAATGAACGACAACAACTAAACAACACGGAAAATATATAAATGAAAAAGCGACAAGTAAAACAATAATACGGCTTAATACTATAATACAAGTAAAGGATAATGACATAGGGTAAATTGGCGGGAACCGCGACAAAAACGTAGAGTTATAAAAAAAAAACGACAATCCAAAAGTTTGCATTTGTTCTCTTGATTAGAATTCTTTTTCTTCGCTATACCGTCTCGATCATGGCTCTCCACAGATCCCCATCCTTTTTAGCTCTTAGCAATGTTTGTCCTTTTGCTATCTCTACGAATCCCTGTTCTGCCAACCATTTACACAAGCTCATTAGGTAGTTTATTGTCTGCTTTCCTTTGACCGTCTTGCCTACAATATGCCCTTAGAGTACTACATTTTCTAAACCCTCCTCCTCATTACGATGGCTAAATTACTTTATACTTTATACTATTATTTTATTACTTTATACTTTATATTTTATATATATTTATTACTTTATACTTCTTATTGCGTTATACTTTATATTTTAGACTATTTTTTATTACTTTATGCTATTTTTATGAGGTTAGTCCTGAACGTATCTAGCCGTTTAAAATATACTAGCAGCATGGCCCGGCGTTGCCCGTGCTTGATTCAAAAATCGTACGACTCATACAGCAATCGCTATCACTTGACTTAAAATATTTTTGCCCTTCCTTGCCTTTAAAGGAGTGCCCTTTGCCGTGCTGATATCGCTACATGCCTTACGTCTTGCCTATCTCACACTGCGAATTTTTTCTAAGCTCTATACTAAACATTAAATCTGTTACGAAAAAAGAACTAAACAAAATGAACACAAAACGATCAGCTTTAAAAAAGGACTCGTAACTGGAAAAACGAATGAAAAAAGAATGTTAACAACAAATACTTTTTCACATCCAACACAGTTCTGCGGAATCAGAATCAACGTTGAGTTTAAGCAAGCGAATGAGCCAATTGGAGTAAAGTGCCATGCAGATTTAAATTTTTCCCACTTGTGACAAATGCAGCTATCGATTTTTTTGCATGCTAGCATGCTAGTTAACATTCGTGTCAGTCAGCTGTTGGCTCTCACGCTGGCCAATAGAATCTTCCTGCCTATTCGTGGCAGCCAGCTATAGGCTCTCACTCTGGCCAGTAGAAAATGGACGCAAACTACATGAAAACTGCCATAGAAGCATGAAAAATCGATTATTCGATGGGAATTGGGAAATGCAAAGTTAGTCTTAGCCTTTCCACTAACTTGGAGCATGTGCATGTAAATTTTGGTGCAGATCCGTCGAAGATTGCGGCCGTGCATTCGTTACACACACACACACACACACACACACACACACATTTTGCCTTTTATAGATAGAGATTAAGAACTGTTTTTGCTGTCTTGATCTAAATTGGCAAATAATTCGATAGAACCTTACTGCGCATGCGTGAACATATTCCCTTCCGCCTTCACAATGACCGATTCTCCACGTCTTGTGCAGGGATTTATTTTTTTTATTTTTGGTATCTGTTCAACCTCAAGAACTTCTGTTTCCGGCAGGATTCGAACATGAGCACCCACAGAAAAAGCCGTCGTTATATTCGGGTGCTCTAGACTGTCTCAACTGGCGATCAGCAGCCGAGAAAGAAGAAGGCAACGTTATGATCGAAGGGACCCAGTCGCACCAAGTTGCTATACAACACCAACAGCAGCAACAAAGCCGAACAGTGCCTTATAAATGCAAATCCTTCTCAGATTCTCGAAATTTCATATCTGCTCAGTTTCGTATCTGAACGTAAACAAAGCAGTTTCTAAATAAGTAATGGATTTGTTATTTCTTATTCCGGTAGATTTTATCACTTTAAACGTTTTAGTGGATATCTATATATTGAGTAGAAAAATGTTTTATATCAGCTCAGTTTCGTATCCAAAACAATTTCTAAAGAGTTAATTGATTTATTTTTAATCCGACATTTTTGTTACTTCAAACGTTATTATAGGGGACACTTCTTATTCGAAACAGACTCACAGTTTTTATTTTATTGAACAGTGTGTATTATTACTATCGGTCTACGTATTCGAGGAAGTATCCACTATAATAACCTTTGAAGTATGTGAGACCATCCCAAGAAGACCTAGAATGGAAAATTTATACCCATTGGACAACATCCTTGAGTTGAAAAATTGATACAATGAAGAAACAAACAGAAAAGGTTAATCGAAAATGAAAATACCAAACAATTAACAAAGAAAATTTTTTTAAAAAAAGACAATTTAATTCTTTGAAAAAAAATATCTCCGGAAAATTGGAAATTAAATCAATGAAGCCAAACAGCATAGACAATGTGTTAAAATGGGGAGAAAAGTGAAAAACAACGATAATATCATACAATCAAAACCCCCACAGAAAAAAATATCTTTTTCACAAAAAACACTTTCAACTCTGGCCAGACTGTTATATAGGAATAAAGTGTCACTGTCGACACTTGAGTTTGAACATAGATGGCCAGTGAGCAAACGATCCCATTATTGAATTAAGTAGATCACGTGACCATAGAGGAAACGCATATATAGGAAGTCGCGTGACGTCTTGATTGATCTGTATTTCTACTCTATCCTCTATTACTATACGGACCGCTATTCTCTACTCTATTCACTATACTATTTCTCTATTCGGATCACTATACGGATTACTATTCGAGCGAGTATTATTGAGCAAGTACTATTAGTGCGAGTGATATACGAAGGCGTCTGATACCAGTATTGTTCAACAGCGTACTATAGTTGTATCTGCGATTAGAAAGTCTCTACTACAACGATCATTACAAAAGTGTCAACGAGTGTTCGTTTATATCACAAAACAGACTAAAATTAAGATGCCTGCAGAAATATAACATATACCAATATCGATCCAATCATTTCATTTCGTGTCCCCAAACATAAACAATAACGAATCTTCTGATGAGGAAATTAAGAAAGGTATTAAAAAAATAAGGAATAATAATGAATCATTTTGCATTGAAGATAAACTTTTGAAAATAGTTTGCTTTCTCCTCGAATTCAATAACAAGTTTCTCTATTTTATGGAAAAGGTCTGGAATTCGAAATGCATCTAAAAAAAAGTAGGGTTTATCATGCGTTAATATATTATGACTTTCAAGCATTCAGAGATATCACCATTGGATCTATCATGATGATGGGGTAATGAACATTATATTAATTAGGCTTTCATCGTTTTATTAGAATGTGGAGAAAAGCGAAAAACCTCGATAATATCATACAATCAAAACCCCCACAGAAATATCCTGGCCCCCAAAAAACACTTTCAATCATATTTCAACCCTGACCAGACTAAACTTAAGTAACTAAAGTATAACATATACCAATATTCATCCAATCATTACAAAGTATGTCCCCAAACATAAACAATAAGGAACCTACTGATGAGGAAAGTAAGGATGCTGTTAAAAAAGAAAACTAAGGAATAATAAAGCATCGCTCGACATTGAAGCTGAACTTTTGAAAATACCTTATTTTCTTCCTGAATTCCATAACAAGACCCTCTATTTTATGAAAGAAGTCTGGAATTAGAAATGCACCCCCAGAAAGTGGAGTCTACTACGCATTGACACATTATGGAAACAGAAATGTAAGCCCTCTAGACACTCACATATACAGAAATATCTCAATTGGATCCATCATGGTGAAAGTATTAATGAACATTAACTAGGCTGTTATCGTTATATGAGTTAACTTCCCACGACCCAGTTTTACTTTTGTTCTGGTAATGGATGCAATGATGGCATATATGTCATCCAACAGCGCCAAAAAATTGCTTACCTCTCTAAAAGGAAACTGTATACCTGCTTTGTCGACTCACAGCAGCATATGACTACATCAATAGAGAATTCCTCTTCTCAACCATAAGAAACCGCTTTCCAAGCACCGAAACCACTGACTGCATCGATCTAATGAGGAACATTATCGATATACAGTATCTTAGATATCTGGCGAGAACCCGAATACGGAAACCTTTCAGACCTCATCAGAAGTACGGCAAGGAGGAAGTGAGAGCCCCAATCTATTTAATCTCTTTCTAGACTATGCCCTGCGCATTCACAAACATAAAAGGTAAAGAAATGGGCACTTACCATTTAAATATTCCATACCGCATCCAAAATGTGTCTACCAATAGAAGACAACGACCCTGCTTTCCATCCCGAGGCCAACGTACTGATAATGAGGGTGTATGCTGATGACATAGGTATTCATAGCTGGGGAAAGATTAATCTTGAACAGAAAATCAACATCCTCTATCAAGTGTTCCAGGAAATGGGACTCAAGATAAACTTTTCCAAAGAAGAAACTGGGATCCGAAATTGGAATAAAAGCGGGGATTGCACCTAACCTGAATTCATCATAAAAATTCAGGGTGTGGAATTAGTAAATACTAAACATTTCAGATACCTCAGCCTATAGATCAGTTATAATACATTTAGTATAGAAGAAAAATAAATTGAAAATAGAATACGCTGTCCTATGGGTAGTTTCGCCCAACACCGCAAATTGCTACAAAACCGAAACATTAATCTGAAAACTCGTGTCATGTTCTTAAATAGCCTTGCCGGGTCGAGACTGTCATATAGATGCCATGCATGGTACCAAACCCGTTCAGAAATATCTAAACTGTCAGCTGTATATAACTGCTCCCTAAGATCAATGGTGAAAAAAGACTTTGAGCGAGTAAAGCCTGTGAGTCTTAGCAAAGATCATCCTTCTTTGAACATTGTAGACGGGCGCTGTAGATTCACAAAGAACTGTACCAAATAACAGAAACCACATCACTTGTGGACTACCAATGTTAAATATTAGTCTAGCAAACTATTATTTTTTAGAGAATTGTATTTCTCCTTTGACTTCCTCATTTTGGCCTTTGAGGTCTGATACAGCAAAACAAAGGAAGTCGTTTGTGATTGGTTAAAACTAACGTGAGAATGGTGGAAGTAGAAAGGGATTTCAGGGAGTTAAGTTTTATACGTCGAACTATGTAGACGTGTTATATCTTTCTCCCCAGTGGGGTGGGATAGTAACCCTACTGCCCAGTTAGATGTACACGTCGACGTGGTGAATATTACTAGATACGTTTAAAATTCCTTTATTGAAGTTCTCTTTTGTTTCCGAGCTAAAACTAACTTGCGATCAGCGGCCGAGAAAGAAGACAACGTTATGATCGAATGGGCCCCGTCGCCCCAAGACCAAAACCGCCACCAAATTACTATACAACACCAACAGCAACAACAACTAAAATGGATAGCACATTGTTGTAGTCTAGGGAATATTACTGAATAGAATAATCACACGAAGGTTGGTAATGAATGACAATACTTAGGACAAGAACAACACATATAAGATTCACCAGCGGCGGGTAGAAGTAGTCAACTGCTAGAAGAGATTCAAGTGATTTCCACAATGAATCTCCAACTCCAAATGATATCTACCAACCGCCCCACGCAGTCAGATGTGGAACAAGGCCGAATTTAATGTGGGGTATTTCAGCCCGTAGGCTTGGCCAAAAATTCCCCGTAAACCCCGTATAAAACGGAGTCGGGTAGCTGTTTCCCGAGACGAGACTTTGCCCTTTGGCATAGCCTCGTCTTGGGATCCTCTCTGCCCAGAGGCAGAGAGTTTGACTAGCACAGCTGGAGACGAATCTTCAACTGCAGACCAACATACAGTATTTACTACTGTATTTATGTGAATGGGGGCATACCAATTATCGTCCGTAGATATGCTACAACACACATTTAACTCGAAGAGAAACTAATGACATAATTAAGATATTGAGATGACACATTACTTCAAAAAAGGGTTAGGAAGGAAATCCCATTGTCAGGAAAGTTGGTTCACTTTGTCCTGCTAGATAGTTTTTCTCTCCAAAGTCTATCTTATATATTTATAAGTTTACCATTCGTCCATGCTTAGAATAATATTGCCACATATAGCCCGGTGTTCCTTCTATCTATCTAGAGCTCCTCGATAACATCCAAAGAAGAATCAGCAACATTATTAGCCCTGATCTGGCGTCTCGGCTTCGGTTACTTTCCCACCGCCGTAAAGTTGCCTACCTTTAACTTTTCTATAAATACTTTCACGGTAATGGTTCGGATGAGCTCTTCGTTATGGTGTCTAGACTCTTTGAATTTAAGCGCAGTACTAGGCTGGCGACGAGTTCTCACCAATTTACAGTTGAGCTGGCTAGATGTAACCGTAAATTCTATGCTAACAGTTTCTTCTCTTACACTTCTCGCTTGTGGAACTCCCTTCCGGTCTCATGCTTTCCAGCCAACTATTATCTGTAAAAATTTAAAAGTAATGTCAATCGCTATCTGCTTTCCTCCTGATTACTCTTCCTCTATCCTCGCTCCTTAGCAGTGTTTCTAACTCTTCTCTACTCAGTAACCCCTTGCGTCTCGGCGGCTTTAATGACTTTTTGGGGTGAAATCAATTAAAAAAACTACTGAAGAGAGCGATAACAGCTACTGGACTTGTAAAACCTGTTCTCCTAAAAAAAAACAAAAAAAACCAGTGTTTTAAGAGAAAGATTTTATAAATTTCAACCGAAAGCAGTACTGACTGCTCGGTCAATGAATGCCAAATGCCTTCTTCTAGGGAAACGGCTAATATTATATTATATTATATTATCATTACTATACATAGGCTATCTGGTTCGATGTCAAGAGACAAAGACTGAAAGAAGTTAGAATAGAGGTGCATGAACTTTGAGATACACTTCAATTTTTTAATAGTCCTAGGAAAAACATGATTCCCTACTCCTGAGCTCTGTCACCTCTCAAATGTAGAGAGAAATATCGAGTCGTTGACTTATAAAAGTGGCTGACAAAGAAGAGTATAGGTAAGTCGACACTTTCATAAACCTTTCTCCCATAGCTAAGTTTAGTAGCAAAAATCAATTCCGCCGAATGTCAATTGTGATAGGATTCAGTAACAATCACTAATGTACAAGGATGTGTTCTTCAGTTTTTTTCTAGTAGCCAGGTGTTATTGATGTAAACAAGGTTGTAATGAATTGTTTTCAGCATAGACGAGACATCACTTATTTCCTGTGAACATATTCGTACGCAATCGATACAGTAACAAACAACTTCTGAATTTTGGTTTTCAGAGTGTTTTAGCCATTGTACCTGATGTTCCTGAATTTAATGTGTGCGTGGTATAATGGTTAGCGGTTGGGAAAGAAAGATATGCAAACTGAGTTCGAATATTAGTCGGGGTTCGTTACTTTCGCTTTCACGCGCATATCTTTAGGAAAGGTAGGAACCAATCTCATCTACACACACACACACACACACACACAGCATCTAACTGTAGTGCAGACTGGGCTTTCAGCCTTGGTTGGTAAACCGTCTAGGAGTAGGAAAACACCGAAATTTCAAAACTAGGTAGACGGAACACGTTAGATGCGCGTCTAAAGGAAGGAAAACCCCGAGAGAAAACCCGCCTTTGCTCAGCGGTTGAGCGTGGGAGAGGGGGCAATTACCCCCACACTACGGAACGATTCGATCACAGAAACCTTACTTGAAGCCTTATGTGTCACGAGACACTAGGCAGACAGCAATGTGATTTTCTTTAATCTTATATCCGTGTCTTTGTCGCGCCCTCAAGAAAGATGAGATTTGAAAACATTCTAGAATATAATAACCCATGGTGCGGGGACTGAAGGTATCTAGCTGGAACGTAAAGCAAACAACATAGAGGATGAAATTAATTTGAAGAAAACCACATAGAGCTTCATATTACTTGAAGCGGAACACCAGTCTTTCAGTATTTCTAGTGCCTACGGCCATATCACGTTGAAACATCGGTTCTCGTACGATCACTAAAGTTAAGCGACGTCGAGTCTGATCAGTACTTAGAGGAGTGACCACTTGGGAATACCAGATGCTGTAAGCTTGGCTGTGCAGATGGTGTAATGGATAACAATTCGAAACTGGAAGTCGGGGGGCCGAGTTCTAATTCCAGTCGGGTTCGTTATATCCACTTACAGGAAAATACCCTTGGGAAGGGTATGAATCCACCTCTTCTCCCCCAGCTATGGATTAATTAGTAAAACTCGTATCAGTAAGTTATTATCTCAAAAAATTCTTAAAGTCCAATAATATTTTCTGGCTTTAAAAAAAAAGCGTAAAAAACAAATCTATCAATCAAACTTCAGTATTTCTCACACACAACGATTTTGACATGACTCACAAAATTACGCGTTCCTGGCACCACTAAACTGCCGATTATTTATACAACCTACATCTCATTTGAACAGAAGTGGCATGGAGGTGACAATAAGTGAGAGGAGTCTTCATTCACTTATCCAAGAAAGTCTTTTTAATTAGATTTGTGTATTAATTTTTACATAAGATAATTCTGGTACCATGTAACCCAATACTAGTTTTTACTCAGGTTTTTCATCAGCGACTAAACCAGTTCTCCGTCAGGCTTTTCTAGTGAAGACGGTGACAGGATTAAAAACAAGACCTAGCAAATGGTGGATGAACCTTCTTGCGGTGTTAACGGAGTAGACTGGACTCTGTAGCTAGTGTGGCGATGACACGTCATTGGTGGGTGGAGTGGGCATTCTAGAATTAATTCAACAACCAGAATGGAGGGTCCCTCCAATGTAATCCACAGCTACGTGTCCGTAGCAAGCAAGCGCTTTCGATTTGGAGAGAAATGGCTGCGGTTTGACCCGAAGCGGGATAGGCTCCGCCAGGTTTACTCGCCTAAAACACACCACACATGAAGGAATACTTCTCCGGTTTTCAACCCAGACATGTGGAGGGAACTAGTCAGCTGCTCAGCTACGCAGCAACCCTACGTCCATACCCAGTCATGGGACTGATGTTGATGATTATCATATACGCGAGAGTGCGCGTGTGTGTGTGTGTGTGTGTGTGTGTGTGTGTGTGTGTGTGTGTGTGTGTGTGTGTGTGTGTGTGTGTGTGTGTGTGTGTGTGTGTTGTACACGCGCGTCCTTGTGGTCGATTGGTTGTCTTTGTAAATGATTTCCCATGAGTAAGTACGTTTCGGTCGGTGATAACTAGCTATAAAATTTCGCCAAATTCCAAAAATGCCGCTCGCCATCACTTCGGCGTTTATCAACCCGACATCGTCGACGGCCTTATCTACATAAACCAAGTTTGAAGACTTTTAAAATAACAGATCGCGTAAGTCTTTAAGAGGCGTGTGAACGGACCCACTTGCGATTACGCACATCAAGGCTCCTTGCATGTTGTAAATGAATACTGGAGGACGAGAGGAGCGTGGCTCGTATGGAACGATCACTGCTGGGTGCCCGGAAAATGTATACTTATTTTTTCTAGCTATCTTATCTAGCTCGAGAGTGTCATCGACTGACTGGCTAGCTCAAGGAGTTCAGGGCTCTTTAGATATCCACTACTCTGACCTAATCTATGACTAAACTAAGCTAAGCCTTTTTTAATGCCATGTTCGTTCGAGACATCTTCTATGTGCCGTGCCGTGTTTCCTCATGACGTTGGTGATCATGGCTCTCCACAATTTCTTGTCTTTTGTAGCTCTTAATAAATTTGGTCTTTTTCTTATATCTTTCCTAAACCCATTTCTGCTATCAATTTACACAAGCTCGCTAGGTAGATCATTCCCTGTTTACCTCTGTCACTCTTGCCTTCAACTTGTTCCGTGAGTATCAAATTTCCCAAGCCCCCTTTCCTCGTGATGTGCCCTAGAAATTTCAACTGACCCTTCCTGGTGTTAAGTATAAGTGTCCTTTTTGTTTCCATGTTCTCTAAAATTTGCTAGATAGGTTATGCGTTGTTTCCTCTCTCCCTCTTTGCCTTCAATCTGTCCTGTGAGTATCAGATTTGCCAAGCCCTCTTTCCTCATTACGCGCCACAGAAATTTCCAGCGTCTCTTCCTGATGTTAAATATAAGTGTCTTTTTGTTTCCGTTTTCTCTAAAACTTGCTAGGTAGGTTATGCGTTGTTTTTCCTCTATCCCTCTTTGCCTTCAATCTGTCCTGTGGGTATCAAATTTTCCAAACTCTCTTTCCTCATTATATGTCCTAGAAATTTCAACGGTCTCTTTCTGATGTTAAGTATAAGTGTCCTTTTTGTTTCCATTTTATCTAAAAATTCTTGGGAAATATCAAGGAATGGTTTCACGTTGCCTCATTCGTCGTTCCAAATTCAGAGTCGTTTTTCTCTTTTCAGGACGCAAGCGATCATGGCTCTCCACGAATTCCTTTTCTTTATTATCTGTGAATAGTTGGGAAAGACAGTGGAGTGGTTTGCCGTTACTTTCTCTACAGTTTGGAATTCAAAATTGTCTTTCTGTCTGCTGGACAGATAATCATTGATCTACATTATTCTTTATTATCTGTGAATTGCCATGCATTCTTGGGAAAGATAGTGGAGTGGTTTCCAGTTGCCTTCTCCATGGTATGAAATTCAAAGTTTTCTTTCTATGAGACAAGCGAGAGAAACTTGTCTGCTCTCCAATCTAACCTATAGCTGGGATGAGAATAGGCAGTTTCATGCATTTCCGAAGGATATTTGTGCAAACATTGGATGCAACTGACTAGCCTGGAATTTGAACTCGGCTCGCCGATTACTACTTTCCCCACCGATATCCGTTGCACCCACCATTTCTGGAATATAGAGTATTCACAAAAGTTCCCAACATCTTTTTTTTTTAAACTAGAAACTGAATACGCGGTTGAAAATCAATTCTTTGCTATAAACTTTTACAAACGCTGAATATTTTATCTATTCTCGGGGTTTTTCTGCTGCGGTGTTGAATTTGTACAGGGCTGGGTTTTTCATCCCACGCCCTTTCTTTTTACAATCAAACTTAGGCTTGGGATCGAAATTAAAGGAGTTCGATAACCATATTTGATTTTCCAAAATGGTCGCCTATCTAAGTGCCGACCAACCTTGGGCAGTCAGTCAGTTGTGTGCCATGCGTGATACACGCTTAGGCGATCATGTATCTTTCGATACATGACTGACGAGGCAGATTTTTTTCCTGCAGTAGGTTGCCATTTCTTTCTGCGTTAGACCAGTTGCCATCCAAAGCTATAGAACATGGTCTATCCTGCTCTTTACCCATAGCTGGGGAGACAGAAGAAGAGGATTCATACCTTTCCCAAGGCTATTAGCACATAAGTGCAATAGTTTCGACTGGAATTCGAACTCGGCTCTCCAATTCCTCAAGTGCTTAACTGAGATGATCGAACGAAAACCAATGCTTTTGGCACGATTGTAAACAACATTAATAAAACGCTACTAATTTTGTCAGCTTATAATTCAATTATTTTTTTATCCGCCGATGTTGTTCATAACAAATGTAACATAAATTGTGGTGTAGTGGCTAACGGCTCGGAATGAGGATTCGGAGAGCGTAAATATCCCTGGGGAAAGGTATATATCCAGTTCCTCTGCCCCCACCCCGATATGGGTTTAAAAGCAGGACAGACCGGGTCCTATAACCTTGTTTGGCAACCTGTCTATAGCAGAAAGAAATGGCAACCTACTGCGGGAATATCTTCTGCCTGGTCAGTCATAAATCGAAAGATATAATCTCCTAAACGTGTATTACGTATGGCACTTACCTTACACATGTAAACAACAGCTTCTATGCAATTGTGTATTTCAAATCATGCTATGGTTTTCTAATTGGTCACAAAAATAGTGATAATTTCTACAAATATTTTCATGTCAACTGCTCTGGCGAGCTTTTCCCCTGATGCCCAGACTACATGAATTTAAGCGTGCTACTAGAGTGGCAATTAGGTCCATCCGTTGTACTGTTGAAATAGCTAAACGCAACCGCCACTTCTACTCCAACAGTTTATTTTCTTGCACTTCCTACCAGTGGAACTCCCTTCCGTTTCCTTCCTCCGTACAATCTTCAAAAATTTCAATACAACGTCAATCGCCATCTTCTATTTTCTTGAATCTCGTTCATCTTTTGTCCTTTCCTTAATCCTCTCTGTTCTCAGTCTCCTCTTTCATTTTCACTCCGTGTAACTCCTTGCGTACCAGTGGCATTCCCACTTGGCTTGGGGTGAAATGATTAAAAAAATTGATCAAAGTATTGGTGTACCACCTACTTACATATGATTTTATACATATAATTTTATTCAAAAGACATTAAACGTAAGTATTGGGTAGCTCCAATCCATATGTTCAATAAAAAAAATCAATATTGTTAATTGTATTAATTAATAAAGCAATTACTTCTTCCTATAACTCCTTTCTACTATCGTCACTACTTAATATATCAATGTCTTTTCAAAAGAAATTTCATCAAAAGCATCATTTTCGTCGCTTGAATTATCACTTGCTTTTATAGACGCCATGTTGAATGTTTGTTTTCACTCGAAACAGTTCCAAACTCACACGAATAAATAGTCGATAAAAATTAGAAATAACTTGGGTTAAGACGCGAGAATACAGGCTTTCCAAATTATGTCGCCATCTACCAATCAAATTACAGAACGATCTGTTGAGGGCGTCTTCCAAGGCCACGGTAGTTGCCGGTCATATTTTATCATCCGACAACAAGAGTATCACACTTGTTTTTTTACAATGCGAAATTCCTAACCGTACCCTCAACTTTTGTTATTGTTATCTATAAGTGACGAGGAAGAATGGCTTTGCCTTTGTCCTAGATTTAATACCAATCAAGACTAGAGAGTCCAGTCTGCCCTGTTATTTTACCCGTAGCTCATGCCTTTAGTGTAAAGTGAACACAAACAATCTCAATCGGGATTTGAACTCGTCTCGCCGATTCTATTTTTGTACTGTTAACCGCAAGACCATCTGCACTTGCGTACCGTAAATTGCAGCTTCCAAGTCGTTCTTTTACTAAATGTTTACCTAGTACAAGGCCCAAGAACCACTCAAGGTAGAGGGTGACTAAATGAGGTTGTTGTATGAACACAACAGAAAGAAGTAAGTGCAGATTGCAAGGACATGTAGGATAGATAACGATTGAACGCTGACTTAAAGAGCTTAAGATGGTAATGATCGGGGAAGCATCCTCTCGGAAATCCGTTCCACAATGCTATCGGGAATTAGCTGTCTGAGTGGAACTTCCTTCTCACCAATGAAATAGGAAGAAAATGAGAATGGTTCGACTCTATAGAAGTGGCAGATTCTAGCTGTGAAGGTCAGAACTGGTGAGAACATTTTCCATGGAAATAGTGATAGAGTAGCGAGAGGCTTACGGCGTTTCGTTTCTGGGAAAGGAACTGTACGATTGGAAATATATCTACTCTACTGTCAAAGCTGAAGCGTAAGGATTTGGTAGCTTCAACCCATATATGGCAGCAGTATGATAGCATAGTCTCATAACAGGAAATGTCAGGCACTTTCTGGGAAAGTAGAAAGAACCGACTATTTTTCCAGTATATTTAGGGATGGATTGTATATATGAGTTCCACGGGGTCTGGAGCGAACTAGAGTCATTATAGACGTTCAAAGTAAGGAGCCTTATTGAGAATACAAACGTCCATCATGACTAGAGAAAATCCAGGATTTGCTCGATGATGACGGAATGTTACATACTTGGTTTTGCAGGTATTGAATGCTACAAACCAGTTTTCCCCCATTGAGCTGTTAGAGCTCGGGCAGAGGCGAGATCAGTTCCCAGGCTCTGATCATATCGATTTTTTAGTTAAATAGTAAGGTTTAGACATATGCTTGCCGTACAAGTTTGCGTGATTTAATATTCTGAAAACAAAATATACATCGTGAAACCTGACTTACTTAAACTAGCATCTCTTTTCAAAATAATCCGCCAAATCCTCTTTAGGCATCTCCCTCAACTGCTTCGCTACGCTTTCCTTAATCTCATCCACGATCGGAAAACTCTTCCATTTCAACAGTGAGAGCCAGAAGTAGTGGGGGCCCTAGTCTGGATAGTAGTGGGGTGCCGATGGAACTTGATGATGCCAAAAAATCCTGTACGAGGTGTTGCCAATAACCATTACACGATGGGACGTAATGAATTTCCCACTGCCAAAGGAGTAATTCTATGGAAGAATTTCCATTCATTCATGTGCAGTAAGGTCTCGTCTGGATGATAACCACGTCTTATGAATGTCATGTAACCGGTTCTCAAGATGTTTTTAAATGGCTACGTACTTTCCGAACAGGTCTCGTAGGCAGCACAGATATTTCGGCCTGTAGGTGGGAGTGGGGCAATGAAGCAATTATAATGTTTTTGTTCTAACGCCAGTTGCATTTGAACCTGTATACGTAAGAAAAGATTCGGCTCTTCTAATTGCTGCCCACCGACTTTACTACTACTTCAGCACTCCTTTGTTTATCTTGAATTGTTTTCTACACAAAATAAATATTTCTGGTAGTAGAGGAAATGACATATGTTTGCACTGAAAGGGATTGTCGGTGGTCAGGAATTAAAGTACAATTGTGCTATGTATGTTTGTCAGCGAATCCGTATCGTAATGATGAAAAATCATTTATTTTAAACCACTAATATTTATTTTTTAAACATAATTTCCTTCTTTGTCAATGCAATCAAACACTTTACATGATTCGAATTGTTATCCTCATCTTCATTACCATATTCAGAACGTTTCGGCCCCAAGGACAAATGTCCAGACGTTGGTTAGATCCAGTGACTAGACATAAAGACTTGTGAGTTCAATACCACGCTATAGCAGTGGTGAACCAAAAAAAAACAAACTTGGAGAGTCGAATTAAAGTGAAATAACTGAGGAATCCTGAAGAGGCATGACATGTGGAACTAGAACAATCTACCCTGGTGGACGAAATAAAGGGTTCGGTTCGAAATTCCAATTAGAAAGCCGGAGCGTACAACGACCGAAACGTTGGGAATATGACAATAAAGATGAGGATAACAGACCGAGTAATATAAATGATGTAAATAATCATAATACCTCATCTCAGAGTTATAGACAGATATCAATCAAACAAATACGTTTTCATAGATCGCATAGAACAATGTACAGTGAAATGTTCAATTAAAAATTTAGCTAATAACTGCGTCACTTAAGGATGTATTTTTCGCATAGAGAGATAGATATGAACATATTGCGGTAAATAGATTTACATAGAAAACCTTAATGAGAGAGTGAGGCTCAGCTTAATATTTCAAATTCGCTGTATCTAGATGCGTAACCTAACCTGTCTCAGTCATCTTTCGAACCTTTTTCATTTTTATTTTATCACTATTTCTTAATCATCTCGCATAGCAGTATTTTTTTGTAAGGAAAAGAGAGATGTTGTATGATCTTGCTTATAAATTTACCATGAAAGATTCAGAAATTAGTGCACTTTCAATACAATCTTGCCTTGATAAATTACATACTCTTTTAATTAGAACTGTATTCTTTAAGTCGAAATTACACTCAGACTTATTATTATGAACGACTATTATGATGGAGGAGTCAAGAATAACGCAGAAACATTTTTGGTGTTCGATATCCCGAAATCTCCACACAAGCTAGCCGACTTCATTGTGCTTCCTACAGCTTGTTCAGTTTTTATTTTTATCGATGCTATTTTTAAATACCCCACATTGTAATAGAAGTAGATTTCTTAAGAAAGGTGATTTGATGTATGAACCTGGACGTAAATCTACTGTGGATGATCCAGAAATTAGATTCTATTCAGTTTCTACTTAATACATTTCTCTCTCGTTTATAGTAGGTACCTTCAAAGATTTTCTTAAAAAAAACCATACCATGATGAAAAAAGGCCCCAAACTTGATAAAACACAAAGGTTTATCGTCAAAATGTTTATGTTATTATTAAGAGGAAAGACCAAAGTATTTTTTATTATTTTATTATTTTATTATTTTTTAATCCTTTCTAGCACGTTCAAAATTTTGGTTAAAAATCTTGTTTTTCTTGCGTCATCGAGCGGGCCAAAGATTAGTATATGGATTTTAACGTTTTTTTTTTTTGGCGTTAAAAAAAACATTATTTTGGAAATTCTTGCAAAAATCAAATAATTGTCGGATTTTTATAAAATTTCAGGAATTATTCACAAATGAGTGGAATTATTTTTGAAATTTTGTTTTGAGAAAATTTTGTTAAAAATATTTTTTCTTTTACATTTGTTACCTCTACTTTAGTTTATGAAATTTCGACAAATTCAAATTTCAGCCTTTTCTTATTTACATTAGTTAAAAGCAGGACTATCCGGAGAATTTAATCATCAATTTTATCAAACAGAAACACCATCTACTGAAAATCTGCCTTGAATCTTAAAATAAAAAAATGCAGTAAAATTATGACATTATTTCATTAGAAAAACTTCTAATTGCTTTTATAAATAAGATATTTCTATTTTGATGTGATGTCATTGTTGTATTTCTCTCCCCAGTATATCTAAGCCTAGCTCCGTCGATAAAAACTAGATAGATAGAGAGATATGAATAGACTTAGATAGATAGACAGATATACGTAAGATTTCGATGTATTTCATATTGAGGTTGGCACAGTGAAAAGCGTGCTAGTTCTCAAAAACAGTGAGAGTGAATTTGATCTTCGCCGAGCGTTCTAGAAATGTACCTTTGCGCCAACATTGGCGTTGTCTTTCTGGACGTCAGCTTGTCTTGAATTCTCTCAGATGAGACGAGATGAGATATCTCCTTTCGGGGCGTTGCTCTTCGCTGCATGACGGACAAGACAAACCACAAATCTCAGAGGATATGTATGACAAGTTCTGATTTGTAAAAACAAAATACACGTCAGTTTTTTTTTTCTCTTTTCTTTTCTTTTCTCTTCCTTTTGTTTTTGTTTTCACTTAAACACGTTGATCCACGCGAGTTGAATCTTTCATTCCCCAATAACTGGAAATTGAATAACTGAAAACTCCCAAAGTCATTCATCGGTACGGAAACCAATACTTTTTATGACAACACCCGGGTGGGACCAATATGGTATTCAGGGTGAGAGGCGGAATGGAAATGCAGATGCACTTACGTAGATCCGCACAAGATCACCGAGAAAAATGTTAAACTCATTGCAAAAGTTTCCAAGAATCTTTTAACAAAGTTTTTCATTCAAATAAATTTGTTACAGGGCTGATGCAAAGTGTTTCCAGAAGTTTTGACGGTACCTTTTTATCTATATTTATTCACGGCGTCATTATTCTGATGTCGAATTCATTTCCTTGAAGTTGAGGCAAAAGTTTTCAGCATTTTCGGCAACAATTTTTTTTATTCATCTAAATAATTTCATAGTATCATTATTTAGATATCAAAGTATTTTCGCTAGTTTTCGACAACCTTCACGAAAAAGTTTCCAAAATTTATTTTGTTCATCTACATAAATTCATAGTGTCATTACTCAAACAAGAAAGAAAGAAAGAAAGAAAGAAAGAAAGAAAGAAAGAAAGAAAGAAAGAAAGAAAGTTTCTAAAAATGTTTGACAGGGCTTTTTTTCATGTAGATAAATTCATAGCGTCATTACTCAAACAAGATAGATAGATAGATAGATAGATAGATAGATAGATAGATAGATAGATAAAAAGAAAGAAAGAAAGAAAGAAAGTTTCCAAAATGAAAGAAAGAAAGAAAGAAAGGAAGTTTCCAAAATATTTGACAGCGTTTTTTTTTCATCTAGATAAATTCATAGTGTCATTATTCAAGCATTGAAATATTTTCCCTTGCTTTCTTCGATTTTAAACAACCTGCTTGATGCTTGGCTGGTGCACAATTTTCTAACATTTATGGTGATTTTCTAAACGTAGCATAGATGTGGCACAAGGCCGAATGTATGGAGCACCATTACTAACCATTATACCAAGTCGAAGTGCTCCCAATATTTATGAGAGTATTTTAATAGGGCACCCAGTGAGAATATCAATTCCAGTCATTCGTAATGGTCTGTTGAACCAGCTTGTTAACCGCAACCCAATGGCGAGTTTATTTTTTTAAATTTCATTTGATCAAGAAACCATGCGAAAATCACTTATGGTGCTTCACCCACATTATTTGGGATTTGGGTGGGTCTCTTCGTTGAGACCCAGTAACTGCAAGACAGTCACGCCTCAGCAAGACGTGACTGATTCCCGATTAAAATTGGTGTCAGGAAGTAACTGGAGACAAAAATCAGAAACTGCAAACAAGAGATGCGCTCTTGTCACCTCTCAAATTGCACATCAATCCTAGAGGCGCGCACTTTGCAACAATGGCGACTACGGACTGGGTTTCTTGCAGTGAGTAGTGAGCCCTGTCACTTGGAAATATAAACTTCGAAATAAGTATATATTTTTCTTTTTGTATTGAAAAATGTTTGTTTCTCCTGCTTATACTGGGTGTAACAGCAAAATTGCCCAATTGTTAGATTAAGCTCTGAACCGTCTTATCTTAGAAATGATTAAAGATATCTTACTGGAATTCTCCGAGGTTTTTATAACATTATTGGACTCTACTTTGAGTAATAAGAATGTATAATTACTCTCCAAGCTTAACAGAAATATCGTGATAAAACGATCATAAACAAAAATGGCATGTTCATCATTAATTAATTATATCTAAGGATCGGAAGCTCATGAAGGATTGAAATATACTTCAGATATATATATATATATATATATATATATATATATATATTATTCCAGGATCATTCTCCAACTTATTCAAGATGATCTTCGCCCTCTCTAACCTTCTAACTTTCTGTCCTTGAGTAACAACGTACTTCACAGGTTTCACGCTCGATTTCATTTTCAAGACTTTTTTCACTGCTCTTTGAACTGTCATAGCTGAAACTCCTCTCTCACGTGCCAAACGTCTTATGGATTGAGTTTGATCTTTTCTAATTGATCTCTTTAGCTCTAAGTTGAAATGATGATCCTTCTTCCTGTTGTGACATCCTGATCCAGTTTTCCTCTCTACTGTTCCCTCTTAGTTAAACTTATTCACCGTTCTCTTGATGGTTTTTGAATGGACTTTGAAAATGGAAGCCACAGTATGAATGTTTGTACCATTACTGAAGGCCTGAATGACGTTTTTCCTCTCATCATTGCTCAGTTGGGAAGACAGTGGAGCTGACACAAAACGATTTTAACTTGTTCTCTTTCTAGCTGAATAGCTCAAAGGGTTTTTCAGTAAATTTTATTAATGGTATCAAGATGGCTAAACGCCTTATGTGAAAACCTGAAAAAAAAGAAACTCAATTAGTTTAGTGTTTTTTTAGATACACGATTTGAACAATTCTGATGTTACAGCCGGCATATAAAAACCGAAATAGAGACCTGTAGGTATGTAAAATGTGGACATATATATATAAAGAAATAATTGATTTATTATTTTGTGATAACTTGCATGTTCCAGTGTAACAGTTTATAATATTGTATATATATATATATATATATATATATATATATATATATATATATATATATATATATATATATATATATATATATATATTATGAAATGGACAAAGTCCGACAATTATTTTAAGACATTTTTTATGTTTATACGTTCTTTTTATAGATACAAATATTTAACTAAATGCTCTGTTTATAATAAACAGTATTAACAACATTTACCGGCTTGAATGTTCGAGAAATTCTTTTAAGACATTTTTTGTTATTATGTTTACATTTGGATACGCATCGAGCAAATATGAATGTATGAGAGAAAATCATGGATAATTGGGATTTAAAAACAATAAAATCGACCTTGCTAACCGAAAAGCTCCTCTGTGGCTCAATCGGTTAAAGCTCGTCAGGCTATATGACGATTTTGTATAGGATACAGGTTCGATTCCTGTCGGAGGAGGCATATTTTCTATGAAAGATTTTCGGACATTCAGGCCGGTAAATGTTGTTAATACTGTTTATTATAAACAGAGCATTTACTTAAATATTTGTGTCTATAAAAAGAACGTATAAACATAAAATATATATATATTAAAAACTGTTACATTGGAACATGCAAGTTACCACAAGAAAAATGCATATTTGTTTCGACATCTCATCAGGTGGTTAATAGAACAAATATGCATTTTTTGTCGTGGTAACTTGCATGTTCCAGTGTATTTATTGCTCTACTCTTACATTGAGCCCTTTTTTTAAATGAATGTTATGAACGTTTGAATTTATATTCTTTTACATTTGTACATATATATATATATAGCACCATTACGCTCGACTTGATCTCAACCGGCAGACATCTTTAAAATTTATTTTTTCGACAAAACGAAAATGCATCATTTCAGCTTTAATCAACACTGTTTCGTTTTGTTTCTTTTCATTCCTTTACGTGGACTCACATCCTGAGTCCGTCATTTTGCCTTGGGTTATTTCAGGAGACAGCGTGTTATTCCTAAATTCAAACACCGACGTTACTAACGCTCGAAACAAGTTGGGAACGACATAACTGGCCCGCAACAGCTTCAACCACGGCCTCCAGACGGCTTTGAAATCTCATGTAACACTTCTAGGCAGTCGCCTTGTTTAAGTAGGTGCCATAATCCTTACCTTCAGTTCATCTTTGGTATTACAAGGAGTTTTCTTGGTCTCTCGCTCAACTGCGCTCAACACGTAATAATCAAGGGGGTGCAGTCTGGGGAGTTAGGTGGCTCGCTGTAAGGGGTAATGTAATCGCTGAAATTGTCTGACAGACATGAATAGGTTTTCCTGCTTGTGTGGCATGATTCTGAATCCTGTTGCCATACATAGTGTCTTCCAGTAGCCACCCTCTTGACCCAGAGCAGCGCTCCCTCCACAAAGCACTTGATGTAGGCCTCCGTGTTGTCTGAGGCCCTCATCAACAAATTTGGGAGTTTCTTATCAGAACGATAAGAGTGAGTTTTCCGAGCTGCCGTACCTCCGTAATCACTATTAGACACATCTAACTCTTTCCGAATCATCTGCACTGTCCTCAGATTGAATGTATAATAATGTTCGTATTGGAGCTTCCGGTTCGAATGCAAAGCAGTACAGCATGCTGTTTCCAAATGCCTAGCGTTGTGAATTTTGCCATGGTGCTCTTTTTCTCACAGACGGTGCCCAACTGATCCTACTATACTGTGCAGTCGACAAAATCAAAAACAAACAACGCGCATGCGCAAAATTAAAAATATAAAATGGCGACAATTTACCCATTGCCGCCCCCTGTATAGTGTGAGATATTTAGGACTCTTTCTAAACTGGACAATAGAGTTGAGAAATTTAAATCCCGAAATTTGGGAAGCTGGCGAGAATGCATTTTGATAGCGATATAGCCTCGAAAGATGGGCAATTTCGTCACGCGCCGCGAGATTATGAAAAGGCAAGAGGGAGAAGTTTCATTGGACATTGAGGATTTTGCTAACTTTGGCCTCAAGGGGTTTTAGAACAACACAAGACAGAGTAATAAAAGATTATTTGCAACAAAGGTTACTAGAGAATTGGCAACAGGACAAATAGAGAAAGCGAAAACAGGAAAACGAGAAAGGGAAAAAAGGGAAGAAAAAAGTTCACGGACATTTCAATGCAATTTTATTGCGGTGAGCCATATCGCCAAACTTAATCGTAGAGTAAATCTCTGTCTCTGTCTGTCTGTATGTATGTCTTTGTCTGTCTCTCTCTCTCTCTCTCCCCCCCTCTCTCTCTCTCTCTCTCTCTCTCTCTCTCTGTGCTATATCCCTTCAGGATGCGCGCGATCATGGCTATCTACAGCTCTCTTTTTCTCTCAAGCATGTTAATTCGTTGTTTTCTATGCTTCTTTTGCATTTGATATGTCTGCTGCGTGTTAAATTCTCCAAACCTTCTTTCTTCCTTATGCATTTAAAAAATCTCAAATTGTTCCTTTCTGGTTGTTATATGTGCAAAGAAACTGCTTATTTATATTCTTAAATTTTTTTGTTTCTCACAAGCTCCGTTCATTGTATTTTTGCATCCTTTTTTAAATCCACATCTCAGTCACTTCATTTTATATTTTTCGTTTTTAACGAAATTGCCCAGTTTTCGATGCTATATAGAAATGTAGACATTAAAATGCAATCCAGTGCCATTTTCTTTCGGTCTTAACGTTATTTTCAACTCCTTTGTATTCTGAAAAGTGTCTTTCGTTATTCCTATGCATCATCGAATTTCCGCGTCACATTTTCCGTCGTGCGTCCAAGTAGATGAATTTCTACAACTTTGACATACCCGATGTGTAATTCAAGTTATTAGCTGTCCCTTTTACTGATGACCGTACATTCCGTCTTCATATGATTAATGGTCAGTCCTTCCTTTTCTCCTTTCCCGACTAGGTCTTTCAGTATTCCTCATAATGTGCCATCAACACTCTACGTAATATATGTTGTTAAGGGTCAGTCAGTTATGTGCCACACGTGATACACGCTTAGGCGATCATGTATCTTTCGATACATGACTGACGAGGCAGATGTCTACATGACGATTTTTCCCGCAGTAGGTTGCCATTTCTTTCTGTGATAAACCAGTTGCCATCCAAGTCTACTTACCCATAGCTGGTGGGGGCAGAATAAGAGGATTTATAACTTTCACAAGGGTATTAGCACGTAATGGATTCGACTCGAATTCGAACACAGCTCAATCCGAACCGCTATCCATTATTCCACCAGAGTTAAGGGTAGACCCTCGAATTCTGTTCTGTCATATCACTGTACAGATTAAATAAATCCGGCCAGAAAAGACATGTTTGTTGTACTCCTCTTTCTATGTTAGCATACTCACTTAGTTCCTTGTTTATTTGCATATAAATTGGTGTTCCCGTGCAGATTGCAAAGTACGGATTATTCGCATATCCACAGAGTAAATACCGGGCATTAAAAAAAAAGGGTGAAGTTAACTAAGTTAAAAATTAAGGCAATTTTTTAATAAGTTTAAGTAAAGTTCCCTGTTCCAGAAGACTTCTTTTTCCATGTCCCGTGTCCCTTCAAGACGTGCGTGATCATGGCTCTCCACAACTTCTTATCCTTTGTAGCAGCTCTTAGAAGTTTTATTTTTTTACTATCCCTCCCACTCCTTGTCTTGCTATCCATTTACGCAAGCTTGTTAGGCAAGTTATTTACCTCTGCTCCGCTTGCCTTCAATATGCCCTGTGGGTGTCAAATTTTCTAATCCGTCTTTCCTCATTATGTGTACCAGAAATTTCAACTGCCTCCTTCTAAATGAGATGTTTTTCCCCATTTCCATTAAAACTTCGTACATGGCATTCTGTAGAACCAAATTTCTGTTGCCTGAAGTCTTTTTCTTCATCTTTTTCTTCATCTGTGAGCAAACTGTCCAACATTCTTTGCCATATAAGAGGGTTGATATTACATAGAACTCTGACACTCTTTGGTTTGTTTCTCATAGAATTTTCCTGTCTCTTAATACTTCGCTTAGATTTAGAAGGCATCTTTCGCTATTCCAATACGCCTTTGGATTTCGGTGCCACATTTTCTGTTATCAGATGAAAGGGAAAATCTGAAAAAAATTTCTGAATATTGCCGAAAACCTGAACGTTGAAAAACCTAAAATAATCGTGACTATCATTTTTGGTGTAAACGGAACAGTTCCAATGAGCTTTTTTTCCAAGAGACTGGAAGAATTAGAAATCCGTAGAAGAATCGGAACTAATTTGTTAGAATACCGAAGAGCGCGATTGAGTCGAATCACCCTCATTTCCTCCGTATTCCAATTGAAAGAGGGAGTTCCACTCTGACAGCTTTTAACCAAGAACTGCTACTTTATGGAACAGACTCCCACGAAGATGCTTCCCAGAACAGTACAATCTTAACCTCATCAAGTCAAAGGTCAATCGTTATCTATCCTCATTAGCCTCATAATCTTCACTTCCACCTACCTGCTCTTACATTCATATCACACAACACATTCAATAACACTCTACCTTGAGTGACTCTCAAGTCTTGTATTGGATGAACTTTAGTAAAAAAAAAAAAAGATAAAGAAAAGAAAACGTGGGGGTAACTTACTCTTACTGGATTTTTAGTGAAATACACCAGTAATTATGTATGAAAAATCACTGACTACAAATAATAATATTGATGATGATGATGGTGGTGGTGATAATGATGATAATGAGGATGGTGATGGTGATAATGAGATGGTGATGATGATGATCTTGTTGCCTGAACAACAAAAGCTGATCTCAGCAATGAGCGGCGGGGCAATAAAAAAACAGTTGCGTATTTTACAAACTACTTGCCAACACAGAAATGCAATAAAGATTAGAAAAGCTTGAAATAATGAAATGATAAAAGCAAACCGTCCGTCTCTCTCTCTCTCTCTCTCTCTCTCTCTCTCTCTCTCTCTCTCTCTCTCTCTCTCTCTCTGTGTTTGTGTGTGTGTGTGTGGCGTATTCAAAATTTCCATTGTCTACTTGATTCCTCTTCTTTTATTGTTCTCGCTCCTTAATAATGTTTTTTTTTCTTTTTCTTATTCTTTCACACTAAGTAACCCCTTGTGTTTTAGTGGCTTTATTACCTTGCTTGGGTTGAAATGATTAAAAAATTCGAAAGTTTAAAGTCAAGTGAGTATGGTGGTTGTAGTGGCACATCCAAGGGTAAGTGTAGTAATTACCGCCGGGTGGGCAAAGGAACGTGAGGTCTGGCGTCGCCCAGATGGATTATGATGTCCTTCCGATTGGCCAGTTTCCGATATTTTTAATCGATTACTGCCTTTAATCGGTTCAAATAGGAATAGTAGTTTGTCGTAAGCAATTCAGTTTTTATCGTCTGTGATCGTTCTTTATAAAAAATAGTTCGCTTTTGTTGTGTTTGATTTACGCATACAAATGTTTCCAAATACCTTACAGACGCTCATATGAGATATGCGGAGTATCTCTGCGATGTACCGTGTCGTGTGGCCTACAATGTTTTTAATCAGCGTTTCCGTTTTGTCATCATCAATGACTGCGGGCCTATCGAAACATTCTCGGTCTTCCAAATCAAATTTTCACTTTTGAACCTAGTAAACGCTTACGAACAATGCTATCAGCTATTGCACCATCTCTATAAACGACACATATTTTTTTCTGTTTTGTAGCACCAGGTTAAAAAGGTCAGGCTATACTAGTAAAAAAAATAATAATAATAAAACCTAAGAAAAAATAATAACTTAAAACCTAAGAATTTCGAACAATGTTAAAATTAATACTATTTTATACAAACAAAAAAAATGGTAGCGTATGAAGCGTTGGAAGAAAATGACGAACGGCTCTATGTCAGGAGTGGCCAAACTTGCTAAATGTAAAAGCCACTGTGGTAAGACAACCCGATTACCTCCCCTGTCTTATGATTGTCACGCCTTCTTAGCCAAAAAGGAAAAACTTTCCAGTTACGTAAGACTGCTATTGGCTTTTTCATTTGCGACCAGCGTTACTGAGTTTGAAAAATCACTGCGTTTGAACTGATAAGTTTATTTTGTTATTTTCGCAACCGTTTTCAATTTTTTGGTTTTTCTTTTTGCTTGTTTTTCGTGCATATTAGTATTTAAACATTTTTGTTTATTTCCTTTTTGTATTTTGACCCTCCCCCTGGTTTTATTTAACTTTTTCGTATTTCTTTGTTTGACTTCTTACGTGTTTATTGGCTATATTTTCCACGTTCTTGTTTTTATTTGGTTCTTTAAAATTCTGTCGTGTATTTTATGCCTGTTTAAAAAAAAAAATAATAACATATAGGAAAAGTTTAATTTATTCAGTCGTGGTGGCTACCAGCCACCATGAGTGAAAATTTAGAATCACCGCCGGTGCAAACCGAAAATTTGGCACCAGCACAAAAACAGGCCTGGTCTGAGAGCGGGCCTAAGAAAAAGGACTCCGCTTATTATGAGGAACAACGGCAAAAGTATGAGAAATATCTGCAAGGTAATGAGTTCCTTACAATTCCAGAGGCCTTGGAGGCAGTCAGTGTTAAGGTGATATCTTTGCTGACCACAGATGTAAAAAGTCACAAACTCATTGGAGTCAGCAGAGACAATATGGAGGAAGCGTTAAAAAGCCTAAAAATTATGCCGAAAATTCTGGCTCGAAGAAGTAATGCGATGTGGGATATTCTTCTCAGCTCGGAGCAAGAAGCGAAACAGCTAGCAGGGAGTATCCTATCTACATCTACTTTGCGACTCCAGACGGAGTATATGGGAACAAGAAAGACGAGAATCACTGTACATGGCGTACTGGTAGACATTTCCGAGGACCGAATCGGAGCCTTCTTTGCCAAGTTCGGGCAAGTTGACGAGGTTAGCGCAGCCAGAAGCAAATCTGGAATTGCAACGGGAGACATCATATTGCAAGTGGTCCTCACCCGACAGAGCTTTCGGAACATCCCCAATGTTTTAACTTGCCGGGACAAAAGGATACTCGTATTGGTTGAAGGAAGGAAGCCATGTTGTTGGGCATGTTGTGCAGTGGGGCACATGGCGAAGGCGTGTCTCGGGAAAAAGTCGAACAGCCGACAAAAGACACACCACCACCAGCAGTAGTTATTTCAATAAAAGAAAAGGCTCCCCTGGGTGCCTGGATTGAGGTGAAGAGGAGGGGAAGTGACAAACCCACCCTCTCCTCAACAACCAGCGCGGCAGGAGCGGCAGCAACAACAACAGAAACCACAGCGACAACAGAAATCAAAACCTGTAACTGAACAGCAAAACCACAAGGAAGAAAGACATAAAAAAAAGCAACAGCAGCAACCGAAAGAGGAGATGGAGGTGGGGGAAATGCCCCCCCCCCCTCGCTCTTCTTCTTTGAAAAGAACTAGAGAAGGAGAGGAGGACGCTGAAGAACCAGTAGAGAAGCGTGTTGGACGAAGCAGGGCAGAAAAGTCTGCCAAAATACAGGTCGTTGTCTGTACCGGTCAAGCCAGGACAAGAACTGGCAAAAGCCAGGATCCTCCCCACTTCACCCACTCGAGCTCCGTCTCCCTCTCCCACCGCCTCCCCTGCTAGTTCCCCCTCACTCTTCCACTTCTTCCCCTCCCCTCCGTGTCAGGGAAAAGAAAAAGAAAAAAAGAATTTTCCCTGACGCAGAGAACATTTGCAGAGTGGATAAAGAGCAAATTAAAAAAGGCTTGTCAAGCCATAAAAAATCATTATTCGGCTTGCTGATGAAAATGTCGTCTGTGGATGGGAAATTCATTGAAGACCCCAAGAACTTTCCATATGCTCCTGGAGTAGTCACCTTTGTAAGGGACACGGGTGGCTACCCAAAAGTTTGGGCGCACCTGGAGGCAGCGCAGGAAGCATTCCCAAAAATTAAGATGCTCAAAACAGAGGATCACTATTTGAGGAAATTAAGGCAATATTGTTCCAGAAGGGTCACCGTCTTACTCCATCCCTCCCTATATAGGTGTGTTAAATTAACCTATCCCACGGACGTCGGCAGGATCGTCCTCGAAGGAGAAATGACGTCAGAGCTAGGTGTGGGAAGCCTAGGACATTCCGTCGGAGTCCTAACTGATGCAGATTTCCGGCCTGTATGTGAGTAGGTCTTTTCTTTTTTTCTCTTTTTCTTTTTCAGACCTAGAAGATGTCAATTAAGATAGCCACTCTGAATGTGAAGGGCGTGAGGGATCGGAGTTAGGCGGCCCGCCTCCTCCGTGATCTCTTGTCTTTCGGCGTGGATGTCGCTGCGATCGAAGAGTCGCACTTTGTTTGCAGTGTCGATGCGTGTGTGCTGGAAAACGACTTTTCCGTTTATTCGGCATATGGGGATCGACATGCCAGAGGAGTTTCTTTGCTGGTTAGACGTACTCTTGATGCGAAGGTGAACCTTGTGCATACCGATGCCGAGGGCCGGTTGATCGTGGCCGATATTGCCGTGAAAAGTGGTTCCTTCCGAAGCGTTGCGGTTTATGCGCCCAACAACCGGGAGGAGCGGGTCTCGTTTTTTAATGCGCTTAGTGTTAATGGGGGACTGGATGCCATCCTGGTCCCCAAGTTAGACAGGAGGCGGGGAGCTAGTGGGAGGAGGGGCGATCGTAGCCTGGTTGATCTGATCGAAGAGTTTGGTCTCGTCGATAGATACCGGGTCGATCACCCCGGGGGGAAAATGTGGACGTGGGCTAAGAATTGGCCTTTTGACAAGGTGGTTAGCTACCTTGACAGAATGTTAGTTAGAGGAGCTGATGTAGATTTATTAGATTGTCTCACGTTCCACTGGGTAGGCTATTCGGATCACAAACTCGTTTGTGCCCGGGTGGCGTTAGATCGTAGGCCTAGAATGTCTGGTTACTGGACGTTTAATCTGTCTTTACTGGACAACGGGACTTCCAGGAGCAGCTAACTAGTTTAGTGCAGCGGGAGTTAATGGGGACGGTGATGGGGAATAAGTGGTGGGACAGACTTAAGAGTAGGATTAGGTCGTTCACCACTGATTTCAGCAAACGGCTCACCCTAGATAGAGCTGAAAAGGTGAAGACGCTTAAGGCTAGTTTTTCCCGGGCGGTGACTGGGGGGGGATCCCCTAGAGATAGCCTTAGCTAAGGAGGCCCTAGAGCGTTTGACTAGCGAGCGCTACATGGGCCAGGTAATTAGACATAAGTTAAGCAAGATGTCTTCCGAAGCGGTGAATATGGGCGCAGATCTGCCCAAGGAAGAGATCCGTCGAGGGTTCGATCGATACATTCGTGAAGTCGAAAGCCCGGAGGGACAGGTTCTTCGGGCCACTGACGACATGTACGAAGCATTTCGAGCGCCGCTTTACCAAGGAGCCTGGTCTTCGTGAGGACGAGTTTCGCAGCTATTTGGCTGACTTTCCTCGATTTTTGACGACTGAAGCGGCTAGCTGCGAGGGAGATTACGGAGAGCGAAGTCTACGCGGCATTGAAGAAGGTCGGCAGAGGCAAGTCGCCCGGTCTGGATGGTTTGCCCTATGAATTGTACTTGAGGCTGTCGCACATCTTTGTCCCGATTTTGAGAGTTGTGTTCAACAACTGCTTCCGGAAGGGGGCCATCCCCGACCGGTTCACCAGGGGTGTGATCACGCTGTTGAAAAAGGGCAAGGGTGTTGGGGGGCACTTAGACGATTACAGGCCCATAACTCTGCTAAACACAGAGTTAAAGATTTTGGCCAAGATCCTGCAGGAGCGTTTGCAGTCAGTTGCCGACTCTCTGTTGGGTCCTAAGCAAACTTGTTTTGTGAGGAGCCGAACAATTCAGAGCAACCTGCATCTGATCCGTACGACCATAGAGGGTGTAAAAGACGACGATGAGGCCGCGCTGATCAATTTAGATCAGTCCAAGGTATTTGATAGGGTTGACCATCGCTACCTTGCGGCTGTCCTGCAGGCCGCCGGATTCGAACCCGACTTCTGCCGCTGGATTAGTCTCCTGTATCGCACACCCAGTGCTGTGGTACAGGTGAACAGGAAGCCGTCGGGCGCTTTTGTGCTGTCTAGGTCGGTTCGTCAGGGTTGTCCACTGTCGCCCCTACTTTATGCTTTGGCGTTGGAGCCTCTCCTTCGCTGGTTAAAGACAGTCCGGCCCTACGTGGAATCGCCGTTCCTGGAGGGGCTCGAACCAGGGTTTCCGCGTACGCCGATGACGCATCTGCTTTCATGTCATCCCGCAGCGACATTGAAGTGGTACTGAAGGCGCTTGATCGGTACGAAAAGGTGACAAGGGCCAAGATAAACCGCGATAAGTCGTCCGGTTTGCGGTTAGCTACCTGGAAGGGGGTCGATCTTCCGGGCCGCTTCGGTTGGACGAACGGTCCTGTCCGCATTCTTGGAGTGTGGTTTGGACCTGACCTCCAGCTGGAGAAAAATTGGTCTGAAGTACGAGCAGACTTGGCGTCGACGGAGGTTGTCCGTGAAGGGCAGGGCAGGGCAGAGGCGTGTGCTACATACGTTTTCCCAATTGTCCTTTATCGATTGTCCGTACTTCCGCTCTATAAAGACCATAGGAAACCGCTCGAGCGCTCGCACTCCTCCGTTTTGCGGAGAGGACGCAAGCATCAGGTCGACAGGGCAGTCTGTGCACAACGTCCGTGTCATTGGGGGTTGGGAATGCCACACGTAGTGAGCCACAAACTTGCCTCGGGGTTGGCCTTCCTACGCCGCGCATTGACAAGAGATTCAATTATGGCGGAGATTGTTAGGGACGCGTTCCCTTGCCTTACTATCAGTCCCCCCCCCCATCTTGCGGATTGAGCGCCGTCGTAGACCGCGGGATCAATCGGATTTCCTTCGCGAGTGTCGGTACGCTTTGACGATCATTCCTCGGTCCAGTTACCTTTCACAGCCTAGGAAGGTTTTCTATCGTTATTTAGTGGAGGGGGTCGCGAAGGATCCTCTACGTGAGCGGCTCGACTTGTCGGAGGAGGAGCTTCGCTCTTTCTGGTCTTGGGCGCCAGCGGCGGATTGCCTCAGTAACCCTGAGTTTTCGCTTACCTGGCGATTGGCTCGGAATCGGCTGTCTCTCAATGACAAGGCCTTCATATGGGGCTTGGCGGATTTGCCAGACTGTGAACGGTGTGACTTTGGTTTAGAAGAAACGTCTTCGCACGCCTTCTACCATTGTCGCCGGGTCCGCCTCCTTTGGGACCATGTCGGCGAGTTGACGGTTCGTCTCGTTCCCGAACAGCTCTTGCTCATTGATCGCGCATACGTGTGTGACAATGTGTCGCCCCTGTGTTCTGGGGTGAAATGAATGGTGTTTCTCACGCTGCTGGCCATGGCCCCAATGGTGATTTGGACGACGCGACAAGAGGAAGTCTTGCGAGGCAACCGTCTTTCTCATCAGGATCTAATCCGATTCTTTGAGCATCAGCTCAAGATGAAGATTAGAACTTATAGAAAACGATTGCATTCGACAGTCTTCAGCGAAAGATGGGTGACTGAGAAGAGCTTGGTTCGTTTGAACGGGGCTAGCCTTGATTTTCTCTTCTAGGTCAACCTACGTCACATCGGAGTGGTTTCCTGCGGAGCACTCCCCTTGGTTAGGTTAGATAAGCTTCTGTGTACCTAGTTAATGTTAGTAAGTGTTGTTCCTGGCCTGTTCCCAGCTATCTCTTTGATTATGATCCAAGTCGGGATTCCTAACCTCCCCAGTTTGTTGGCCTCCCCTTTTCATCTCGACTAGATCAGCTTTTATATTTCCCATGTCCGTCTATATTTTCTCCTTTCCCACTCCCTTAGCGAGAGAGCTTCTTGATTTTGTCCCCTGGGCAGAATACAGCGGCCTCTCTGTTTTGAGGGTTGGACGGGCCCTACTAAAATCAGTTATGTTTAGTTTGATTTGTGTTAATAGTTTATTTGATTCATCTCCCTCCCCTCTCATTTTTTCATCATAGATTTTTATATATATTTTAGTATCATTAAATTTTTATGTCATGGGGAGCGTTTTGTAGGTCCTCCTAGAGAGGATGTGGTATTATGGTGCATGGAGGATTGATTGGTGATGGACGAGTTCTTGTGGTGAATGGGTAAATTGTAATGAGTGAATGAGTCGTGAATCGGATTAGCTAGGTATAAGATAGTTAGTGTGGACCAGCCTCAACCCCTCCCCTTTTTCGGCCGTGTGCCACAAGTATGTAATTTTTTACATAATAAATATCAAGGCACATTAAGCCGAACTAGACTCCGAGTTTTCATTACAGTTTATTGAACGTAATTATGGACAAATACCTTAAACAAAAACGTCTCGACATGGACACCACAGACCTGTCTTCTACTGACGCCTGGCAATATTGGAAACGATTATTCAAAGGATTCTTGCTTGCACTGGTAAACAGTTCATCCATTCCTGTTACTGATACGGGTAGACTTAAACTGCTAATGCACCATGTTTCTATATCTGTATATACCAATATTTCTCACTGCAAAACTTACCAGAGTGCCATGGACGTTTTAGATGTAATTTTTGTGAAAAGACAAAATATAATCTTTTCCCGGCATTTATCAGCAACTACACGCCAAGGTGTGGTTGGAACAGTATCTTCAGCGCTTACAAATCTTAAGTCAAGACTGCGACTTTCAAGCGACGACAGAAGATTAGGCAAAGGACGAATTTATCAGACCCTTTTATAAATGGATTAGATTCGAACTATATCCGTCAAAGATTGCTGGAAAATAAACAACTAGATTTAACTACTGCTCGCTAAATGGCAGCAAAGCAATCTTGTGTTGCAGAGGCTTTACTAAGTACTTACACTACTAGTAGTCCACCAGTTCAAACGACCCAAACTGGGGAAAAAAGACAATACGACAGACTACATCATTTCTGCCTCCCACTCCACCCACCACCAGTTCAAAATCCTCTCTCTCCGAAAGACACTGGATACACTGCTAGTGCTACAGCCAGACGAAAATGTTATTTTTGTCGCCTCAAACTACATCCCAGGTCGTGTTGCCCAGCCAAGGAAACTAAATGCCACAAGTGCGGGAAGAACGGACATTTCTCTAAGGTTTGTCGATCAAACATTTTTTCACCTGGTTCGAATGCTCCTATTGCAACTAGTATATCAACTACAAACCTTAAATGTCTTTCAAAGGCTATATTAACGGTAAAAATAAACTGGGTAGAAATAAATACTCTCGTCGACACAGGAAACTCAGAGAGTTTTATTAGCGCTGATATTACAAAAAGAAACAGACTTAAAATTGTTTCATTGTAATAGTCAGGTGGCTATGTCGAACGCTTCACTAACTTTGCAGGTTAGAGGATATATTTTGACCGGCCTAGAGTTGAATCAAACTAACTACACTAACACCAAATCTTTTTTGACACCAAATCTGTGCTGCGATGTCATACTGAGCCATGATTTCCTCAAACAGCATTCTAATATTAATCTCCCTTTTGGGGGCCCTAAACCGGCGTTGGACATCTGTGGCTTGGTCGCTATAAATCTACAATACCCCTCTCTTTTCAAAAACTTAGGCAAAAACTGTAAACCAGTGGCCATCAAATGTCGAAAATAGTCCCTTGAAGACAAAACGTTTCTTCAAGCAGAATTAACAAGAGTATTAAGAGAAGGAATAGTCAAAGAAAGCAGATCATCATGGAGGGCACAAGTATTAATAACGTCCTCTGATAATAATAAAAAAGGATGGTCATAGACTACTCTCAAAGTATAAATAGGTACATCCTTCTGGATGCATACCCTATACTCCGTATTGACATGATGATAAACGAGATGATAAACGAGATCGCCAAATACAGAACATTTAGCCCGTTAGACCTAAGCAATGATTACCGCCAAAAAAGCTATAGACCCTAAAGAAAAGCCTTATACGGCCTTTGAAGCCTGCTGACGATTTTATCAGTTCCGACGAATTCCGTTTGGGCTCACTAACGGGGTTTCCAGTTTTCAGAGGGTCCTCGATAAAATAATTCTTGAAGAAAACTACAAGGCACCTTTGCCTATATAGATAATGTGACAGTGTGTGGCCATGACTGGGCCGACCACAATCACAACCTAAAACGTTTTTTTGGTGGCTGTCAAGAAATATAATCTTACACTCAACTATGACAAATGTTCGTATGGGTCGACAAATCAGACTACTTGGATGTATTGTGAATAAAGGAATTATGAAGCAGGATCCTGAACGGCGAAAACCACTGCTAAAACTATCTATTCCCAACACCATAGCCGCCTTGCGACGAACCATGGGTATGTTCACTTATTATTCTCAAAGAGGCCCTCCTTTTCTGAGAAAATGCACCCACTTACGAAAATTACTAAATTCCCTTTACCTTCTTTTGTCGTTAAAGTCTTTGAGGGATTCAAAAGGGATATTGCTAACTCAGCCATCACTTCGGTGAGTTCTGACATTCCCCTAGAAGTAGAGACGGATGCTTCCGACCACGCCATAGCTGCTGCGTTAAGGCAATCCTGACACCCTGTAGCGTTCTTCTCTAGAACATTGTCAAAATCTGAACAGACATTCAGCTGTCGAAAAGGAGGAATATGCCATGCCAAGGCGCTAAAAAATGAATGCTTTAAATCACTGCTTTAAATTAATCACTGATCAAAGATCAGTCTCTTTCATCTTTAATCGCAAGGCGTCAAGCAAAATAAAAATGAATGCTTTAAATCACTGCTTTAAATTAATCACTGATCAAAGATCAATCTCTTTCATATTTAATCGCAAGGCGTCAAGCAAAATAAAAAATGAATGCTTTAAATCACTGCTTTAAATTAATCACTGATCAAAGATCAGTCTCTTTCATGTTTAATCGCAAGGCGTCAAGCAAAATAAAAAATGAATGCTTTAAATCACTGCTTTAAATTAATCACTGATCAAAGATCAGTCTCTTTCATGTTTAATCGCAAGGCATCAAGCAAAATAAAAAATGAATGCTTTAAATCACTGCTTTAAATTAATCACTGATCAAAGATCAGTCTCTTTCATGTTTAATCGCAAGGCGTCAAGCAAAATAAAAATGAATGCTTTAAATCACTGCTTTAAATTAATCACTGTTCAAAGATCAGTCTCTTTCATGTTTAATCGCAAGGCGTCAAGCAAAATAAAAAATGAATGCTTTAAATCACTGCTTTAAATTAATCACTGTTCAAAGATCAGTCTCTTTCATGTTTAATCGCAAGGCGTCAAGCAAAATAAAAAAATGAAAAGATTGCGAGATGGAGTGTAGAGATTTCCTGTTTTTCATTTCTTATTTCGGTCGGGAAAGGAAAATGCAACGGCCGGCGCGCTGTCAATAGTTTGTGGATCAATAAACAGCCACAAAGATCTACAAAAAGTTCATAACGATCTCTGTCATTCAAGCAGCACAAAGATGATGCATGTGGTTCGATGCCGGAATTTGCCTTTTTCAATTGAGGACATGAAACTAATAACAAACGGTTGTCACATTTGCGCTCGAATAAAACCAAGGTTCTACAAACCCGAACCGGAAACTTTAGTAAAAGCTACACAGTCTTTTGAGAGGTTAAGTGTGTACTTTAAGGGCCCTCTTCCATCTAGATCCCGAAACAAATATCTACTGTTGTTGACGAGTACTCGTGATTCTCTTTTACCTTTCCTTGTCCAAATGTAAGTAAGTCTTTGCTCACTGTTTTCAATATTCGGGGCGCCAGCTTATATTCATACAGATGGCGGGACATCTTTTATGTCCGATCAACTAAGAAGATTCCTATTGGTATAGCGAGTGGTCGTAAGCTAGACTACCCATACAATCCACAAGGGAATTGACAGTGCGAGAGATACAATGGTATAATATGGAAGACCGTGGCTCTGTACGCTATAAGAACACTATTGTGTACAAGAACTAATACAACACCTCATGAAATGTTTTTAAAATTTCCAAGTTCGACCGGAATCTCCCTCCTTTCGTGGCTCTCAAAGCCAGGTACTATTTTACTTCGAAACTATGACAAAGCAAGTATGATTCTCCTGTCAGTAAGGTGGAACTGCTCTAGACGAACCAACTCTATGCGCGCATCCAGCACCCCAACGGGAGACAATCGAATGTTTCCCTAAGAGATTTGGCCCCTGCTGGCGAGTTATCAAACCAGAGGGAGTAGCAGTTCTCCCCTGAAGCAATATCTCTTGATAGTGACGACGACACAATGCCATTGGATTTTCCTGAGGAACAAGGCCCCAAGAGTGACGATTTAGAGATTGACACCACAACAGCTCCCTCAAAACGAGAACAGTATACCACAGATTCTGATAATTCAGAATCAGACGCATCCTACTCCAAGAAGGAGATAAAATCACTATAAGACAAAACTTCTGACCGACTGTTCCCGTAACACCTGAAAGCCCTGATCAGCTGCCACCGAGACGATCCCAGAGAATTGTCAAGAGACCCAGTCACCTGGAGGATTTTGTATCGGACTTGGAGAAATCAAAGCTGGGGAGAATGTGGTAAGAAAACCCGATTATCTCCCCTGTCTTATGATTTGTATAAATAAGTCAGGCCGTCTTAGCCAAAACCGAAAGTTTCTTCAGTTACGTTCAATAAAGTCACATTAAGTTGAACTAGACTCCGAGTTTTCATTACAGCCACATACAATAAAGTTCAGATGTCTGAGAGCCGTAAAACACGAACAAAATTTACACATACGTTTTTGTTACATACACATATACCAAATGTTTTCACAATTTTCACTGATGATTGTTTTAATTATATTGAGCGTATTTAATACGGAAATGAGCTACAGGAACTTTTGTCGCGACCGCCTTTGGCCGCTCCCTAAAACGGGAAGAACAGGGCACTACGACCTTGACCTTTTTTATCGTGTTCCCTACACGCTGTGTAATTTAGTCTCATTTCATTTTAGAATTGGGCTTATTACTTTTTAGTTCCATTTGTGTTACGAAGCTAGTCGCAATACACCTCTTAGTATTGTTAGACCTTTGTTTTTTCGTAGCAAATCTCAACTCATTTTTTTAGAGATTTTTTTAACATTTTTGCGAGACCGTGTCTGTTGTTGGTCTCCCCTAACATAACACAGCGACTTCTAGCCGAATTTGGGGTCGGTACGCAGGCTCCTGGCCTTTGTGGCCAGGACACCGACCTCGGCTGCGTATTAAGTTACGCTCCCATTTTTTTGTCTGCCAACTGGACGCGAGTTGGATCTACCTTCCTTTCTCTCTTTGCTTCTCCGCTTTACTTCTGGCTCTTAGCACCTGTTCGACTCTCGGTATTTCCGTCCCTACTGACTGCCCGCACGTCGCCCATAATCTTTCCCGTACACTACGGTTATGATTACTACGGGAGGTTTTTCACATTGGACTCGGCCAGCAGCCACGCAACGCCAGCACCAGACATTCGATATGCCCAACAACATCGCAACGCGAGCTTCCCGGCACTGACCAGATACCGTTGCCATTACTGAGCACTGCATCGCAACGTTCCTGCCCAACATGTCCAGTCCGAGACACGAGCAGCTAACCAGCAGCGATCACCTGCAGCGACCAACGATCGTCCAGCGGCGATCACCTGCAACGACCAGCAGCGATTATCTGGAACGACCAACCTTTCCCGTATACGATCGGTTGTAATTACTACGGGAGGTTTCAACACCGACCACGACCAGCAATGCCTGCACTGCAACGTCCAACCGTCAACACAACCGGAACGAACGCACCTCAGCATCCCGTCGTCGACCTCGACTCCAAACCGTCAACGCGACCGAAACGTCCGCAATCTCCTTCCAACCGTCGACGCGACCGGAACGTCTGCACCTCAACTCCAACTGTCAACGCGACCGGAACGTCTGCAGCTCAACTCCAACCATCGACACGACCAGTCCGACCACCATTACCACGATTGCCAGACCAATCTATCCTCCACAGCCTCACCTTCGTAAATAAACTTAGCATTAATCATACATATCCTCGTTCTGTTGTCCATTTTGTTTCACCTTGTCAGATTTCACGTCTTTAATTCGAAAAGCGTTAGCGGGCCTTTTTTGACCTCATCACCTACGATACGGGAGCGCTCGGGCCGTGGTTTCATATCGCGCCCCACCTCCAGGGAGTCCGCTATACTATTAAGAAAAATGTGCGAATTTGAATTTCAATAACAAAAAATTATATATGTACATGATGTGAGTGAGGTCCCCTTAATTCCTTTACCCATGACCCTAGCCTTCTGACATTTCTCTGTAACCTTTGCTGACCGCAAAATTTCTTTAATCCTTCTGCCTCCTACCATTCCTTCCCTCAGTACTAAAGAACAATGCCTCACTCAGATCTAGCATTAACATTAGGATTTAAATTCTTAAATATTTTTTACTAACTACGAACATTAACCCAGTGGGGTCTCTATTTATATCCAATAAATAATTATAAAGCTTGATTTTTTTCTTATTTACTTTTTATATTAACTGTAGTGTAAAAAAGGAGCCCAGCCAACATATTTCCCAAGACGCATGTTAAAAGTCAAAAGCTGCATGTGGCTCGCGAGCCACGGTTTGGCCATCCCTGCTCGATGGCAACATTTGAAGTCTTTCATTTAATTTAGGTAACTCCACGAGATCGCTAAAAAAAGGGCATAGCATGATGAAAAAGACACCAAACTTTACGAAAACAAAATTTTATCGTCTATATGCTTATGTTATTATGAAGAGGAAAGACCAAAGTTTTTTTTAATCATTTTTAAAAAAATTTCCTTCTTTTTAGAACATTCTAAATTTTGATTAAAAAAACCTTGTTTCTCTTTGTATCACTGGAACTACTGAAATAACATACAATTTTTAGCACGTTTTTTTTTTTTGTATGACACATTAATTTGGAAAATCTTACAAAAATAAAAATAATGAAACTTTCAGAAACTATTCACAGATGATCGAAATTATTATAAATATTTTTTTTTTATTAAAGTCATGGCAGAAATATTTTTTTAATATTTATTACCCCCCCCCATAACTAATTTTATGAAAACGCTAGAAATTCGATTGCATCAGGTTTAGTGATTACAATAGTTAAAAGCACAAGGCTTTAAGGAATGCAAATCATGTTTTGTTTTTTAATTGGACCCCACCTACCTGAAAATCAGCTCTGAATTGTAACATACAAAACTCAATAAAACAAAGATATTATTTAATTTCAAATGCTTTTATTTGCTTTTAGCTGTTTTTATGAATATGGACAATATTTTCTGAAAGCAAAAATTTTTTCGAAGAAAAATGAATTTTTAATACAATTATTTGTATTATAATAGATTTTTTTTTTTTTATTTAATTATAATAGATTTTTACATTTAAGTTGTTAAAATATTATAAAATTAGTTAAAAGCCGCACCAGGTTTCCTAAGTCTCCTTATGAGATAGATCTTTTTTAGCGTTCTGTAAATTGTATCGTTTTGACTAATCAGAAGATCCGCAGTAATTAAGAAATGTAATTTTGTGTTCATAAAAATTGTTAAAATGGCTGTAATTAAAAAGTACGGAAGGTCACAAGCAATAAAACGTCGCGTGGCTTGAGTGTAAGCGTTCTCCGCTGAACGTCGATTTCATTATTGCAAATTCTTCGTGCGAAATACATGTTGAGCATTTCTTAGTTCTCGTCCATTCTGCCTGCAGCTCATAATCATTCCTTAAATGTTGTCATCACCCTGCTCAAAAGGTGTTAAAAAACAAAAATACATCAAGCCATTGTTCAAACATAGATTTAAAAAAAAAATGAAATTTTTACAGCTTGGTATTGTCGGTTGGCTGGCCTTTGACCCAGTAATGTCAAAGTCAATTTTGGCTTAATTTCAACACTGTTTTCCTTATCGCTGATAAAAATAAAAAACACATATAAAAAATAATCCTGGTTTCCAGTGTTCAGGAATAACAATTTTAACTATTTTTTCATATTTTATCCCCAGAAAAAATTTTTATAATCATTTACACCAACCAATTTCACTTAGAAATGAAAGAGAATTCTTTGCTTTCAGGAAATACCTAGTTTCATGGGGTGCAGATCAAAAGTTTCCTTGATGTTTTGTTCAGATGATGACGAAAGTCATTTTTCAATATTTTCTTTTTCAGAGCAAATAGGCTGTAGTGTAACAAAATAGCTTTTGATATGTTTACGATGATTTTTACTTGGGATAGAAATGTTTTATCATAGCAAATCTGTATTGACTTTAGTCTAAAGTCTTTAGGGGCTATAGTTGCCCTCAAAAGGCTGTGCAGCCCTTGTATTTTAATTTATTTATAATATTTATAATTTCTACAGATAGTATCAACATACTTATGGTGTAAGCTACAGTAATAAAAAAAACAAAATAAAAGAAATTGGAATGCTGAAAGTTTGTTTTTTTTACTTTAATAATTACGAAGTACTACATAAACTGGATCACGCAAAAAAAAAAAAAACGTTACGTCAATTATGTCCTTCCGTATGATAACTCGAATCTCACGTTAGCTGTCGATATGTGATAAATCATCACTAATCACCAGTCAATAGCCAACGAT
Source organism: Acanthosepion esculentum (assembly GCA_964036315.1). Classification (NCBI taxonomy): domain Eukaryota; kingdom Metazoa; phylum Mollusca; class Cephalopoda; order Sepiida; family Sepiidae; genus Acanthosepion; species Acanthosepion esculentum. The sequence continues at coordinate 33,921,396 of OZ038489.1, forward strand.
GTTAAGATCGCCTCCTTTTTATTTTAAACAACATTTTTCTTCGAAGAAAGTAAGCAAGTTTTTTTCTTTAAATTTGCTAATTTTCGTCAAATAAATTTTGAAAAACGTATAATTGATTTTTGGACGAATTTTAAATTAGGATTTTAACTTAGTTTACAAATTTTTTTAAAAATGGCTGATATCGAGTTTTTTTTAGTAATTTCGCTGACAAAATAAAACAAAAGATTTTTAACTAAAATTTCGGACATGCTAAGAATGAGTAAAAAATTTTTTAAAATAATCAAAAAATACTTTGGTATTTCTTCTTAATAATTATATATTATATATCATTATTAAGAAGAAATAAATAAATTAGGTATCTCCATGAAAATTAATAAAAAGAGCATAGCATGACAAGAACGGCCTTAAATTTGATGAAAATTTTTTTTATCTGCATATATATATATTATATATATAAAGATAAAAAAAAAATTCATATTATATATATAAAGATAAAAAAAAATTTCATATTATATATATATGCTGATAAAAAAAATTTCATCAAATTTAAGGCCCTTCTTGTCATGCTATGCTCTTTTTATTGATTTTCATGGAGATACCTAATTTAATTGCTTTTCATCAATGTCATTAATAAAGGAAGATTCCAGAGGATAAAAAAAAACAAAAAAAAACGAATTCGAACCTAACCGGAAATGCTTTTTTTCTTATCTGCGTTTCTAAAAAACGATCGCAAAATAAGACCTGAAAAGTTGTGATAAATAAATAGCAATAAAATTAAGACGAAAGAAATACTAACAAAAGAAAAATTCATAACAACTGACAATGCTTCATGTAAGAAATTCGTTAGTGAGAATTTTATTTCTTCACGCCGTCACAGTCACACGCCATACTGATTTATCACGCACGTATGTCACGTGGTATTTTATTTGTTGGTTTAATCTTTTGTGTTGTCGAGACCCTGGCATTAGTGTTCGTTTCCCCCCTAGAGGCCGAGTCAATCCTTTAAGAGCTGATTTTTTGCGGCAACTTTTACAGCTCAGGTGTGAACGAAGAATAAGTTGTCGTTTTTATTTAATTTATTTATTTATTTGCCGAGTGAACCGGTATAAAAGTCAAATGTTCTAATCCAGACGTCTTAGAGCAAGGTCAACACGAAATCGGTTTTAAATGGCTTAAGTTGATAGAAATTAAAACAAAATAGAATAAGTGTGGTGGGGGGAGAAGATGAATAAGCAAGAAAGACTCAGGAAATAGCACGAACGGACGAGTACTAGGTACCACCAAAACTAAAATGGATGCATTTTTTTTTCAGAAATGAAAGCAAAAAATCGCTACCCACCATTTAAAGAAAAAAAAACATTGCCAAAAATCAGGAAATTATCCGATTCAAGAGAAATTTTCATAACCTATTCATCAATGTATAAATTGAATACATTATTTTATTAGAAAACTTTGTGGAAATACTTTTGGGGGGTCTGTCTCACACAACCCCTTTCAATATCTCGTGCGTACTTCTTAATTTGGGGGGGGGCGGAGAAGAGAATGTTCGTGAAATTATTTTTTTACAGTTATATAAAGAAACATGGCTGAAAATGTTTCTCCAGTAAAAGAAAATGTATGCAATATCAAGTGTGAATTCATCCTGAACCTTAACAAAAATAATACTCGAAAAATCTTTTTCTGATATATTTCTTTTTTAATTTTTTTATTTACTAATATTCACCCAATACAAGGACTAAGAGCCGCTCAAGGTAGATGGTTACTGTGTGGTATTACATTAGCGTAGGAAAAGACAAACATTAGGAGTAGAGAGTTGAATTAGATTTTAGAGTGAAAAGGAAGCAAGGGATAAACTTCTATTCCTGTTTAAAAGACTGGGGAAGGTGTGAACCGGACGAAAGGCGAACCTTTCTACTCCTATTGGTGTTTGGATAATTTAATAACACACATTATTTCTTTCAGATTGAACAAAAAATATCTACACATATGTATTTTTTTTAATACTTATTTTTAGTGTGATTTTGAAATTCACCCCGTTGATTTTCGTAAAAAGAGATTATTATTATTATTATTAAATAAAGATATATCTGAAGAATCGAAAAATATAAAGTTTAATGCCATTCTTGAGTGTAAACTTTTTGAAAAGATTTTTTTTCATTTTAGCAAGTGTTAGATTTTTTTTTTTTTTTGTATGGATGATAAAAAAGGAAACAATTCTGAATTACCACCTTTGGTTAGTCTTCCCCATCGGAAGAGTGATATAAATCTATGATAATTCAATAAGTCTTAATATCAGAGTAATTACAAAGTAAATCTCATTGTTAATGGTAATGATAATATTAGTCATTTCCTTATAAGGAAACATTCGGCATTCATTGACCGAGCAGCCAATGTTACTTGAGTTACGCTTTTCTTCACTCCGTGGACATCGGGCTGGGATCAAAGTGCAGTATCTATTCTCTTCATCTCTAATGGTAATATTAGCCGTTTCCTTATAAGGAAATATTCGGCATTCATTGATCGCGCAGCCAGTACTAATTTCGACTGAAATTTATAAAACCTTTCTCTTAAAAAAATGTTTCGGTTTCTCAGGGCCAGTAGCTGTTATTGCTCTTTCCAGTATTGATGCGGGTTTTCCTTCCTAACCTTTTATTTGAAGTAGTGTGCAAGATCAACATCTTTATCATTTTCTCTTCAAATTACATGTGCTATTCATTTTGTTGCTGCTGCTGTTGAAAGTACTCAAGTGGTTGCTTATTTTATCTGGTACTGTTCTTTGTATGTGATTCTGTAGCGCCAGTCTACAATGTTCAAAGAAGAATTGTCTTTACGAACATCATCAGGCTTCGCTCGCTCAATTCGTCCTGGGCATGACGATAAAATACATCCGGCAGCAAGGCCACCGATCGGGAAGTTTTGAGGAGCGTGGAACCACCTCTTAATTGCTGTGGTTCCCAGGTCCTCCCTGACCTGGAGTGGTGGCTGATTCTAGGGTCCCCGTTATGGGCAAATAGTTAACTCCCAAACAGGGGCCAACATTTTTTGTAAAAGAAATTACTAATGCTCGCAAGAAAATTAAATTTCAGTATTAAATGACCCATGGGGAGTTGATATGCCGCTAAACAAACAAAACATTCACTCGCTTAAAGCCATTTTTAACCATTGATCTTAGATAGTGGTTGTATACATCTGACAGTTTAGATATTTCTGAATGGGTTTGGTGCCATGCATGACATCCATATGAAAGTGTCGATCTGACGAGGTTATTTAAGAACATGACTCGAGTTTTTCAATTTCATGTTTTGTAGCAACTTGCGGTATTGGGTGAAACTCTCTCTGACGCAGCCTATTTTATGTTCACTATAATTTTTAATTTTTTTTTTTTTTTTTTTGCTGAGCGTCACCCTTTACAAGGCCCGGGGGCCACTCGAGGTAGAGGGTTACGTCAGGAGGCCTTTTGTGTGTATAGGTGATGGAGATAACGATTAACCCTAGCTTTGAATAATTCCATCAGCATCTGAATATTCCATCAGCAGCTTCTTCGAGCAGCTTCTTGCCGCAAACCACTACCCCGATCACTACAATTTAAACCAAATTGTAGGGATCGGGGCAGTGGTTCGCGGGAAGAAGCTACTCGAAGAAGCTGCTGATGGAATATGGAGGGAATGTGGGTGTTTTGCTACTATGTAAGTGGCATGGCGTGTTCTTGCCGTGAAGGTTTCTCTTGACGGGACCAGGGAATGTAGTTCGTCCGAGCACTTTCCGTGGAAGTAGCGGTAGAGCAGCGAGAGTCTTGCCACATCCCGCCTGTGGGAGAGAGGTTTAAGGGTGAAGAATAATTCGTTACCTACAAGGGCTCGGAGACGCTTTTGAACCCTGTCAAGGTCGAAGAGTGAGGTTTTGGCAGCTCCCGCCTAAATATGACAACAGTACTCCATTTTTGACCTGATTTGTAAAATCTCCTATACTAAGTTGTTTTTTTTTTTATGACCGAGGTACCTGAAGTGTTTCGTATTTACTTATTCCACATTCTGAATTTTTATGATGGATCCAGGGTACGTGTCATCAGGAGATCACTCCAATTCCTGTTCATAGGTTCTGTCTTGGAAATGTTTATTTTGTCCTACTTCTAGGAACACTTGGTAGAAAAGATAAGTGTATTTGATGGCATATATAAGTGTTCCTTGGGCACCTCGGCGAGATGTAATGGTTAGCAAGCTTATCGCGCTAAAACAGTTACGACTGAATAGTGAGTTAGATCCTCACTGGGTGCCCCATACTTTCGGCCTTATGCCACATCTAAGCTACGATTGGAAAATCACTATATAAGTGTTCCTTTATTTACATTTAATATTACTGACGTTAGGATAGGTACTGTTCATCTACCGGGTAAACATTAGCCTAACAAATACCTCAAATTTGCATGTTAGACCCAGACAGAAAGGTATTTTTTATACAGTTGTTTTAGGAATAATAAAAATGTTGCAAATTTACTTTTACTATTTAAATTTTCGAATCTTACTCTAAATAATACAACATTATATATATATATATATATATATATATATATATATATTGTCATCCACAGACAGACTGTTTCACTGTATCACAGCTCATCAGTGTGACTAGACGTCCGGTTGCCTCTGGCTAGAATCGAAAACCGGCTGAATTCGCGTCAGTCGGAAATTTTACCCTGAAGCCGTTGACGCACGGCAGAGAAGAAGGTGAATTTAAGCGTATTTATATTTAGATAAACACACAGTGACTGAGAGAACTCGATTCGATTTACCGAAGAGTCTTGCATTATTAGCCGTAATAGTCACTGTTTACAAACCCACACATCCTCCCCAGAGAGCTCAACCGAAATAAATTTTCAGGAGCATATATATTGTCATCCACAGACAGACTGTTTCGCTGTATCACAGCTCATCAGTGTGGCTAGACGTCCGGCTGCCTATATTTGAAATTAAATTGTTTTTTTCCGTAAAATAATGGGTTATCTTTTTGAAAAGATGAAATTTATTTTAATATAATAGTTCATCTCTTCAGCATTTAGAGTGTGTACTGATGCGCAAATACCTTTAGAGGGAAAAGTATGAATCCCTTTCCGCCCCACAAGCTATGGATAAAATAGTTGGTGTTGGGGCGAAACTTCCTCCTAGTGCAGATTATTCCATGTTCAATTTCCTTTTTCTCCTATACTAAATTTACTATAATTGATTCATACATCAAGGGTTTTTAAAGCGTTTTGTATTTACCAATTCCACATGCTGAATTTCTATGATGGATTCGGGGTAGGTGCCATCACCGCTTTCATTCCAATTCCAGATCACAGTTTCTGTTTTGGAAAGGTTTGTCTTGAGCCCTATTTCTTGAATGTTGATTTCTCTTATTTCAAAATCATTCTTATACCAAAACTCTGAATGCCTATGTCATCGCCATAGCCCAGCACCCCACCCAACCCCCACCGCCTCATAATCATTGACCGCGGGAGTGAAAGCAGGACCTTTTTGGGGATGTCTCAGTTGCCAGGCAATGACCACAGCTTCATCCTGAAGGAGAGGTACTGCCTGGTGGGGAGGGTTCCTTGGGGCTTGAGCTATTATTTTAAATGCATCGGGCATGGTCTAGGAAAAGATTAAATAAACTTGGTCTCTCATTTCCATATCAAACAAGTAAGAAAATAATTAGAATAATTAGAAAAATAAAAGCAATGAATAAAACCCCAAAATATCATTTCAGTATTTTTAATTAATTTATTTTTTATACTTCTAATGTAATATGAAAATAAAATTATTAATTCTACTAAGTTTAATAAAAGTGTATAGAATAAAAAAAAATATATTCTTAAGGTTAAAGATAATTTATTTTTAAATATAATTACTGAATTATTTTAAAATTATTTCACAGATGACGTTTGTTTAATTTCTTTATTATTTTTTTAGGTCAGGGTGAAATTAATGAGTTTCTGTTTTTAACCTATGACACCACAGACTACGGTGCGTAAATAAACGTTATTTTCATTATGTTTTAAATAAAAACTAAGCACTACTTTTAGAAAAATAAATTAAATTAACTTCGAAACAGGACAAATATTGAATTTTTGAGAGGTTTTTTAAATTTGTTGTTTACATTTTTTGTCTATAATGGTGGTTCGATGATTCAGTGCGTGAACGTTCCAATGTTTTAAAAATGCCTACAAACTTTATTTACATATGGAAATTCATTTCTCTTTTAATACGGATTAGCTTTAGACAATTATCTTTCAAATAAAACCAAAATTTAAGTTCAAAGAAAGCATTTAAATTATTTTAAAAATGCATTTTCCGTTTTTTGTTTTGTTTTTTGTTTGTTTGCTTGTATTTTTTTTTTAGGGAATCTACGGCAGTAGCTAATGAGTTCTGGGCAGAGCGACTTGGACGTGGTAAAAATCCATGAAGGTTGGAATAGGAAAACTAGGAAACACCAAAATAAACTAAAAACAAAAAATAGTATCCGGATAATTGAGTGAGTGAAAAGAGAACGATAAAAATGGAAATACGAAAGAAGGAATTCAAAGAAATTGTCCATAATGTAATAACTGGCGTTTGTGAATGATCCAGGGAGTGAAAGGTGCGGGGAGGAGAGAAAAATATATAAAAAGAGATAAATAAGCGGAAAGTGAGAGTCGATAGAGAAATAAAGAAATAAAGAAAGAAAGAAAGAAAGGTTTTAGTGGCTAGAAAAGGCGAGAAAGAAAGAAAGGTTTTAGTGGCTAGAAAAGGCGAGAAAGAAAGGAAGGTTTTAGTGGCTAGAAAAGGCGAGAAAGAAAGGAAGGTTTTAGTGGCTAGAAAAGGCGAGAAAGAAAGAAAGAAAGAAGAAAGTTTTAGTCACTAAAACTACGAGAAAGAAAGTAGCTAGAAAAACGAGAAAAAAAGAAAGAAAGAAAGATTTTGTAAGTAAAAAATAGGAGAAAGAAAGAAAAAGTTTTAGCAACTAGAAAATAGAAGAAAGATTTAGGAACCAAGAAATATGAGAAAGAAACAAATAATCAAATAATGTTTTAACCAAAAAATAGGAAAAAGAAAGAAAAGAACGTTTTAGAAATGAAGAAATAGGAAAATGGGTAAAGAATGTATTGTCAACAACGAAGGAAAAAGGTGTCGCCTGATCTGATCAAAGCAGAAATTTGTACATGGAAAGCTGTAGAACTGAGTAAATCGAGTTACATGATGACAACTGAACCCAGTGAACGTGGGGTTGGTGAGCGAGGTTTGGGTGGAGTGATTTTGAATCGGGGTAGGGTTTGAGCGTCGGCCACCCAAGAGAATTTCGAACTGGGAGAGGCTGCAACTCCTATTTCAATCCGTACATTCTTAGTATTCACGAGATAATATATAAATAAAGTGGCAAATGGCCGTGTGTAGCCTGTCACCACCAGAGACCCTATTCCCATACCAAGTTGGACTCCGTGTTCTCTACAACAAAAAAAAACTGGTAGGGGCGATAAAGGAAAAGGGTTTTTAGAGAAAGTGGGATACTAAAAAGGAAGGAAGAAAGACATATATTTTTTTAGAAAAAGAAAGAAAGAATATACGGATCAATAATATGAATTTATATATACAAACTGGATTCAGATCTCTTGTTATATGAGATGACAAAGTAAAAGGGCCCGCGGACGGAAAAGTGAGAATGTTACAATAGGGGAAATGAACTGTGAGAGGGCGGTAAGAGAAGATCAAAGAAATGCAGTGCTTACTTAGAGAGAAAAGAGATGAGAAGATATTAAAGGAAAAACGAAAAAATCAAGAGAGAAAGTTGGGGGCATGAAAACAGAGAGAGAGAGAGAAAGAGTTAAAGTTTCAAAAAGAGAGACATGAATAGAGAAGACCGATGGGAAGATATCCGGGGAAAACGTCAAAGATAAAGAGAGAACGGGGAAAAGAAAGAGAAAAGGCGGGATAGTTATGACGAGACAGGCAATAGAGTGAGGAATAAAAATGTCACTGATAGAGAGAAAGAAAAAGGAGGGCTAAAAAGAGGAAGAGTTGAGAAAAACACAAACAGAGAGGGAAAAAGTGAAGAGTGATGGAAGAAAACGTCAAAGATAAAGAAAGAAAAAGAAGGATATAAAGAGAGAAAGAGATATGTAAATAGATAAAAAGGGTAAAAAAGGGTGACTGTGGAAAAATCAAAGATAAAGATAGAAAGATGAAGGAAGAATGAGCGCGTTGTAAAAAGACAAAGAGAAGAGGGAAAAGAGTTGGGGGATAAAAGAGAGATAAAGACAAAAAGAGAAGGAAAGTGAGAAGAGCACTTCGGAGGATGTCCAAGGAAAATGTCAATGATAAAAAAAAAAGAAAGAATACGATAGATAAAAAGAGGGAGTTATAAACAGACAGAAGGAAAAAAAAGGCGTAAAAATGTCAAAGATAAAAAAAGAAAAAAGGAATAAAAAGAGAAAAGGCTATTAAAAGACAAAGAGAGAAGAGTGATTTGAACTTAGGAAAATGATAAAGAGAGGGGGGAAAAAAGGACGAATGAAAAAAAGTAGGAGTTATAAAAAAGACAGAGAAGGGAAGCGAGAAGAGTGATGAGAGGATGTTCTGAGAAAACATAAAAAAGAAATATAAATATAAAAAATATAATAAAGAAAAAAGGAAATAAAGAGAGTAGGAAAGAGAGATTATGATGATGTCCGGACAATAAATGTCAAAGAGAAAATAGGAGCGATAAAGAGGGAGTTATATACACACAGAGAAGGGAAAAAAAGGTGATAAAAGATAAAAAGAGAGCGCGATAGTTTTATAAAGAGAGGAAAAAGGAGAAAATGGCTTTTAAAAAGGACGCAATTTAGAAGTAAAAGTGAATTTTTCTAACTCGTGTTTATGAAGGTAAATTTCGTAAGAGAAAGAGGTTTGAAATAAAGAGATAGAAGGGTTTTTCTCAATGTTTTCTCATCATTCTATGGCCGTTGAACCTTCTTATAAAACGCGCACACAGACAAAAATCTTACATTCTCTTGGACTTTGATTATAAACAATCATCGATAGCAAAAAAGACTATTAGCAAACACACTAAACCTTAAGAGTAATTTTAAACATCCTGATATCCATAACCCACAATCTCAGTCTGTCTGTCTGTCTGTCTGTCTGTCTGTCTGTCTGTCTCTCTCTCTCTCTCTCTCTCTCTCTCTCTCTCTCTCTCTCTCTCTCTCTCTCTCTCTCTCCTCCCATCCCACCCATTTTTACTCTGGGATGTACAA
>OZ038489.1:33935639-33983139 GCA_964036315.1 Acanthosepion esculentum
TGGCTTTTGGAAAGCTGGAATCAAGATTCATTTTCTACGGCTTATCAACCGTTTGAAGGTTATTTAAAGCCAGAAAATATTTTTAAATTGAAAGCGATACAAGTCTTACGAATTAACCTATAGGCTAAGAGATGGACTTCCCAAGTTAATTTGCGCGTAAGTGAATATAACGAACCAAACTGGAATTAAAACTCGGCTCTCTGATTAACAGTTCCGAGCCCTTATCGATTACACAACCCACACATTCAACCTTACAGCACCCGGTAGTCCCAGGCGGTCGACGTTGTTTAACTTCGGTGATCGTACGAGAACTACTGTTTCAACGTGAAATGGCCGTATGCCTGGCATGAAGAGTATGGTCGCACTGTCAATACCAATAACAATGTTTACAATGCGTGTATAGGTACTTCTCTGTTATGCTCTTCTGAGACGTGGACCACACATCAGAGACGAAGACCATCAGAAATGTTTGAGAAGGATTCTCAACATATCAGTCAATGACACCAGACACCAAAATTCTAGAACTCTCTACCCCTAGAAGCAATGAATCTATATTTGTTTTTGAATCAGATGAATTGGAATATGGGCATATTGTTCGCATACAGGACCCACGGCTTCCAATGCGCCTCTTGTTTTCTTTTACCTTTTTTTAAGCATTTCACCCCAAGCAAGGCGGGTCGTCCTGGGTACGACGATAAACTACATCCACGTCCAGGGTAAGACGTTAAACTACGTCCAACAGCAAAACCTCTGATCAGGAGGCTTTGAGGAACGTGGAACCACCTCTTAATTGCTGATGTCCCGAGGTCTACCCTGACCCGGGGTGGTAGCACCTGTTAGGGTCCCAGCTATGGGCAAATATTTAACTCCGAAACTGAGGTAAAAAGCATTTTGAAAGTGTAAAAATAAGTTTTAATACCAGAAATACTTTGTAAAAAATTATTCCCAAAAATAAATTTATGAAGAAAACCTATTACCAGCAATACGTTTTTGAAAATAATATTACCAGCTATACAATTTTGAGAAAAAAAATATTACCAGAAATAGATTTTTGACAAAACAAAAATATTACCAGAAATAGATTTTTGACAAAACAAAAATATTACCAGAAATAGATTTTTGACAAAACAAAAATATTACCAGGAAAAAAAAAGGTGGTTGGCATTAAATGACCCACTGAGGTTGATATGCCGTAAACCAAACCAAATCAAACCAAGCAAGGCGGGAATGCCACTAGCACACAAGGGGTTACAGAGGATTGAGAACAAGAGTAAAGAGGCGTGTTTGGGAGATGATAAAGAAAAGAACGGGGAACACAATCAAGTTATCAGAAGATGTCGATTGACATTACACTTGAATATTTGAAGATTATAGTTATCAAGGAAGTAATTAAGAGGAAGAGAATTCCACAGTCGGGAAGTGCGAGAGAAGAAGCTGTTTGACTAGAAGAGACGGTTACATTTAACCGTTTCGACATTGAAAGGGTGGGACCGAGATGCCAGCCTGGTAGCTCGCATAAATTCATGCAGTCTGGAAACCAGAGAAAGCAACTCATCGGAACAGTTGGCGTGAAAATATTTATACAAGAGACAGAGCACGTCTGTGAGAAAGCGACTGTAGACTAGATGCCAAATCAGGACCTATCACACTGCATATTCGTCTCTGGCTTTTGTCGAGGACCTCGAGACTTACAGCGGGGGCACCAGACCATATATGACAGCAATATTTTTTAGGGCAAAAGTCAATGCTGGCAAACGCCCACAAAACCAAAAAAAAATTCAGGGTTTATGTCAAGAGAAACATTATACCTTTTTATATGAACGTGAGCAACTGGAAGGAGTTAGTATTCGACAAAGATGACTAGAGAAAATCCATTAAATGTCAGTATGAGCCTTGAGTCTAGCTACATTGAGAATGAAATGCTGAAGTGTGGTTTTAAAAAGGGGGACACATCTGACCTTCTACTTAAATTTCATTTGTAAGCGTGTAATATTTGCTATCGTGTTCTGAAATCGAAATCTAGTTAAATTAACCGCCTTAAATCACTGCCTTTACGCATAATATTGACGGCTTTCCTCAAGACCAGCTGAAAATGTGTGTGATGCGTGGCAAAATCTGTAAATCCAGTCCAGGTCTGAAGAAACACATGAAGGCCCATGAGGATGATGTAACTCAATTTAATCCAATAAATCCTGTCACGGTAATCTCCACAGTATACTTTAAGCCGTGTAAATCTTCCACGAACCTAAAGAGCCACTTTAGAGAGCATGCTCGTTTACAAGTTGACAGTTAATTCGATGATGTACAATTAATGAGAAGGCAACCATTTCTATAGATGCTGCAATCTTATATAAATACACACACAGACACACACACACACATATATATATATAAAATAAATGAGAATGCCAGTGTGTCACTGTGTTACACTTTTTCAACATAACGGGACACAACTCTCTAACTTTTAATAGCTCATGTTCAAATGAAAAATTACTGTTCTCAAATTAGCGATTCAAAATAAAATTGTCCTTGTTTTCAACTTTACTCCTAGAGGCCGTAACCCAAAATATCATAACATTTTGGAATCAGGCTGACTCCGTGAGCAAATTAAAAATATTCCTAGCTGGATCCGGGCCTGCGATCCTGAAATTTTGGAAAGTTTTCATGACTGTGATTGTTTTCGGCGATTTTTTACGTGATTTTTTTGCAACGAATTTCTTTTGTACGATAACAATTTATACAACTTGGAAGTAAATTTGGAAATAATCGAAATTAATTCCGACATCCAGCGAAAGTTACCCATGAAATAAAAATAATTGATTATACGGAAAGTAAGAACCTACGCGCATCAAATTGTCTTTAAATTAAGTGGCGGCGAAAGAATTATCGTTGAACTTTTAAAAGGTAAGCTTAAATATAAAGGTAATACTTAAATGCAGCGATCATTTTTGAGTTCTTCTATAGTAGTTTATTATTGCCTATCACAGCTATTCTTACCTACCTATAGTGAGGAAGGCACAATCAAGAGCGTTCGGCAGGAGCTAACTTAAATGCCACCCGATATGGCAACTTTCTAGCTAGTGTATATATATATTACACATGGCAACTTTCTAGCTAGTGTATATATATATTACACATGACACTGCGCTAGACTATTTCAAACGCCCATCTTCGCAAAGAATACCAAAATGCAAAGCAATTCTAACTACTATACAGACTCCACTTCGGTTCCTGATAGTGACTGCGAAAGTCGAAATTACCTGAACACAAAATAACAAAATATGAACTTTGGGCAATTTACCCACAAATTTGAGCACAATACTCAACACCTTATACAAAACGGAAAAAAATATAATAAAAAATAAAGACAGATCTTGTCGGTCCCTTTTAATCAAGCTTGTTTGAATTAATACTTGCTGCCGAAATATACCGTATTCATATACAGGGTGTTTCTAAAGTCTGGACACATACGAAATCACTTTAACTATATTTTTTTCCTCCACAGATTAAACATGGTTTTGTCGAAAGAAGATAGAACTGACTTCTTTTTCTCGGGTATGCTAAAGGTGAAAGTGTATGCAATACACTTTATTGAACGCATAAAGAGTGAATGTGCTAAAATTAACGGCAATGAGGAGTTATTGCATCGAGTTTACGTGAATCTTGCAAAACGCATCAACCTTTACATCACAAATAATAGAAATCATATTGAAGATGGTTTTTATTAATATAACAATTCAATAAAATGTTGAAAATAGAAAATCTCATTTCTTGAAAATATGCATTTTTGCCCATGTGTCCAGACTTTAGGAACACTCTGTATAACTGTGTGTGTGTGTATATATCTATATATATATATATATATATATATATATATATATATATATATATATATATATATATATATATATAAATATATAAGGCTCAAACACTAATATTCCATGGCTATAATTTATTACATTGGAATCGTAATCACGATCCAATTCATCAGACCTACAAATTCAAAAGTTTTGAATTTGTAGGTCTGATGAATTGGATCGTGATTACGATTCCAATGTAATAAATTATAGCCATGGAATATTAGTGTTTGAGCCTTTTATATTATATTCTTGCTCTCTCCTGGACATTGAGCTCTTGGAAATATATATATATATATATTGACCACTAATATTATCAATATATATATATATATATATATATATATATATATATATATATATATATATATATATATATATATATATATATATATATATAATCCAGGGGATTTTGTTGTTTTGCCATTTTAGATCTTGGCTGGATGATTTACCGATCCCCCAACCGTGCGGGTTTGGTTTGCTTGTGAAATTGAACTCTGCCAGTGGTATATAGGGTATTCATCTTATTACAAGTCACTGGCGACCTGATGATTGCGTGAAAGCACATGAAACTAATAGTAGTGCCCAGTCATTGCTGGTTATTTGAATTAATATATATATATATATATATATATATATATATATATATATATATATATATATATATATATATATATAGTATAGTATAGTAATGTCCCACAAAAAAAAATTAGACAAGAAAAATTTCCAAACTACGAAAGGGAAAAGGACCAGAAAGAGAACACTTAAGCAGTAAACAATAATGCTCAACGCCAAGGTTATCCAGAGAGACCAAAGAAACGCTTCTCAACGAGGCACACCTCGAATGGCTATTTAAGTTTCACGCACTTGTGATCATCAGGTGACTAGAACGCTGATACGCGTGCGCAAGAAACTTAAGAAGAAATAAGCAAACCTAGTTTGAACACCGCTCGAGTTCGTTAGATACATTTACCAGCTGTGGGTTAAATAGTAGAATAGACCGAGCCTTCTAGCCTGGTTGGCAATCAGTCTCGCAAACGGAAAACTCAAAATTCTACTCAACTAGTTGCCAATCTAGTAGTACGCTTAAATTCATGTAGTCGGGGCACCCGGGAGAAAAAAGCTCTTTAGAGCAGTTGTCATTACTTATTTCCTTTTACTCTCAAACTGTGATCTAAATGCTAAGATGGTTACTACCGTCAAGGGAAAAAAATGGTTTTATTTGAATTAACAAGCAATGTAATTATAAAAGCTATCAATGACACGATCTCTGGTTTATAAACTAGTTCATTCATAGACCAGATTATCACAGATATATTTTTAATCGATTTTTAGAGCTGAATATCTAAACTACTTATTTCCAATAAGCAAGAACCGCTAAGTTGAGCTAGATATAAGAAACACGCAAGTAGATATAAGTGATCAAACTGGATTTATTTGATATCACAGTTTACATTCAGGTGCCTTTTATTGCAACTACTCAGTAATTCCACAATATTTAAAAAAAAACAAATGAAATTAAGATAAAATACTAGTCAAAATGAATGATAATTATCCATCAACTGTCTGATATATATATATATATATATATATATATATATATATATATATATATATATATATATATATATGGTGTAACGCCTAAATAAAATTGTCCATATCGTGTAACAGCAAAATTGTTCAATTGCTAGATTAAGCTTTGAACCGTTGTATCTCAGAAATAACTAAAGATATCTTATTGGAATTCTCAGAGGACTTTTTATAACACTATTGGGCTCTACTTTGAGGAATAAGAATGTATAATTACTCTCTAAGCTTAACAGAAGAATCGTGATGAAATCGATCATAAACAAAAATGACATGTTCATCATTAAGGAATCATAGCTAAGGATTGGAAGCTCATGAACGATTGAAATAAAGTTCAAATATATATATATATTATTCCGGAATCATTTTCTAACTTATTCAAGATGATTTTCACCCTCTTTAACCTTCTAACTTTCTGTCCTAGAGTAACGAGATGCCTCACACGTTTCACGTACGATTTCATTTTCAAGTCTTTTTTCACTGCTCTTTGAACTGTTATAGCTGAAACTCATCTCTCACATGCCAAACGTATTATGAATTGAGTTAGATCTGATGTTTTTAATTTTAAAATCAACCGACAAGGCCTGTCTATTTAATTTTTTAATGTTTTTACAATTTCTGAATAAGATATTGTATATCGAAATGAAAGTTATGAATAAACTGTCAAAACAGGAAAAAACATAAACTTTGAACAGTTTATTCATTGTTACTATTCCGATATAAGAATTTAATAATGCTAACCCATGCCCTTGGCATTTTTATAGCATCATGTAATTGAATGACATATTAAACTGGGAATTAGGAATTGTTACAAAAAGACCAAAATATGAAAATAAATTCTAAGAAAAAATACGTATATATCTGTGTGCTTTAAGACATTTTTATGTTTATACATTTTTTTATAGATACAAATATTTAAGCAAATGTTCTGTTTATAATAAACAGTATTAACAACATTTACTGGCCTGAATGTCCGAGAAATTCTCATAGAAAATATGCATCCTCCGACAGGAATTGAACTTGTATCCTATACGGAACCGTCATATAGCCTGACGTACTTTTACCGATTTAACCACAAAGGAGCGTTTCGGTTAGCAAGGTCGATTTTACTGTTTTTAAACTACAATTTTCCATGATTTTCTCACGAACATTTATATCTGCTCGATGCGTATCTGTCGGAGGACGCATATTTTCTATGACAATTTCTCGGACATTTAGGCCGGTAAATGTTGTTAATACTGTTTATTATAAACAGAGCATTTACTTAAATATTTGTATCTATAAAAAAAATATATAAACATAAAAATGTCTTAAAATAATTGTCGGACTTTTTCCATTTTATAATGTGTGTGTGTGTGTGTGTGTGTGTGTGTGTGTGTGTGTGTGTGTGTGTGTGTGTGTGTGTGTGATAAAAGTGGGGACGTTTATTTAGGTTGTTTTGTTTCTTTAAATTGAGACTACTACCCCAAGCAACCCCGCTCAGTGAATCGCATTTTTTGACCGTTTAATTGATTTTCCGCTCATCCCTTTTATTTAGAACCCCCCGTTTATTGTATATTGTAAAAAATTTCAACCCCTCAATCATTAGGCAAATAAGAGTATATATATATATATATATATATATATATATATATATATATATATATAATTTATTCGAAAATTATAACAACATAAACATGTTATAAAATCACTACAAAAATCGCCCTTTTGTTTCAACACTTCTGGTGTCTTATCAAGTGATGGTGTTGATTTTAAACTTAATACAGATTAAATTTAAAATTTAAAATTGGTAATTTTTAGTTTCCAGTTTTATAGTAAAATTTAAGGCATTAATCATTATAACCAAGGTTCGTTGTCAAGTTTTTTGAATTCTCATATACTTGTATTTTGATTGGTCTTTACAACTTATGTAACAGCGTTTCCCCTATCGAGGAGTGTTTGGTCGATTTGAACCTTTTAAAACCCTTTATTCTACATTCAACATCATCACTTGATAAGACACCAGAAATGTTGAAACAAAATGGCTATTTTGGTAATGATTTTATAACATGTTTATGTTATAATTTTCGAATAAATTATATTTGCCCTACTCTGTATTGAGCACTCTTTTAAGAATAGTATTTTTAGTTATTGGAATTTATTCCGTATACACCAATACTATACTATGGTCTTTGGGACATATGTTTATATGGACATTTCACATTGTTTTAGTGTCAGGAACCCGCTCCTAAAGTTTGTAAAAGTATTTTTGATACACCCGGCATATGAATAAAGACAAAAAGAAAAATTATCACAGCCAACCTGTTTCGTCCTCTGATGGACATTATCATGGAAAATATAAGAGTTTTATTTTGCAAGTTTTCCTTTTGTCTTTATTCATATATCCTTTTACAGATATATTTTTTAATTATATCTGAACTTTAACACACACACGCAGACACATTCACATATATATATTAGTAAAAATACATAGTACCCTATGCCACCAGTACGACTCGATCTTTCATTAACTCTGAGTCGTCCTGGCGGCGTAGGGTACTATATATTTTTACTAATATATACTTCATAGCTCTGCTATTTTGCATTGAGTACTGTTTTTATTACATCAAAGGATATAAATTATATATTTGTATGTGAACATTTATACGTACATTTGTTTATATTTATTAATTTGATTATATATATATATATATATATATATATATATATATATATATATATATATATATATATATATATATATATATATATACTATAAACGTTATTTTAGTGAGTAGAGTTAACATCCTTGTCATTTTCAAGAAAATCGAGAAGTCTTTACTAAAGAAACTCCCGACAAGAATCATACTTGTGTTCCTTTTTTCATCAATGAATCCAATTCTTTAGCTGAAGTGATGTGCCATACCTAGTAGACCAATTAGGAGTTGGCAGGAAGTGAAATTTATGAGGATAGGGAGAGGAAGGATTCCCAATAAATGTTGCGTTTATAGGACTTCGTAGACCAACACTCCAGCAATCGCTCCGTCCACTCGTCATGGTATATATATATATATATATATATATATATATATATATATATATATATATATATATATATATATATAAGAACAATTTACATCTTTACGTTTATATAACAAGATATTTTGTGCGTCCGTATATTCTTGGTATCATATATTCACATATATTTACAGATATTTGCTTACCTTAATTCATAGTTGGACTCAAGGCCAAGCGAAAAAAATAGGTTTTGGAAGATTATGTTGCGCCAGTGTTCTAAGTACTGTTGGGTGTGTCTTTCAATCTTGAATATCAACATTAGACATCCCTGTTTTTATCTAATCTTGGACACCGACTGCTCACTGGCCCAAGCATGAAATACGTAGCTCTCTTAGCCACGAGGCAACATGTAATCACTCCTACCTTTTTTTTATATATATATATATATATATATATATATATATATATATATATATAGAGAACAGGGCGGCTACACGAAAACACCTGCAAACGTTTTACTACCGACCGTCGGGAGAAAAAAGAAAAGATAAAGTTAAATATAAGAGAGAGAAAAAAATATGCTTTGTCGAGTCGGTCGACGATATACAACGTTTATTTTTGGTAGTCAGTTCTTACTGGTTGGGGCGGGAGTGCAGGTGTAAGAATAAGCCCTAGGGCGGTGTGTAGGACCCATATTAAGGGTTAGATATCTGGGTGGGAAAAAGGGGGTGACTTTAGTGAAAGACTGACCGGGAAGGCAAGGGATGGCTTTCTTAAACACAATAATTCAACCAAGTGACGATCACGTAAACTTTCACTTTTTATGATATAGCACTTCTGACTTGTCCGCCAACGAACCAACAACAGATTATCAAAATGCAACTCTGTTTATTACACATATACTTGCACACGTTATACATAGATAGATATTAATAGACATAGATAGATAGATAGATAGATAGATAGATAGATAGATAGATAGATAGATAGATAGATAGATAGATAGATATGAACAGACTGAGAGGGATAGATAGATAGACTTTAATAGACATATGTAGACTTTAATAGACATAGACTTTAATAGACACACATACATACATACATACATACATACATACATACATACATAGACTTTAATAGACATAGATAGATAGATAGATAGATAGATAGATAGACAGACATGATAGACTTTAATAGACAGATAGATATGTGTGAATTCACTTACACACATAAGTACATATATATGCAACAACAGTTGCGTGTAGAAGAGAAAGAAAAAAATGACTTCATAGATAGATAGATAGGTAGATAGATAAATAGATAGATAGATAGATAGCCTTTAATAGGCATAGGTAAAACCATTTTTACGTCTACTATTCTCAATCCTTATGTAATTTTATGAAATTTCAAGAAATTAATTTTTGTGCCGTTTAATGTTTATATTAGTTATATGCAAAACTCCTTGGAGAAATCATTAATTTTTTTTTTTTTTTTTTTTTTTTTTGTAAAACAGTACCCTCAGAATCGTAAAATAAAAAATGCAATAAAACTAAAACATTATTTACTTAGAAAAGTTTATTTTCTTTTATGAATAAGATATTATGGATACTATTGTCTTAAAAAAAATTTTTCGATGACTAATAAATTTTCACAAGAAGTGTTTTCACTTTTTTTAAATTTAAATTAGAATAAATTTATAAAGTTTTAAATTTTATTTTGCCGGCAAATTTGGATAATTTAAATTAATCCAGCATTAAAAATTTTCAAGTTGTAGAAAAATATACAATTTTTAAATCATTCGAAAGAGAAATAAATTCTGCATAAAACGTCCACAATAAAAACTAATTTATATTGTTTTATCAGAAACACATTCGGAAATGAATAAAACTTTCACCATCGGTCTTAAACTTATTTTCGCCAGTGTCAATGCAGCGATCAATTTTGAGTTCTTCTGTAGTTTACTGTTGTATAGCATCTACTCCTCCCTATTTATTGTGATGAAGACTCAATCAAGAGCCCGCTGAATGAGCTACCTAAGTACCGCCCGATACGATGGCTTTTAAGCTAGTATTATATAATAATAAGCTAGTATAATAAGACGACGGTTTCTGATTTATGCTAATGTCGTTTGCTTACATAATTGAAGATAAACTGTTTTTAGATTCCTTTTTTTTGTGTCAGCTTCTTGCATGACCTTATAAGGTACTTTGCAGTTTTATCACATTCTTTACAAAGGTGATATTCATTGAATTACTTTATGTAATCTTATTTATTTATTTATTTATTTTAATGTTGATACCTCGGTTCATATCAGCCCATTGACTTCACACTATAGCAACAAAGGCGAATAACTTCCTAACGCGCCTGTTTATCCAACTCTTTTGCTGCCGTTAAACAAAAACGGTGTCCTACTACTTTCGAAAGCTAAAATATTCAAAAGTCTTGATGAACCAACAACTCAACACATTAAGCAGATCCAGTCCACACGTATACAATCAGTTACGCTCACAACACAATAAATAACAAACAGAAATTATTCAATCGCTGATTTTTCGTTCGATCGGCCGTTTTGTCGTCTGAGGCAAAAAAAAAAACAGCTGACGATCGTCTTCTTTTTATACCAAGCCGCCCGGTCTACAGGTGTATTTGCTTTCAAAGACCTTTGTGCTTTTGCTTAACGTGTCTTTTCATTCGAAGAAACTCGTGACTCGACGCCTCCGTACCATATCAAGACATTACAGCATTTCTATATAGCCTCTCTCTCTCTCTCTATCTCTCTCTCTCTCTCTCTATCTCTCTCTCTCTATCTCTCTATCTATCTATCTCTCTCTCTCTATATCTATCTATCTATCTCTATCTATCTATCTATCTATCTATCTCTCTTAGAACACTCACTCTTACTTTTCCCCTCCGGCAAACTTTCCTCCTCAGAGCCTCTCTCTCTGTATATTGATCTTGCTACCTCTCACTTTAAATTCAAGTTTTGTTTGTTTTTTTTCTAAAACACTGTATTTTTTTTACTAATGTTAACTCAAAGCAAGGCTCAAGAGCCACTAAAGGTAGAGTGTTACTGTGTGGAGCTGTATTAGCGTAAGTAAGGACAAGCGTTAGGAGTACAGAGTTGAAGCAGACTTTAGAATGAACCGGAAACCCAATCTTAAACAGGAAATAAGGTGTAGACATCTACTCCTATTCGAAAGACTGGGGAGGAGTGCGAACCGGACGATAGGTGAACCTATCTACTCCTATTGTAAAATTAAATACAACCTTTAAAGGCTTAAGATAAATATTTATATTTCCCTATCTGCATCATTTTTCCTGGTATTTCTTCTCGACTTTTTCTTTGTAATTTTCTTCGCGTTCTTTTTTTATTCTTCAAATTTTCTTCTTTTACTTCTCTTTATTCTTTCTTTGCTTCTCTTCAGTATTTTCAAAATTAATTGTTATACGCACTTGGCTATGAACAAACTGATATATATATATATATATGTGTGTGTGTGTGTGTGTGTGTGTGTGTGTGTGTGTGTGTGTGTGTGTGTGTATTTAGGCAGCATTTTTTCATTGATGCATGTTTCATTAAATAATATAGACAAGTTTTGTCTATTTATTTTATGCAAATTTCTTTTCATATCGTCTAATAAGCTTAATAACATTATCATTGAAAGACGAAAGAAAATCACCATATTGATACATGTTTTTTAATCCTATCTAAGCTTTCGGCTTACATAAGCCATCATCGAAGATGACAATTACATTACAATATATTATACAATACACGGACATGGCAATAATGATAGTCTGATTTTGTTTGCATGGAAGATTTTCAAGCAACGACAAACTCGTGCATACGAGACGCTGGAAGTGAAAATCGCACCGCGGCTCATGACAAAAAAAATGTATCAATATGGTGATGTATAGTGTCTTCTGGATTTTAAATCAACCCACTCCGAGCAGATATCTGTTTTTTCTCTACTAGCTCGCGTATATCGCTCTTTTGCGATGATCGGTGATACTATGTATGATACTGGTGTTAAGTTTATTGTCGAGGATTGTGAGATTAGCGCACTCTCAATGCATTTTCATCAATAGATATAGATGAAGAGGCATAGAAAGAAAGAAAAAAAGAAAGAAAGAAAGAAGATATATATGAATAGGCAAAGAAAGAAAGAAAGAAAGAAAGAAAGAAAGAAAGAAAGAAAGAAAGAAGATATATATGAATAGGCTTAGAAAGAAAGAAAGAAAGAAAGAAAGAAAGAAAGAAAGAAAGAAAGAAAGAAGATATATATGAATAGGCAAAGAAAGAAAGAAAGAAAGAAAGAAAGAAAAAAGAAGAATATATGAATAAGCAAAGAAAGAAAGAAAGAAAGAAAGAAAGAAAGAAAGAACAGAGATAGGGAGAGAGAGACAGAGAGAATGAGAGATAGAGAAAAATTTAAATTAGATGTGGACAGATTTAAACAGCTCATTCGTACACTATTGTGAGATCGATCCTCAGTAAGTGTTCTCGATTAGCACGGAACAAGTAAATCTGTGGCAATTAACGAGATATTTTTGGTAGACAAAATATGTACACGTTGACACATGGAATGAAGATCAGAAGCCGTATGAGCCAGGCCTGGCGCTGCATCATCATCATCATTATTATCATTTATTTCCCTCACCCGCAGACAAGATAAGATCGGTTTATTATAGCGTCGCATACACGTAAGTATGGGCAACGATAAAGATGAGACACTTCCACAAAGGCCTGTGTCGCAAAAGCGTCAGGCCGATCCACGACCGTCTCATTTTAGAACAATGGAAAAGTACTGCCCCGGACTTTGAATCTCCGTGAAACATGCTTGATTTATTTTCGCCGTGTCTCGTCAAAAGACAAAAAAATGAAACGAATACGGAATGTAGCTCACGCAAACATAAACGTATGTGAACAGTTTTGGACTGGGCATATATGCGCATCCATGTGTCATTGCGTACATACGTATGCATTTGGTCGCTGTATTACAGCGACCAAATGTTTATGTTTTTGTGAGCTCCAGTGAGTGAACGTGCGTGTGTGTGTGTCTACGTACGTCAATGAGTGTACGTGCGTGTATGTATGTTTGCGTAAGTTATGAGTGGCGTTCCAACGACAATTTTTCCTCCCACTTCCATAAAAACACCGATACACGCAACCATATATAAATCTAAAATTTTAAAATTAATCCGTTTGTCTGACGTTCGCAAATAGCGTGAAACCCAGGGTCACAAACTCACATCAATCCAATTAAATATGTTAGCTCTTTCCAGTAAGTACCGCGCATATATAATATATAAATAAAATATATAAAAAATTGCATATATATATTTATATTTATATACATACACATTATTTATTTATATATATATATATATATATATATATATATATATATATATATATATATATATATATATATATATATATACGCATGTGTGTGTCTCTGCGTGCGTATGAGTGGCGTCCCGATTTGGAGAATTTTTCCTCCCACTACCATGAAACACCGATATACGCAGCCATAAATAATTACAAAATTTCAAAATTATTCAGTTTGTCTGACGATCGCAAACAGCGTGAAACCCAGGGTCACAAACTCCAACTAAATATGTTATGTCTATCAATGATATTGAGCGCTTTCCAATAAGTACCGCGCATATATAATATATAAATAATATATATAAAAAATTGCATATATATATATATATATATATGTATATATATATATATATATATATTTATATTCATACACATTTTACATATATATATATATATATATATATATATATATATATATATATATATATTTATATACATACACATTTTACATATATATATATATATATATATATATATATATATTTACCGCGTCTTCTTTTGACCAATTCACTATAAATAATTTTCATGTATGATTTTTTACACCTTTCTTAAATAGCCACGTCAGATCAAGCCTTTTTAAATGGATGCCATACATGGCGCCAAATTTACAAATATCGAAACTGTCAGCTGTATGAAATTGTTTTCTCAGATCGATGATTAGAAGTGGATTTGAGAGCGTGAAGCGTGTCGGTTATGGCGAGGGGTGTCTTTTTTCGAACCTCCTGATATCCACCCAACAAGCCTGTTTCTCTCTGTATTTTATCTCTATGCCTTCCAGCTCTATTAAGGTTTATATACGTATTTTTCCTTTCACCCGGGTTTCTTTTCATTTATTTTTTTTTCCTAGATTTATAATCTCCTATATTTCTCCCTTTACTTAATATTATCATGTAGGTTTATCATGATATTAATATTATCATGTAGGTTTCTCGGTCGCAAAGCGTAACTGATTGCCGCTTAGAAGGGACACGAATTAAGCTGATACTACACTCTGATCATAGGTAGAAAAGCGTAATAGCTGTACATACCAACAAGAAGGTTAATAGATTATAAGAAGTTGCTTTACGCACCAAGGATAAGCAAGTTAATTTCATACACGTTTACCATTGCCACAGGTGGGAAACATGCAATTATGTTTCAAGCAAGTCAAATTACAAAGTTATTTGGTCAGTTTCATCAATATTTCCAAAATAATAAATTCGACACATAACTTTCATTCGTTACTAAATAATTATGATTTCTCTGTCACCGAGAAAAAATATTTTCTACGTTATCTGAAGAGTCTAATACACGGGAAGTTCGATTTCTACCTAATAACTGTTGTATTTATTTCAGTTATGACCCAGTAACCGTTATACAGAGGAACCTCGGTTCTCGAACGTCTCACATGTCGAGCAAATCGGTTTTCGAACAGAACATTCGAGATGAAAATGCCTCGGTTATCGAACAAAATCTGAATCGACTTAACCCGAACGGAATAATTTCTGAATCGACCGCCGTGTTATATACATTCGTGTCTTGTGCCGTTCTTTTCTTTTCCAATTTTATTGTACTGTGACTTTTTTCTCTACATTAATTCTACTGGAAAACTAGTTTCGGTTACGAACATTTCTGGTTACTAACGGCCTTCAGGAACAAATTAAATTCATGAAACGAAGTTCCACTGTATTTATTTTCCAGATTGACCGGTAGGGTCTTCCCGGCCAAAGATAGGCATTTATTTAAAGCCGAATATAATTGTACTACTTGACCGTAGAGGAGTATATGCCACTGAATCACACCAAGCAAAATGGCGGCTTACATGTAGCAGTAGCCTAATTCGAAATAGTCACTTATTTGGTGATTTTTCATCAATAAATGTTCGGATGTCGGTACCATGACAACCAGGCATAGACTTATAAATGCTCAGGAGGTATTGAAGGACATTCTTGAATCGGATGAAACTGGCGGAAAAAAAAAGATTAATTTAGTTCCGATAATGAAACGGATTTTGACAGCAATAGGAATAGACTAAGTGCACGCATTGTTGATGAAAATAGATACTGTGGTCCAACTGATTACCAAAACGAAATATTCAATAGTAAAAATACTTCTATCATATAGCCTGGAGATAATCCAACCAGAATATATATGGAGAGGGAATTAACGTGTGCAGGTAGCTGTGTAGAAGTCTATTTTTGTGTTACTTTCAAACTAGTAACATTCAAACTCGAAAGGTTTAACCATCCGTCAAGCAAGCAAAGACACACACACACACACACACACACGCACACACACACACACACACGAGAAAATCTTTTGGGGCACTTTGACGTGGCATAATGGTTAGCAAGCTTGTCTCGCTGGGTCTTTTACTACTGAGTAGTGAGATCGATCCTCACTGGGTGCTCCACACTTTCGGCCTTGTGCCACATCTAAGCTACGCTTAAAAAATCATTCTTGGCGCTTTGACGTGGTCTAATGGTTAGCAAGCTTGTTTCGTTGGGTCAATTACAACTGGGTAGTGAATTCGAATCTCACTAGATGCTCTTTAATTCCGACCTTTTGCCACGTCTAAGTTACGCTTAGAAAAGCATTTTGAATGCTTCAAGGTGGTGTAATGGTTAGCAAGCTTGTCGCGCTAGGTTACGCCTGAGTAGTGAGTTCAAGCCTCACTAGGTAGGTTCTCCTTACTTTCGCCTTTGTTCTACATTTCGGCTTTGTTCTACATCTCGGCTTCGACTAGTAAATTACTATATATCTATATAATAAATGCGAATGTCAGTGTGTCACTATGCTACACTTTTTCATATTAAATGGACACAACTCTCTAACTTTTAATAGCTCATGTTCAAATGAAAAAATTACTCTTCTCAAATTACAGTGTTTCAAAATAAAATTGTCCGTGTTTTCAACTTTACTCCTCGAAGCCGTAGACCAAAATTTCATACCATTTTGGAATCAGGCCAACACCGTGAGAAAATTAAAAACATTCCGGGCCGGATCCGAACCCGCGATCATGAAATTTTGGATTCCCAAGTTTTCATTACTGCGATTGTTTTCAGCGACTTTTACGTGATTTTTGTGACAAAATTTTTGTACGATAACAATTTTTATTACCTAAAAATAAGTTTCGGGATAATTGAAATTAATTGTGAAATCCAGCAAAAGTCACCCATGAATTAAAAATTATTGTTTGTACAGAAAGTAAGAACCTACGTCCATCAAATTGTCTTTAAATTAAGTGGCAGCAGAAGAATTACCGTTGAACTTTTTAATTTAAGCTGAAATATTAATGCAATACTTAAATGCAGCGATCAATTTTGAGTTCTTCTGTAGTTTATTATTGCCTACCATATCTACTCGTCCCTACCTATTGTAATGAGGGCCCAATCAAGAGCCCTCCGCAGTGTGTGTGGCGGGGGGAAGAAATTTACTTAATTCGCTTTCCGAATTGCTTACAGTATCTGTTGTTGCTAAGTGATCAACTTTGTAATTTTTCAGTGATCTGGCAGAAACCGCTGCTTTTCAGCTCGACTTGATCCTAAGTCCCAGTTGTATGTGAAGTAAATGCGAACGGGAGATTCGGTAATTTTAAGATTAGTATATTTTTTCTTCCCGATTTTAAAGGTATGACAATTACTGTTACAAGATAAGGTATTTGATAGAAGCATAATGCTGGAGATGTTTATATCACCAAAGCCTCTGATCAGCGAAAGGCCAAATGAAAACTGACAGGAGAAAGGTAAGGGGATCCCGAAAACGCAGTGACGAGGGGTAGCGCAGCAATCTTCTCTTTCAGAATCATGGTTCTCCACAACTTCCTATCTCTTGTAGCCCTTAGAGACTTTTGAACTTTTACCATCTCTCTTTGCTCTCGCTCTGACTTCCATTCACGTAAACTCGTTAAGTTGGCTACTCGATCATGGCTCTCCACAACTTCCTGTCTCTTGTAGCTCTAAGCGACTTTTGAATCTTTACAATATCTCTTTAATCTCGCTCTGACTTCCATTCACGTAAACTCTTAAGTTGGCTACTCGATCATGACTCTCCACAGTTTCCTGTCTCTTGTAGCTCTAAGCGACTTTTGAATCTTTACCACCTCTCTTTGCTCTCGATCTGACTTCCATTCACTTAAACTCTTTGGCTACTTGATGATGTCTCTCCATAACTTCATGTCTCTTGTTCTAAACAACTTTTGCTTTTTACCATCCTTCTTTGTCCTCACTCTGACATCCATTTACGTAAACTCGTTAAGTTGGCTAATCGATCATGGCTCTCCACAACTTCCTGTCTCTTCTAGCTCTAAGCGACTTTTGACTATTTACCATCCCTCTTTATCATCCATTCACACAAACTCGTTAAGTTGGTTACTCGGTATTTCACTCTTTCCCTTTTGCCTTCAGTATATCCTGTGAGTGTTAAATTCACCAAGCCTTCTTTCCTCATTATGCATCCCTAAAAATTCAACTGTTTCTTTCTGATTCCAAGGTTAGGCGTCCTTTTTATTTTTGGTTAAGCTCTTTTAGTCGAAACCTAATAGAAAATCTTGCTTAATGTATCTCTATCAGTCTTGAAATCAGATTTCTTTCTCTACAAAAATCGGCACGTTTATGAACACACACAAATTCAAAATTCTTTTTAAAAAATTGGGAGTCGCTGAATTGTAGTAATCTTTTCTATTCATGATTAGTAAATATAGATTTTACTTAATTTAAAATTTTATAAATTATTTTAATT
Organism: Acanthosepion esculentum; assembly: GCA_964036315.1. Classification (NCBI taxonomy): domain Eukaryota; kingdom Metazoa; phylum Mollusca; class Cephalopoda; order Sepiida; family Sepiidae; genus Acanthosepion; species Acanthosepion esculentum. The sequence goes on from OZ038489.1 coordinate 33,954,192, forward strand.
AAAATGTAAAAAAAATGAAAACAATTCTTGTAAAAATTCATTATTCATCGAAAAAAATGTTTTCTTTAGACAACAGTGTTCATAATTTATCTTATTCATAAAAGAAATTAAAATCTGCCATGCCCATAAAACAAATGAATAAAAATTAATTATATTGTCAAAAAATAATTATAATAAAATAATTATAGCAATTATAATTATCAGTAATTCACTCATTTTAAATCAATGAGAATCGACCACACTTTTTTCTTCTACGCACACAAAAACGTAACATTCTCACTATCGGACAAGCAGTTCACACGAACAGGTCGTCAAAATGCGAGTCAACGAAATTTTCATCTCCTTTTCTTCTTTCAAGCCATAATAGTAACATTTATCTTTTAGCACTCAACAAAAATTCGAGGTAAGAAAACCTCAGGCACTTCTAGTATTTTTCCAACTCAATTGCCTGATTTTATTTCTAGATTGCACACAGCTATAAAAAAAAAAACTCACAATTTTACTCAGTATTATTGTCTCTCGTGTCTCCAACACCACAATACAACCAGATATTAAATAATACTCGTTTTGTTGTTTCTCATTTTTACGAGTAGTTTTTGTATATATAAATGTTAGGAGGTTTATAATTATTTACTCAGAATTATAACTCCCCTACAAAGCTTTTCTAATTAAATAATTTTTTTATATTTTTTGCATTTTTATTTTATGATTTGGGAGAAGATTTTCGGTGACTGGGGGTCCTATTTTGCAAAAACAAATTGATGATTTAAATTCTCCAAGGAGTTTTGCTTTTAACTATATGTATATTAAATGGTACAAAAATTAATGTTTCAAATTTTCATAAAATTAAATAAGGTGGGGGCTAACAGATTTTTAAAAAAATGCTTTTATCATGATTAAAAAACAACATTTCAAAAATAATTTCATTCATTTGTGAATAAGTCCTGAAAGTTTAATTAAAATCTGACAGTTATTTGATTTATGCAAGAATTTCCAAATCAATGTCTTTTTTTCACTTGAGAAAAGCGCTAAAACACTAATCGTAAATATTACCTAGACCGCTGACTAATAAAAAATAATTTTCTGGGAAAAATTTAATTTTTCGAAATTTCAGAAATTAAGTAAGTGGGTGGGGGAAAATATTTTAAAAAAAATATTTTTACCAAGATTTTCTAAAAAAAAAAAAAATAATTTCATTCATTTGTGAATAAGTCCTGAAAGTTTCATTAAAAATTGATAATTATTTGATTTTTACAAGAATTGACGATTAAATGTTTTTTTGTTTTTGTTTTTTTAGTAAGTCTGTGGCATTTTTTTTATCATGGTATGCTCATTTTTCAGCGAATCTCTGGAGTCGCCTAATCTAAAATAAATCTAACTTTAAAAAATCTTAATTCTTAGAGTCTAGAAATCTTAGATCTTAATCTTAAAAAGTAAAAATCTATAGCAATAAGAAAAATAAAATTTGAAAATAAATTAATTATCATTACTGATCGCAGTACTTATTGTACAAATCCACTCAAAATTCTGACATAAACCCGGAAATGGCTTTTCTAAATTAAGACATTATTGTGAGGAAGAGAGCTTTTTTAAAGATTATAAAACAATTCATGTGTGGATGATTTCAAGCGAAACCCATTTCCAAGTTTTTTAATACCTGTAACTAACACTTACTTGTACAGAAGGAATTCCTAGATGTGTTATTGGTTAAGGACAACGTCTTTCGATTCATTCAACGTTTGGCCTCTGCATCTGTGAGCGATTTTCATTCAACCTTTTCGCTTTTTATGACTTTTAAGAGTTGAAATCGCACGACTTCGGACATTTGAAGTCTTTGTCTAAGAAACATTGTATAACTGACCAGGGGATTAAGATTTACGTTTTTACAGCTAACATCAACCATCCCTAACAACGAAATTACATTTAACGAGACGAAAGGGAAGCTACGGCGGCTTATTTTGTTTTAAAGTTTCATGGTGATTATATACAAAGCTATTGGTGGAGGAAGGATTGGGCGAAAACGAGGCTATCTGCAAAGAGCCTGACAGGTTCATTACGGCCGTGACAAGCGATCGAGATAATAAACGCATAAAATCGAGTCTAAATGTCCGCTAATGAGTGAATGGGATTCCATAAAGGTGGACCTCTAAAACTGCGGTAAACATCCAATAAAATTCAGATCCCTGTAGAGAGCATTGCTTTTTATAAACCCCTGTTTTTCTTTTTAGGGGCGGACACAACATGCACTCCCACCCGTTATTTTCTCTCTCTCTCTCTCTCTCTCTCTCTCTCTCTCTCTCTCTCTCTCTCTCTCTCTCTCTCTCTCTCTCATTGACTTAGCTGAACCTCGTTTGGCACAATTATGCGGCATCCAATGAGGATCGAACTATCCGGCTACAGGTATTCTCTAAGCTTGGCTAAGTCTGGCACAAGGCCACATCGAATTGATTACAGTATTGACTGATTGATTTTTACGGCTAATCAACCCTTTGCAGGTTATTTAATGCCAGAAAATATTTTTAACCAGTGCAAAGATTGAGAAGGTCACAGATTTCAGTGAACTTAACAATTAACCAGATCAATTCAAACCGATTAAAATTAAATTGTATGGTTCCACGTGATTTTTCAGCTTGTTGGGGACACCTGAATGCCAAACCTTTCAAGATGTCCAAGGCTACAGCCCGGACTTCACTATTTTTATTTAAAACTTGATAGACTCTTTCCGCAATTATCGTTTGTACATCAGCAGTTGATCTGGAGAAATGAAATCCCGAGGCCACATATTTCAGTGAACTTAATGATTAACCATACAAGTGTTAAAATTAAATTGTATTGATGCCATGGATAGATAAAAAAAAAACCTTTTTTACGGCTTATAAACATCCTACGGATTATTTAAAGCCAGAAAATATTTTTAACCAGTACAAAGATTGAGATGTCACAGATTTCAATGAGCTTAGCGATTAACCAGGTCATTTTAGACCGGTTAAAATTAAATTGTATGGTTCCACGATCTTATTGCAGCACTGAGAATACTAATGCCAGAACGAGAAAAGCTAAAAGCAGAAATGGATCACATACAGCGGAACGAAATAATCGACAACAAAATACCGAACCGATTGATCTGTGTGCTCCCATAGTACCAGTCGTGAGGAAAATTGTCAAATTGAAAATTTTTCACGGAATTTAAATACCGAAATAAAGCCGGGAAACGGTGAGATCTGTCTTATTCCAATGCTCGAAGATTGTGCAAGCTTGAAGCAGTCTCCAGATTCTGGTAAATCCCTTTAAGGTATAGAGAGTGATTTTTTGCAAAAATAACTCCTAACGCCTTACAATCGCTATTTTTTTATAAAAGGCTTCCTTTGGGGATTTCGTCGGCCCTTGAAATCTTCCAAAATACTATGAAAGAAATTCTTAATAAAGAAGACAAGGTTATCTGTTAATTTGACGATGTCTTAATTATTTAGCGAGAACGAACTTTCACATGCGGCATTTGAATCGAGTGTTCAAAAGATTTCAATCGGCCAGACTGAAAATAGATAAAGAAAGATCTAATGAAAGATGAAAGGAGATAAAATTTCTTGGGCATCTCATTATGGAAAATAGAATACAGTCTAACCCCACTTAAGTGGAGACTATAATAAAAATGTCCGATCCACAGAATGTTTCCGAATTAAAACGGACGCTGGGTGTATTAACTTTTTAGGTCGATACATTTCGTAGTTATCAACAACCCTTTGACCAGAAACTGAATTGCTACAAATAATAATAAGGAATAATGTTGAAGACAACCACCAATCACCTCTTTTAACCAAATTAAAAAAAAAAATTTAAAAAAAAAACAAGAAAAAAAAAGCTATTGACGATGCCATCTATCGCCAGTTCGAATGCAAGTAACTTTGTAATCGGTGGTGTTCTCTTAAAATGGGTACCTTCACTTTTTCGCGGAAAACAGCATAGCGTAATGAAAAAGGTCACAAACTTAATTAAAATAAAATTTTATCGCCAAAATGTTTATGTTATTATTAAGATGAAAGACCAAAGTATTTTTTGATTATTTTTTATAATTTTTTAATCCTTTCTAACACGTTCGAAATTTTGGTTAAAATCTTGTTTTGTTTACGTCATCGCGGTGGCATAATAATTACATTGACTCTTGCGCTTTTTTCCGTTAAAAACACATTGATTTGGAAATTCTTATAAAAATCAAATAATTGTCCGATTTTAATGAAATTTTCAGGGCTTATTCACAAATGAATTAAATTATTTTTGAATTTGTTTTAGAAAATTTTGATAAAAAAATATTTTTTTTACATATGCATGTTACCCCCCCCTCCCCGCGCCACTTAATAAATTTTGTGAAATTTTGCAAAATACCTTTCTATTTCCTGAATTTTTTTATTTGTTAAAACTAGAACTCCTTGGAAAATGTAAATCACCTAATCTTTTTTCATACTTTCACTATTCTAACTGAAAATCTGCTCTGAATTGAAAAATAATGAATGCAATAAAACTATGACATTATTTAATTAGAAAAATTTTTAATTCTTTCGTAAATAAGTTATATGAAGGATACTATTGTCTGAAGAAATAAGATTTGTCCGATGAATAATGAATTTTTAAAAGAATTTTTTCACTTTTTTGAAAATTTTAATTATAATAATTTATAATAGTTTAAAAATCGTGTAATTGGGCTATTTCCTGGATGTGATATAGTAATTAAGTGGAAACGAAATTTACGAATCCCAAATTGAAAAGATTAATAAACGTAGTTACACTATTCTATTTTTTAAATTATTTTTTATTTTTTACTTAATTTCTTCCCTTTTTTCATCTATGAAAAGCTAAACGTGACATTATTACGAAAAAGAAAATTTTACAGTATTTTAATTTTTTTTATTTTTGCATAAAGCATCTTCGAAAAGGTAAATAAAAGCCAACAAATTATTAGATAATCGCGGAAAATATGTTAATTTGTAAAAATTACTTGGTAGTTAAAAACCCAAAAAAATGTGTCCACTTAGATTTCGTAAATTTATGTCAATTCTGGTCAGCCATACTAGCTGTCATCGCTTCGTCACACAATCGTCCATCAATCAGCGCCTCAGATAAACAGGACCAATCATTAAGAAATGTTTTTATATTACTTTTTTATGCTATAAGTAATATTTATTTCAAATCAGATTAATTTAACTTTAAATTTTCTAATTTTAGTTAAATAACGTGTCATATATATATATATATATATATATATATATATATATATTGGAAAAGTTTTAAAATCGATAAATTTGTTTTGTTTACAAATTTCTTAAAATTAAGAATATGACCGCTTTCAAGAAAATTTTAAGAAATTGAAATTAAATTTGACATTCCAATCTATATAATTTCTAATTGAAATACACCAGAATATTTTACTTACTGAAAATAATAAATTTAATCCTTTAGTTTTCAATTAAATCTAAAATGAAATCTTCAAGAATGCTTTTTTATTTTTAAAAATTCATTTTAAATCTTAGGTATCGAAAACTTATACCGAAAAAGTGGAGGTACGTATCTTAAAAGAACACAATGTAGTCCGGAAGTCCGTAGCCTTCTGCTCGCGTACGTTAAAACCAGGAGAACTGGTCGACGCCTAAATCGAGTCAGAATGCCGAAGGTATTTCTCGAATGATCTTGAACAGAAAATCAACATTCGCTACAAAATGTTACAAGAAATAAGACTCAAGATAAATCTTTCCAAAACAGAAAATATTATCTGGAATCGAAATGAAAGCGGTAATGGCTTGTACCATGAATCCATTATAAAAAAAATTCAAGGTGTGGATTTAGTAAATACCAAACTCTTCAAAAAACTCGCTGTGTGGATGAGTTATAACAAATTTAGCATAGGAAATAGGGAAAGTGGATATTGGCTGCGCTAGAGGTAAATTTAAACCTTTAGTCATATTTGCGTTTCAATGGATCCATTGCATAAGAAGGTTTTTTCCTTTTGTCATTTCACCCCAAGCAAGGCGATAATGACACTAAGACGTAAGGGGTTGCTGGGAGTAAAAGAAAATAATAAAACTTTAGTGAAAAGAAAAGACACTAAAAGAATAGGATTCAGGAGATGGCGTTTGAAGTTGCATTTCAATTTTTGAAGATTGTAAGTGGCAGCGAAGTAAGCAACAGGAAGAAAGTTTTACAGGCGAGAAGTACGAGAAAAGAAACTATTAGAATAGCACATACAGTTGCATCCAGTTACTTCAACAGTAAAACAGTGAGACCTAATTGGCAATCTAGTAGTAAGCTTAAATTCATGCAATCGAGGCACCAAGGAGAAGAGTTCTCGAAAAGAATTTCCATGAAAATATTTGTAGAAAAGAGAGAGAGAAGCCACATCACAGCGGTGGGAAAGTGACTAAAGTTGAGATGCCAGGTTTTTGAATTTAGTTGGGAATCTCGAGATATATAGCAGGAGCACCAGACCAGATATGCCAGCAATATTCATTGCATGGACGAATGGTAGATTTATACATGTGTAAGATGAATTCGAGCTAGAAAAATTGTCTGGTCCGACACAGTGAACCAACTTTCCTAGAAGTAGACCTATCAATTGATTCAATATAATCACTCCACTTCATGTCAGTGGAAAACGTGAGCCAAAGAAGGCGCAAAATGTTTACATCCAACTAAGTGAAATGTTTCCCAGCTCGTCCCGGTCTCCCGTATCAACCATTTGACGAGATCTTAATGTCTTGATGATATTTATCAGTACGTCCATTCGAACGGAATGTGGCACAAGGCCGAGTTTAAAGTAGATGTTGGGTTTACCAAATACATGTCTAGTATGTCATGTTGCATGTTTTTCCCACAAGTCGGGACAGGTGTCAAGGACAGTGGATAAAAGCGTTGGTTGGATCCAGTGACCCAAAGAGTTGGGAGTTCAATACCTGGCTACTGCAGTCGTGAACAAAAACTTGGAGATTTGAGTTAAGGGGAGATAACTGAGGCATCCGGAAGAGGCACGGTACGTGGAACTAGAACAGTCTACCGCGGTGGACAAAATAAAGGGTTCAGTTCAAAATTCCAATCACCTGAAGAAGGCCGAAGCGTACAACAACCGAAACGCCGTGAATATGATAATAAAGATGAGGAGAACAGTCCGAACAATGTAAAGTCGGGAAAGCATCTCTTCGTGGCGTCTTCCCAAAAACCTTTTTCTGAACTGCACTGATTAGCCGTTAAGGGTCACATGGCTATCCCAGCGCATAGGAAACCCACGCATACAAGATAGTCCATCCCTTCGGTACTTCCCCCTTTTTAGAGAGGAATCAGGCGCCAGGGAATAGCTCCCTTCCCGAAAGAGTGTGGTATTGCCTGTGGAGATGATTGCCCCTCCACAGAACTGGACATACTTAAATTTGTGTCTGAAAAATCCAAAAGAACTGTGATTCGCACAGAGGCTAGATTGATAGTTATTTAATAAGCTTAGCTTAGTTCTGGTACAAGGTCACAAGTTTAGAGAACCCAGTTAGGATCGTACTCAGTAGTAACTAGACTAGCTTCACTAACATTACTCCAACCTGACCGGGTACGTTCAAAATTAATCTTAGACCCGAGCCTCATGGAGCCATCCTCTCAGGCATTACCTCTTCTTCGGAAGGGCATTGGAGTTATTACCCCGCACCTGAAGTGTCTCCGAAAGAGAAAGTCCCGAAGGTTTTTTTTTTGTTTTGTTTTACAGCGGTGTTCTCCTTGCACAAGATCCGAGTGTCACGCGAGGTAGAGAGACAAACACAGCTTATGCGGATATGCGTAGAAGATAACACGGTTAAACCAAGACTTGAACAGGTTACGACTGTAATGATCGGGGAAGCAACCTCTTGGGAATCGATTCCCCATGATAGTGGTTCGCGTATCGAAGGTTCTTGAGTGGAACTTTCCCCTCAACAAGGGAATACGAAGAGAATGAGAGTGGTTTGCTACAATAGGTGTGGCGTATGCGGAGCCGCTTTTGAATTCTATCGAGAGGGGAAAGTAAAGAAAGACCAGCCAGCTCCCGCCCATATATAACAACGGTAAGCAATTTTTGAACGGCTGCCGAATTCCCACTTTAAAATTGACCCTGTGTCACATTCTGTACGTTTGAGCGTATGGATAAACTATTACTCCACGCTTGTATTAATAATGCCAAGGTTTAGAAACGTATATCTTAACGAAACTTTGTATCTTGACGAAATTTTTGTTTCCGTATTTAATTTAAACTGTTTTTAGTTTTTGTATATCTTTATTAATAAATTCGACTATGCTTTGTTGACTTTGTACAACTTTTAGCAGTTCTTTCTTTCTTTCTTTCTCCCTCCCTCCCATGAGTTGAAATTCAATCGACTGAACACACAACTAGATATTTTATGGACGTTCAGGAATTACAGTACTGTGCACGAAAGGCACTGAAGCCTTTGAAATGGAAATGAATTTTAGAACCATCGACAAATTTTAGGACGCCGAATATAAAGAGTGTGGATAATGTATGTTTGGTTACGTATTGAATATATTTGCATATGTTATGTAAATAGGTTTATCGATAATATAAATTCTGTAAAATAAAACAGTTATTTGTTTATCTTTTTGTATGAATATATGCACAAACAATATTAAAATTATTCCAATAAAAAGAAAATCATATACCATTTGGCGCAAACATATTACACGTAGGCAAAACTTTTGCACCTACCTAATATTTTAGTACAAAAAACATACGAAACCGTAACTAAAGTTTATAAATCACAAAAGAAACTCGAGTAGTGGAATAGAGATCTCACTCATTGCTTATGGTTGTTTTTGTCGCAATATTTACGCTGATGTGGTCAATGAGATAAAAACGTAATCGATGTATTAGTTGGAGAGCACGCCGACCACAATATGATTAAAAATAACAAAGATGAGGATATTCGTCTGGATAATTCAGAGAATATATGGAGTAAATGGCCTTGTTTAATTGTAATTGACAAATCTCAGAACAAACGGAATTGACAAAGTTTTCAATAAACCATAAGGAAAGGAAGAAAAAGAACAGGGCAAAATAATACTAAGCAAACAATATATATGCAAGTCAAAAGTAGGTAAAGACGGTAAAATAGTTCACAAAGCAAGAATTCTGTTCACGCGCAAAAGGGATACAGTCAAGTGATTATAGCATTCTTACTTCAAGACAAGAAGGAACAAAAATATATGGCAGATGAGACCGATACGTTTTTATTGCTTAGGAAAAATCCCAGTTTGCACCTGTGAAATTTAATTATAAATTATAGAAGGCGGTGTTTTTAGAAGTTATTCCCAGAGATTGTAATCAACAGAATAACGACACTGCTTCATCACGGAACTTCAAACTTTTGATAAAATCGTTTTTTCTCGGCGCTTACACACACACACACACACACACACACACACACACACACACACACACACACACACATATATATATATATATATATATATATATATATATATATATATATATATATATATAATGAAATGGACGAGGTCCGACAAATATTTTAATATATTTTCTATTTATACGTTATTTTTATAGAAACAAATATTTAAGTAAATGACACATATTTTCTATGAAATTTCTCGAACATTCAGGGTGATAAATGTTGTTAATACTGTTTATTATAAACAGATCATCTGCTTAAGTATTTGCTTCTTTGTCTTTATTCATATTGTCCTTTTACAGATATATTTTAGTTATATCTGAAATTTTACATACATACATACATACATACATACATACATATATATATATATATATATATATATATATATATATATATATATATATATATATAGCACTCTACGTTTTAGCTTTACTGCTCGCTTGGTTTTTTTTTTTCTTTGGGACTAAAGACTTAAGGCAATGGACGATTTATTTCCCCCTCTTCGGATGTTTTTAGTTCTTTCTTTTTTATTTCCAGTTTTTTCTTTCTTTTGACATATCTACAAGTTGAGCTATCTGAGGTTTTTTCCAAACGAGTATTGCTATTAGTATGTGTGTGTGTGTGTGTGTGTGTGTGTGTGTGTGTGTGTGTGTGTGTGTGTGTGTGTGTGTGTGTGTGTGTGTGCACGAGAGAGAGATTGCTTTCAGATTCAATTGAACCCTTTGTTGCCAAGCGTTTCATATTTTATCCTTCTAATCAAATACAAATGCGAGATTGATGGCCTGAAATTTATTTGTACGAAAGGTGTCTAAGTTATGTCTACCGATCACTTCATTCGCGTGAATTCGGCGTTGCGCTCGACAAATTTAAGTTTTGCTTTTAGGAACTTTCCCGGTATTCTTATATTTTTTTTAATGTTTCCGAATGTTTTCAATCCGCGCTTAGTTGAATCCACTGATGTAGAGACCGCGGATACGGCGCCAATCGCTCGCGCGCACGCGCGTGCGTACGTGCGTGCGTGTGTTTTTAAGCAAGTATTTACGCAACATTAAATAAGGTATCTTTCTCCATAGAAGAAAGGTACTGAAGTGTGTTAGAAAAAGAAAAAAAAACATAAAAAAGTTTGATTCGGCAATTTATATTACATCACTTTGAGTCACTTGAATTTCTTTCCATCAAACGTGAATTGAACAAAAACAGTTTCGTAAATATACAGAGAACAAACATTGAAAACGAATGGAACAACATTCGAAAGTATTCGGGGAGAAAATAATATAAAATAAAAAGAAATATGAACTATGGCAAATTTACCGATAACACAAAACACCGTCTTCCGAAATACACCTCATATATATAAAAGCATATACATTGACTATTTCTATAATACAATTCCTAAACTTATCTATTATAAAAATAAAATGAGCTTTTTTAAATCGAATTGTTATGGGGTCCAAAAAATAAAAAAATAAGAGTAAAAGTTGTATGCATTTTATTATGAAAAGATTATAAATAAAATTTTCAGGTAAAAATACTAATGATTTATGATATGTTTGAAAAATTTGAAGTGTTTAGTATTTATTAATTCACATCCTTTCAGCTTTTTATGATGGATTAAAGGAAGATATCATAAAAAGCTGAAAGGAAGTGGAATTAATAAATACTAAACACTTCAAATCCGTAGGTGTATGGATAAGTTATACCAAATTGACTTTTGTCTTTTCTTTCATTAATATAATTTTTGCAGATACATTTATTTATATCTGCAAAAATGATATTAATGAAAGAAAAGACAAAAGGAAAACCTTTTATGCCAGTGTGTTTCATTCCCTGAGGAACTTTATCAAATGTAGAAATTTTATTTTTTATAATAGATAAGCTTAGGAATTGTATTATAGAAATAGCCGATGTATATGCTTATATAGATATATATATATATATATATATATATATATATATATATATATATATATATATATATATATGTATATATATATATATATATATATATATATATATATATATATAGTTATTTTTAATTTATATTGTTTAAACGTTATTCTTAATGGATACTCATATTCTAGTAGAAGCTCTGTTTTTTAATTAAAAAATATTTTTATCCAACTACATCTACATCCTGTCAGAAAAATATGCGTCCTCCGGAAGGATTCTAAACTGCAACACCTATGGGGAACTATCTCTGAATCTGACATGCCTAACCGATCAGCCACGTAGGACTTATTGTCAAACAATAAATGCCTTTTGAACACACAGTCTCTGCTGTTTCTCGAAACATCCATATCCGCCCTGTATTGTATCCTAACGTAAACAAAGACAATTTATTTTTAAGAAATTGATTAAATCTGACATTGTTATTTCTAATTTATTTTGCCTAAACGTTATTTTTTATGGATACTCGTATTCGAGTAGAAATCATGTTTCTTTTTTAAAATTAAACAGTATTTTTATCCAACTACATCTACTGGCCTGAATATTCGAGAAATCTTGTAGAGAAAAATATGCGTCTAAAATAATATATATATATATATATATATATATATATATATATATATATATATATAGTTGTATATTTAGGCAACAATCCTTCGTTTATGCATGTTTCATTAAAAACGACAGGCAAGGTACTACGATTGAGCTTTTTATTTAATTTTTCTTGTGTTCGTACAAGGGTGTGTAAGAAATGTCCAAATGTTTTATGTTTCCGAGCGCTTTCGGCTATACCTTTAGCCATTATCAAGGATGACTCGATTTTTCAGCTTAATTGAGTGTGTGCATTATGTGTATGTCTTAGTGTGTAGTAGGGATGTTTTTAATTTCCGAATACGGTGAGCACATCCTTTGTCCTGTAAAGAAAGCTCTTGTTCGAACACAAGAAAAATTAAATAAAAAGCTCAATCGTAGTACCTTGTCTGTCGTTTTTAATGAAACATGCATTTATATATATATATATATATATATATATATATATATATATATATATATATATATATATGCACCTCCAACTGAAATAAGCGCCTAAACATAATGGATGTCATCATAATTAACAAAAAAGACAACCCTTAATAACATTACGAACACAATGTACTAACCATATTCAGGAATTAAAAATATGTTTACTTTTCAGCAACCTATACACCGTTTACAATTGCACTTACACATCCTTTGTAGTTAACAAATGAGCCAAAAATGCTCGGAACGAACAATCATTTGAACAAATTCTACACATAAGAAAGAAATATCTTGTCCGCATACAAGAAAAATAACTTAATAGAAGTACCTTGTCAGTGATTTGTAAAATAACACACACACTCACACACACACACATACACACGTGTGTGTGTGTGTGTGTGTGTGTGTGTGTGTGTGTGTGTGTGTGTGTGTGTGTGTGTGATAGTGGAGACATTCCGAGACAATCTGACTGAGCGTAGACTGAATGAAGTGGTAACAAAACCTACTCCCTTGACAACCAAATTTTCGTTTCCACAATAGTGAAGTGAAGTACTGTTTTCAAAACAACGCTCTACGTTGAAAATTCTGAAGGCACGAACGGATTCTGTCACGAACTTCAACAATTTACATCAAATCACAAGAACTATTAAAAACATTCACATTTTCTATCTTCAAAGTAAATCTACCCTTTTAACTGGGTTCGATCTCACTGCAACCATTGTACCTGCTTCCTTGTAATTTGCATTGGTTTCTGTACGCTGGCATTTTTCTTGTGATATTTCATGTTATTTGACTGATTTTGATTTTAAACTTTTCCCACAACTACCATTGAGCCTTATTTTAGAAAAAAAAAGTTACTTGTCCAGATATTAATTATCCCCTTTCCCGGACGCACAAACCACCAGATTTGTGCACCTCTAAATTTAGTCAAATTTGCTTTTATTTTATTTTAATAAAATTGTTTTGGTTTGATATCTCATCATTTTTATAGTGCGCCTTGTTGTCGCTTGATCTCCATTCTCCCCAATCTCTTTTAACCGAACCCACAAAAAATATACACTAATTTTTTTTTTCCTATTTTCATAATGAATATAGTAGCCACAAAAATCCATCTGCAAAACCCCCATAAACCTAATCGTGGCAAACAACGAGCCCCAAACTTTTACATTCCATCAATAAAATAACACTCACGAAGATAAAAATAAAAATCCCCTCCAACCCCCACCCCAATATTAAGCATAGACATACAAGTTGAATAAATCTCAAGGCAAAATTGAACAAGAAACAACGGTAGTCGTGAATTCAATTAGAAAACATCGAACATTTATATACAATTAATACAATTTGAAAAAAGCTTGTGTTTTGGTTATATGAAAGTTGACGAAGTGTGAATTAAGTATCTTAATGAATTACAGTTCAGGAATGTTCAATTGTTGAAGAAATGTTCAAATAGAATAAGAAAGGAAAATTTATCAAAAAGGTAATTTAGGTAGTAAATATGCGAGAATAAAGTAGGATGTGTTTTTCTTATTCTTCCAGAGTTGTTTACTTTGGACTGTCTTTTGTTTGTCTTTTGTTGAAATTACAATTTCTATTTAGTAGTGTGAATGAACACTTTTTAAGAAAGTTGGAATGAATTTAGAGAGAGAATGATGTTGGTGGTTGAGTCAGCAGTTGACGCGCGAAACGTTTCTTAAGTCAAAATAGTGTCACGCGTGGATTCGGGCGGCATCTCTCTGAAGCTAAGTGACTGACTGGGGAATTGGACTGAAATTTGTCCTTTTGTTTTCTTTGGGAAACCAAAGTAGGCTCCAGTGAGCTTGGTGGAAAAAGATTTTTGACAATTGATACACAGTTTGGTGTCGTCTCGACCAATAAAAATTCGTGATTTACAATGTGAGGTGTTGATTGGTTAAAACTGATTCTGATGGAAGAGCGTATTTTTTACGGGGGTGAGTAGAAAATATGGACAATTCTATATCTTACTTAAATGCATGCTTTCTTTCACATCGTTGTTTGATATTTTACATCTTGTAACATACATATTTTATGTGTAACAATGTCTTTTGCTTATCCTTTTCTGTGTGAGCCCTGTTTCCTAATCTAAAATTAAATTAATGTGGTGAAGTCCGCCACAGATAGATAGATACAAAGAAAACAAAGAGAATAGATAGATAGATAGATAGATAGATAGATAGATAGATAGATAGATAAAAAACAAAGAGATAGATAGATAGATAGATAGATAGATAGATAGATAGATGAAAAACAAAGAGACTAGATAGATAGATAGATAGATAGATAGATAGATAAACAAATAGACTAGATAGATAGATAGATAGATAGATAGATAGATAGATAGATATGAACAGACTGATAGAGAGAAATAGGAACAGACTGAGAGAGAGAGACAGATGAACATAGATAGATAGATAGATAGATAGATAGATAGATAGATAGATAGATAGATAGACAGACTTAATATAATACATAATAATAATTCATTAGTCAGGATCCGAGTATCTTCGAAGGAGCAAGTGTATAATATCGGGGCTATTGTACTGCCATTTTGTGAATGAGTCCTGTAACGTGCAATAGTCTCCGGTGGGGTCCCCCGATGCCACGATGAACGGTACTGTTATGGCTCTACCTCCAGAAAATTCAGTCCATGCATCTCTTATGGGTCTCACTACCTAATCTTCTCCTGAACACACTGACTTCAAAGCATGAACACAACTAAATTGAACAAAAAAATCAAACCCAACCTCACAAAAACAAAAGTAAACCTTAGGTTGGCCATTTCGTAAACCAATGGGAGGAGTCTACGTTCCAACTTTGCGGAGATGAAACTCAAATCTTCTTGATGTTAAACATGATCGCCTATTCCTGCCTGAAACTGATGTTGATACCTCTATCACAGTGCAGGGGCTCGCAATCTCGGGCTACTCGCTCCTGGAAGCTGTTTGTTTGTGTGTGCGCGCGCACGTCTATTAAGCATCTTAAAAAAAAATTTAAAAAAATACCATCCAACATCCACACTATACGGCTCACTCAAAACACAGAAAATCAACATACCCATCAGACCCATTGTCACCCCACCTCCCACCGACGAATTAGCTAAAGCAATTGAAAAATTCCTAACACTGTTCGTAGATACCATTAGCCCATCACGCATTAAACACTCTGGTGACCTAATCCAGAGGATAAGAAACATAAACATGGAAAACGCGGTTATGGCCAGCTTAGATATCAAATCATTATTCACATATATGCCCGTCACAAAATGCCTCAACATAAACTACCTCAAGAAATCTAACCAAAAACTCCCGATTCATAAAATTATACGACTATGTAAACTAACCACTGCTTCTTCTCTTTCAATAACAATATCGCAGTCAGTTATGTGCCATGCGTGATACACGCTTAGGCGATCATGTATCTTTCGATACTTGACTGAGGAGGCAGATGTTTTCCCGCAGTAGGTTGCCATTTCTTTCTGCGGTAGACCAGTTGCCATACAAGGCTATAGAACCGTCTGTCCTGCTATTTGCCTATAGCTGGGGGGAGAAGAAAAGGATTCATACCTTTCCCAAGGGTATTAACACGTAAGTGAATGTAATGGATTTGGGTCTCCGATTCCTCAATCCGAGCTGCTATCCATTACTCCACCGTGCCTCTACAAGCGCAAAAAGTTGGTTTAAGTATGGGATCACCAATAAGTGATGTTCTTGCTTGTATTTTCCTAGAATTTTTACAATCCGGCTCATTTAAACACATCATGCCTAAAAACTTCTAATATATACTCACAATTAAATCTTATAAACATAAAAAACATAATAACGTAGAAACTACCACCGAATTCATATATGAACATGAAATAGACAAATCTCTACCTCAAAGCCCTTACAATATGTAGCCCAGAATATCTACATGAAGAAGAGAAATGCATTGAAAAAACGTTTGAATTCTTCACTACCTACATCATTTTATCCTCAACGCTAGAAAACGAGCATACAAAGTCCACAAATCCAAAAAAGCAGACACCGACGATACTTCCGAAAAGAAAAACACAAAATTTATAATCCTCTCCTCCAACACTCCATCAACAAAATTTGAAAATATTTAGCCCCAATACTATGATCTTTACCACCTCCAAGACAATCAAAGATATAGTTAGAAATAAAAATAGATTCAACACATCAGATACGGGGATTTATGATATAAAATGCCTACAATGTAGAAAAAGTTACATTGGCGAAACATCTCAGAATCTAAAAGCCCATCTATAAACATAAGAGAAACCGACGTTGGGACAACCCTTTAAACTTGCTTGCAATACAGAGAAACAAAACAGACCATAACTTCGATTTTATAAATGCCACCCTAATTAGAAAAGAACATAATTATTTGCCCAGGATATACTTCGAGGGAGTTCTGATAAATATTCTACCATCTATAAATACACATCAAACACACTTTATTATATTAGCAACTTTTATAAAATCCATACCTAAAGAGTTTACTACTACAACCGGTGGAACTTTAAAAATGTCCCCCTGACACAAAACGTCCCCAAATCAACATGCGGACATGGATAAAAATTCCTACTAGACGCGCGTGCACAGAGACACACACACACGCACACTAATGAATATACATTATAATCCTGGATAGAAACTAGAATTTTCTTTTAATTTCTACAAGTTTCCCCAACGTATCTATGGACCAAAAATGGATCATATACACAACAATTTGTTAAATGCATTAGTCATAGATAGAAATAAGTTCAACCGCAAATTTGAATGTCATCCTTATCAAAAGAGAAAGTAACTTACGTAGACGGAAAATATCTCCGTTCCTGAAAGAATTACTCTCTTCCCAAGTCAAAATAAGTGACTGTATAGCACCTATCGCTGCCGTCTACACCCGGTGGTGTAAGCACATTTTAGTGGCCTCAGGGTCTTAGAACGACGTTTTGACCACGGAGCTAACTGTGCGTTGGTCAATCCTGACGCTAATCCAAGCTGGTTGCTGGTCGTTGGCCGCTTCGATCCACACCAACTCTGCCCACGCTGTTCTTGATCTCAGAGCAGTAGAAAATCGAAGGTTGTAGTCTCGCAGCGGACATGGCGGGTACTATATTAAGGAAAAATATCTTCACAGCGAAAAATAAAACGAGAGATTCGTGGGGTTAATCTTCAATTTGTTTATATAGCTCTTGGTACAACAAAATTTAACTCTTCCTGCATCAATCTCTTTAGTGATACTGGGCCTTGTCTAAACTTCTGGAGGAGCTGGGTTCAAAGTCTTCGAATTAGGAAATCTGTTGGCAGCTGACGTGGATTTCGGAGGCACTCAATGCGGGATCTCAGCCCAAAGTCTCTGAGCTCTCCAGAAGCCATCTGCTTATATGCACTTCGGCTCAAAACTGGCGTGGGGCCGAAGGGTTCTAGGGATTCAGTATTTCCCTATTTTTCATTAATTCCAATAAAGGTTTTCTTTGTTCCCTATTTCTGCTTTTTTAATCAACTTTCCAAATTTAGAGCATTACCACCTCCCTTGGGAGTAGTCACAGGGATTGCTCTTCCCTTAATTCCAACCTCCTTCACTTTACATCTCGCACCGCTACTCCTCTTCCTCCTTCTCTCTCGGTATTCTTATCCTGCCCACTTCTCAAGGATGATATAACCCACTTTGTGACAAATCTAATTTTTAAAGTGTGTAGGAGAAAGTTTGTGGTTTATTCTCCTCATTAATTTCAATTCTCTCACTCCTTTCCTGATCCCACCTGTCCACATAAACCAGATCACCTTCTCATTTTAACATTCCAGGCAATAGATAAAAATTATTTCCCAATTAGTTTTCATCAATGAAAATATATTTACTTGCCTAAATTCTCAACAAAGAGACACGCTATTTTCCATCCATGGCCCGGTTGCTGTCTTAACGAAAACATAAACCAGATCACCTGCCTGTTATGACGTATCGATTTTCATAATCCTAACCCGCCCAGCGAGTTCATTCTCTGTTTTCATTCCTCAATTCGTTTTCGCCCTTTAAAATATAATTCCCATCTGCTTCTCTTTTCGTCAATGACATGTGTTTTTCTAACTTCCCAACTTACTTTACCAGCATGCCAGATTTTCGATAGATAAAATAAGTAAACTCTTGCTGCATGATTCCAATTCGTAGGAGTGAGGCAAACCAGGTGGCACTTTTTTCACTTCCACATTACCAGGTAATTTCTCCCATTCTCTCTTTCTGTCACTCTATCTTCCAGTTCATATTTCATTTCGGGCTTAAACCTTTTTCTTCTTAGAATCAATTTTTAACCACCTCACAACCTCAGTGTCACAACTGTAAAAATGTTAAAAATTAAAAGAAAATGGTTAAATTCATAACCTCATTTTATTTAAAAGATCATACATAAATTAACTACAAACTAAAATAATATGTATATTAATCACATTATTTTTTTAAAATTCGACAAAAACATCATTTACTGACTTTCATTTATTAAACATTAAATTATGTCATTTAGCATCTTCCATAATTTACCTAGGCTTTTCAGTTAACCTGATTAATATTTATGAGTAGTTCTTAAATTTAAAAATTTTGAAAAACTAACATTTTTATTTTTGTTTATAAATACTTGTTGCAAAACAAAATCTTTTCCTTTGCATTGATAATGTCCATCAGAAGATAAATTGTGTTGGCTAAGATAAGTTTTCTTTCTCTCTCTCTCTCTCTCTCTCTCTCTCTCTCTCTCTCTCTCTCTCTCTCTCTCTCTCTCTCTCTCTCTCTCCATACATATAGACAAAAACTATATATATATAAATAATATATATAATATATAACAATATAATAATATATAAATATATAATATATATAATATATAATATAATATATAATATAATATAATAATATATCATATATATAATATATAATAAATATATAATAAATAATATATATAATATATAATAGATAATATATATAATAATATATAATAAATAAATAAATATATATATATAATAAATAATCTATATGCATATATAAAACTGATATGAAATATCCGAAAAAGTATTCAAGATAGGATTCAGGAAAACCGATTCGATGTTTAATTTTTTGTTTCAATATTAAGGTTTTTCTTTCCTTCGATTTGTTTTGAAAATACCCGTATAGAGCGAAGCATTAACAAGAAAATAAAAAAATTACACATCCAACTGGTCTTCACGAATCCCACTTTATATATATATATATATATATATGTGTGTGTGTGTGTGTGTGTGTGTGTGTGTGTGTGTGTGCTTCCACCTCAGGTATAAAGTGAATTTTTGAAAATAAAATATCTCTCATAAAGCTTTTATTTTAATTTCAAGCTAATAATTAAATTTAATATTTCCAGTAATCAAAATACTTTGCTGTATTTCAAATTTAATTTAAATTGACTACAAAAAGTTATTGTTTTGAAATCACTAAGAATCGCCATTTTTAACCATTTGTCAGCACAATGTAATTCTCTTTATTAAAAATCTCTCAAAAATAAAAAATGCTTTTCTGAAACTTTATTTGAGGAATATTAGCTGATTTAAAGTTTAATTAATCTGATTTGAAACAAATATTACTTTTAATTTAGAATATCACGGAAATATGTTTTTTAACACGGAGGTAGACGGAAATTTAAGTATTTTTTTCTAAATTTAAGTAATTTTTTCTACTACTGTAAATATTAATTGAGGAATATAACATGAGAACCTTTTTTATATAATTTTAACTACCCAGTAATCTTAAAAATTTAGGAAAATATTCTCCGTAATCTAATGTTTTATTGAATTTTAGGTTTATTATAGTTATAGCTCTTATTTTCTGATAATATCGTGTATGGACTTCCGTATTTACAAAAATCAGCGTGTTTATACACACAAAAAAGTCCAAAATTCTTTTTAAAATATTACGGATCTCTAAATTGTAGTAAACTTTTCCATTTATGATTTGTAAATATAGTTCAATAATATCACCTAACCGGTGCAAATTGATATAGAAAATTAAAAGATTTAAAACTTTATAAGTTATTCTAATTAAAAATTTTTAAAAACTGTAAAACAATTCTTGTACAAATTAATTATTCATTGAACTTTATTTCTTAAAACAATAGTGTCCATAATATGTCTTCTCATTCATAAAAACAAAAGCATTTCTAATTAAATAATATCTTAGTTTTATTGCATTTTTCATTTTACGATTCGGTGCAGATTTTCGGTAACTGAGGATCCTGTTTTACAACCAAAAAAATGATAATTTAAATTCTCCAAGGACTTCTACGTATAACTAATATAAACATTAAGCGGTTCAAAATGAATTTCTCAAGATTTCATAAAATGAAATAAATGTAACAGGTGTAAAAATAATATACATATTTTACCAAGATTTTCTAGAGAAGAAAAATTTCTGAAATAATTTCATTCATTTGTGAAAAAGTCTTGAAACTTTAATTAAAATCCGACAATTATTTGATTTTTGCAAGAATTTCCAAATCTATGTGTTTTTCACCGAAAAACAAAAAAAAAACAAAAAAAAAAACGCTAAAATTTCTTATACTAATCTTTGATCCCCAAAATTTCAAAGGTTCTAAAAAGGATAATGAAATATAATTTAATAATAAAACTAATTTTGGTCTTTCCTCTTAATAATAACATAAATATTTTGACAATAGAACTTTGTTTTAAGTTTTGGGGCATTTTTTCTTCCTGTATGTTCATTTTTTAGCGAATAAGCGGAGGTACTAACGTTTGTTTACATTCGTAAAAAAATAATGCGTTAGAATTTCCCTTTCCCTCTGCCGTGCTTTGATAGCAGGGGTGAAAACTTCGACTGATGCCAAATCGGTCGGGTTTCGATCCCGGCTTGAAGCAATCGGATGTCTAGCTGCACTAATGAGCTGTGATACAGCGAAATAGGCCTGTGTGTGGATGACATTATATATTATAAATTTACTAATGTAAAAATATGGTTCCATCGCTACACAGGAATTGCCATGTTTCAAAAACAGAAACCAAACGTTAAATTTTATTATATAATTAAATTTAAAATCTTTATCACTTTAAAATCTTTATCTTATCATTTTCAAGCGATTTCTGTTTAGACTCTACTAAATTGTATTGAGCACTGTTTTTTAAAAATAGAAATAATTAATAAGAACACCGGATTATAAATCTTACTGTTCTTTCTCATTATTTTAATATATATATATATATATATATATATATATATATATATATATATATATATATTAGAAAATAAATCACTTTATAATGTTTATTTAAGTTATCAGTTTATTTTTCCCAGTTTAAAAAATTACCCCTGGCCTCTAAACCATGATTAGTGATATAAAGGGACTGACAGGAAACATCTATATATCAAATACTTGTCACTTTGTTATTATCACTAACTGGTATCTGAACGCTGTTTAGAAATCTTCCCAGTAACACACATCAAGAAAAATCTTTATTTTGCTCAAGGCTATGACGGCCTGACTGAAGGGCAAAGAGCGGCTGACAGCTGACGATTTGATAAGCGTTTGTTGATGCTGGACGCCTATTGCAAATCTGAAAGCAGGAAGACTTTTATCTTCAAGACTTCAGTCGCCGGTCTTAGGAAAACCATCGCAGATTGAACGGAAGATCTATCCCCTTCATAACAATTTCTCCCTTGCATTTAAAAGAGGAAATCAGAATATTGGTGTCCGTGATTAATATTAACATTGCAGAAGGCATTTTAATTTATTTAGAGAGCATGAGTTAAAATAATGACATTTGGCTAGGTTGCCTATCGGCGTGGTGTACGTATGGATACGTGCCATCATGAAACTATACATTGCATTTTGCATCACGTTGAAAAGAAAAAAATAACTGTATATAAATAACATTAAAAAAAAATAAACTTACCTTAATCTAACACAAAACCATAAGCGTAGAGCGCCTAGTGAGGACCGAATTCACTGCAGTAGCTATGGTCTGCGAGTCTAGCTTAGAGTAGCAGTATAGACATTAGACAGCGATGAGAGAAACCCAAACCTTCAAATTCAATCCGCGCTAAAATACAACCGTAATTATTATTTAATTCCATCCTCTTCTTTAATACCACGTTCCTTCAGAGCGTATGCGATTATGGCTTTTCACGTTATCTGTGAATTTGTAGTGATCGTGGATAGCATCATCTTGAGAGTTGGTTCCACAAGGCAGCGGCTCGCGGGAAGAAGCTGTTTGAGTGGAACTTAATCTCACCAGGGGGGGTATGAATGGAATGAGGGTAGTTCACTACAATATGCGCGGCATGGCGAGTCTTGAAAGTTATGACCGGTGTAACAAAGGAGTGTAGTTCATCTGAACACTTTCCATGGAAATAGCGATAGAGCAGCGAGAGGCTTGCAAAATTTCGACTGTGGGAAAGGTTTTGCAGAGTATACTTGTATCTTGGGTTGTTAGCATTGTTGGTATTAGTCATTGCTGTGTTGTGTAAGCTGTACAGAACTATAATGTTTACACAACCATTGGTAACATCTTAACATCTATTGGTGTTCTGGTTTGTTACATCCACTGGTAAAATGGCGACGCGTACAAATTGATTTCATTTAAAAAAAAAAAAAATCGGTCCTAAGAGATGAATATTTAAATATATTCATGAAATAAATTATAACCGAAATGGATTTTTAAGGATTGTCTTTACTTATTACTATATATATATATATATATATATATATATATATATATATATATATATATATATATATATATATATATATATATATATATATATATATATATATATATATAGAATTGAGTCACTGTCAGTCACTGTGTGTTTATCTGAATCTAAAAATAAACACGCTAAAATTCACCTTCATCCCGTACCGTACGCTGACGGCTTAGTGGGAGAAGTTCGGACTGACGCAAATTCAGTCGGGTTTCGATCCTAGCTAGAGGCAACCGGACGTCTAGCCACACTGATGAGCTGCGAAACAGTCTGTCTGTGGATGACAAATATATATATATATATTATTGTGGTTCGCTACAATGTGCATGGCATGGCGGGTCTTAGCAGTGAAGATTAAAACTGGTGGAACTAAGGAATGTAGTTCGTTTAAACACTTTCCATAGAAATAGTGATAGATCAGCAAGATGCTTGCGACATTTCATCTGAAAGAAAAGGGTTGTAGGTCATATGTGAGAAACAAAGAATGGGGGAAGGGTTCATTAGAGTTAATAAACATTTGACTATTTTACACTGATTGATTCGAACTGGTATCGTCATCTTGGTTTTTTTATTGTCCCAAACTGATTGTCCTACAGAACAATAGCTATATAAGAGTTGATTAAGTGCATGCAGTTTTTTACTCGTCGTAAATCCCTGGATCAGGCAGTGAAATTCATATCGTCTGGTTCAGTGAAAATAAGCAAAGGCAATATCACAAGGACGAATTAACGAAGAAGGACTAACATGAATTATCTCCCCTTAGCATGGACATCAGCATGAGAACAATCTACCCCTGCAAACTGAATAAAAAAAACTTGCATACAAACTTTCAGAACATTACCAAAGACGACTGCAAAAAGCCGAGTGGTACAACAATTGAAACGTTGTGACTGTAACGACGATGAGGAGGACATTAGATTGAATAAATCAGTGTATAATGATGATAATTTATCGTCTCAGAAATTCAGACAGAAAATTTTAATTTGTTAAGCGACTAACCACTAAACTAAGATGTGATATCTGAAGTGTTGAACAATGTTTAGAGATGATCTAATCTATGATCTGATTGGGCTACTTTTACCTCAATACTAATATACGAGGTATTGTGGAGTAAATAAGACACCCCCGGCAACACAAATGAGCTAAGCAAGACGCCTTAAATAAAGAACTCAAAGTGAGTGAAGAAAAGTCCGCCAGAGTCAGGCAGTTCGCTGCCAGGCTCGTGGCTGATTTGTCGAACTCTCTGCTTTCGGGCAGGAACGAGACTCCGCCCTTCGGCATAGCCTCGTCTGCGGAGGTAGACAAACCCGACTCCAGGTATGCGGTGTCTACGGGGAGTTTTTGCCCGAGCCTACTGGCTCGGAAACGTTCCACATGAAATCGACCTTGTGCCACATCCTGTTTTGTGGGGAGGTTGATAAATACCAATCCGTTGGAGTCAGTCGAGGAGAATTACTAGTGACATCACGGCGAGTAGCCTAAGCGAGAAATAATATTATAACCGCTCGGAGCGAGTTATAACACGAGGTCTGTCTGAAAAGTAACGGGACTGGTGTCACGCACAATTTATTCAAATCCCAAACAACAAACTACATGGTTTCCCCTTCAAAGTAATCTCCCTCGAGTCTAATGATTTTTTCCATACTTCTCTACCATGCTTCTGTGTATTGCAGGAAGGATTCTTCTCGGATGCTCCTCAGATCTGTCGTTACGGCCGTCTTGATGGACTTCACGCCTTCAAAACGAGTTTGGGGGAAAAAAAGAAAATCACACCGAGCGAGATCAGGTGAATAGGAAGGTTGTTCCATTATGGCGATGTTCTTCTCGGCCAAGAACTGCCGGATTCTTAGGGCGTTATGAGTAGGTGCATTGTCGTGGTGAAGCAGAAACGATTCGTCAGGCCACAAAAATTTGTAAAAAATGCAATGGTTGTAGAAAGCTAAGATTACAGTTATATACTTCCAAGATATCATGTTAGATGATAACACAATCTGCTTATCTCTCTTTCGCCCATAATTCAAACAATACACCCAGCCCCGTTACTTTTCAAACAGACCTCGTATGAAAAGTAGCTTACATAAGAGAATACCTCTTGCGACTTGTGACAAAGCACTCCTTTGAAACCTCACACACATATCCCAGCGTCTATTCCACTTTTTAAAAAGGTTTACAAAATCCTCTTAAGGGATACCCATTACCTGCCTTGTTGAGTTTGCCTTAAACCATATCCCCGATTTGGAACTTTCAATGGCGGTTTTAGCTTTGAGAAAAGCCATTCGCTTGGAAGCAAACCGACGTTGGAATGATAACCATCGTTGATGTGTAGTGAGTGTGAAATAATAACTCACTCCCTTCAAATTTGGATGATGAGGGGAAAAAACATTTGTGAACGTATGTGAAATTCCATTTGACATAAAATTGTGGAGAAAAGTTAAATTAATAAGAGTGTATGAAATATTGTGAAACTTTTCATTTCTGTTCATCGCGTCCAGCGTCGAAGTTTTCGCCAGTGTAAAATTACTCGCCAATTATCGGCTTCAGCACGCAGGACTTCAAAGAATTTATCTCAACAATCCAAGAAAGCTAAGTATTTCAAACTATCTCTTTTCGTTTACTTTTGAACGTACGCAACCATATATCCCTTGTGAGAGCAACGAACTTTCTTACCTTTGCCTTAAACATTTTTGAATATTATTTTGTGACAGATCATTTAATCTGTTGTATGAACATTTCCTCTTCATGACAATTCGTTACAACTACTGACTTTAAGAATTCTGATTTATTTTCCTGAAACGAGCTACTGACACAACTTCAAGCATGTAAATTCGTGAATAAATTCTTGTTGATGACAAAAAGAACTTTTTTAATTAAATAAAGATGTGTTTGAAGAATCGAAAAATGTAAATTTTATGCCATTTTTGCATTAAATATTTTTATGAATTTTATTTATTATTTTCGCAACTGTTAGATTTTTTATGGAAGATCACATAGGAAAAAGTTCTGAATCACCTCCCTCTCGTGAGATTAATATCTTTTTTCTTTTCTTTTTACTAGTATTCAGCCAATACAAAGCCCAAGAGCCACTCAAGGTAGAGGGTTATTGCAATAGGCAAACATTAGTCAGTATTGAGTTTTAACAGTTTGTCAATTTAAATTAATTTTGAAATACAGCAAAGAGTTATTGTTTTGAAATCATTAAAATCACAGTTTTTAGCACCACTAGTAGCCATCTGTCAGCACAATGTAATTTTCTTTATTAAAAAAATCTTTCAAAAATAAAATATACTTTTCTTAAAGTTTATTTGAGGAATATTAACTGATTTAAAGTTTAATTGATTGGATTTGAAACAAATATTACTATTAATTTAGAATATCGCAGAAATATGTTTTTTTAACAAGATAGGCGGAAGTTTATCTAATTTTGTTTATGGTGGACATATCTGAAATAAATTAATTGAGGAATATAATATGAGTACCTTTTTATATAATTTTTAACTACCAAGTAATAAAAAAAAATTAGGAAAATATTCTCCATAATTTAATGTTTTAAAGGTACTTTGGCATTGAATTTACTATAGTTACAGCTCTTATTTTCTGGTAATGTTGTGTATGGACTTCCGTATTTTCAAAAATCGGCACGTTTATACAAAAAAAAGTATTAAAAATTCTTTTTAAAATATTGGGGATCGCTAAATTGTAGTAAGCTTTTCTATTTATGATTTGTAAATAGTTTTTGCTTAATAACAATATCACCTAACCGGTACAAATTAATACAGACATTTAAAAGATTTAAAACTTTATAAGTTATTCTAATTAAAATTAAAAAGAAATTAAACAATTTTTGTAAAAATTCATTATTCAACGAAAATATTTTTTCTTAAGACAATAGTACCCATAATATATCTTATTCATAAAAGCAATTAAAAGCTTTTCTAATTAAATAATGTCTTAGTTTTATTTCATTTTTTTTATTTTATGATTCAGAGCAGATATTCGGTAACAGGGGGTCCTGTTTTACAAAAAATATTGATTTAAATTCTGCAAGGAGTTTCACGTATAACTAATGACCAATATTTCCTGAAAATCCTACGAGTTTTATTAAAATCTGACAATTATTTGATTTTTGCAAGAATTTCCAAATCAACGTGTTTTTCACTGCAAAAAAAGACGCTAAAATTTCCTATATTAATCTTTGGTCTCCCGCTGACGCAAGAAAAACAAGATTTTTAACCAAAATTCCGAACGTTCTAAAAATGATCAAAATATAATTTAATAATAAAAAATATCCTTTGGTCTTGCCTCTTAATAACCTAAAGTAAAAAAAAAAAACTTTGTTTTTATTAATTTTGGGGCATTTTTTCATCATGGTATGCTCATATTTAGTGAATCTGTGGCGGTCCATTTAAAAATTATCCGTTTTTCAGGATTTTTTTTTTTTTTTAACTCAAATTTTTTAGTGGTACCAAGAAAAGTGCAGGCGTTCGAAACGGTGTCAGGTTAGTAGGTAATTGTTAGTCACAGTAAAGAGAAGCGACATTCGTATTTGATTTATTTCGTCGACATTCCTTGCCTGATCCTTTGGGTCAGCCTTCAACGATGGCTTCGTAAAAAGAATGAAGGAAAAAAACAGCCTAAATGTAAATAATTAAATATAGTAAATCAATAAAAAAAAAAAAAGCGTAAAAGTAAAAAAACTAAACGTCAAACAAAACTAAAAAAAACACTTTCACGCGTATTACTGACTTTTTCAAAACCGCAAACAAAAACGTACACATACACGCATATACACACGCCTAATTTCCTGAGGCATCCGGCATTGGATATTGGTTAGCATGGTTGTAAGAAATAATGACAGAATAATGGATGTATTGGAGTTTCTTCAAACAAGATAGTAAAAACGAATACAGAAACGTACAATTAACATCAACGTATTTGATTGGCGGGGCAAAGCTAACGGGAAAATCTTTTTGAAGAGGTGAATAAAAGTATGTACGTAAATGTTCTTATCGTATGTACGTACGTACGTACGTGTAAAATTCTTATGAAAGATTGTGACAGGCTTACATTTTTGAGAAAAGTTCTTCATCTGTTGATTTGGTAGGATTGTACCTGTGTAAAGTTTAAGGAATCGTATGCTGTGTAACTGTGTACTGTGTTCAATGTAACACGAAGTCAGTTGGGAACGGAAAAGTCACCTACAGAGAAACAAGACACGACCTATCTTAAAGGCATCCAGTGGAGAAAAAAGAAAAAAGAAAAAAAAAGAAGCTTACTTCCTTTTCTTATACAGTGTAACCCGGATATAAGAGAGTTGCCGGGACCGGAGAAGAAGTATCTTATATCCGGGTTTCTCTTATATCCGGGTTTGGTCTATTATATATACATTAACACAGGCTCTAATTTGGGACCAGATAAAATCTCTCTTATATCCGGGTCACACTGTATCAGGTTTTGGCAACGGCATCTAGAGTTCGTTAGCAGAAGTTCTCTAGACAGACAAGGAGAGTAATTCAACATTAGCCTGGTTAAACCATTTTTTTTTACTAATATTCACTCAAGGTAGGAGGTTACTGTGTGTAGCTATATATTAACGTAGGAGTATAGAGCTGAAGCAGACTTTAAGAACGAACTGGAAACCCAATCGAACCCAATCAAACAGGAAACAAGGAATAAACTCTACTCCCGTTTAAAAGACCGAGGGGGGTGAACTGGACAATCTACTCCTATTGGTGGAAGAGAGAAAAATAAATAAAATTAAATAAATTTAGTATTTAGATTATTCAGACTGTTATCCTCATCTT